>JAKOGI010000846.1:0-50000 GCA_029747015.1 Carnegiea gigantea | reverse complement strand
CCCCTTGTGGCAGGTCCGGTTACCACGGTCGGAGGGCATTTTGCTCCCCATCAGTAACAGCGACGAACCCCATCTCCAGCTACTCGCGTGGCTGTGTCGCCCCCAAAAGGTGGGCTTCAGGACAAGGTGAGCATGACGATGCTTCAAAGGTCGTGTGCACCAGTTGTGATCATCTCACTTGTACGTCTATGACGAGTTTGAATTATGTGGTGTGTGGTGCACAGGATGTCAGAAAGCACCTGACGTGTGGTTTGTCTGCGGACGACGAGACCCTGTTGAGGGCTGTCCGCAAACGATGCAAGTCCTTCCGGGTCTCCCATGAGTGGTTAGCGCCTGCGTGCAATGGTGTATACAATTTAGGGTGCACTTGCGCACTTTCTGGAACCCCGATGTCACTAACATTCTATGTGTCTAGCCATGTCTTGTAGGCTATCCAATTTAACTGTTGGCGAGGTGAGCAATATCGTAGCTATCGATGTGAAGGGCTTGGTGAACGTTGTTCCGCATAACGGTCCGGGGGACAAGGCGAAGGAGTACTGCATTAATGGATTTGCGATTGGCAACTATAGTGCTCTCCTCGTTGAGCAGCAGCGATTGTTCCCGAAATGGTGCCGACATTCACTATTTGCGAAGACAACCAAGCTCGTATGTCCCACTCACTTCACCTTCCGTGTGTTTCTTCTTTGTGGACCGTTATGTTTGGAATGTTTGTATAACCATTGTTCGCGAGTGTGCATTTGTGACAGACTCAGGTGCAATTAGCGTCCATCAGGTACATGCTTCGGTCCGCAGTGCCTAAGCATATGTTAGAGGGTGTCTCCCAGGTAGGTGTATACCTCCGTGATTGAATTGCATGCATACGACCCGTACATTCTTACAATGCGCCTGTCGCAGGTGCTTGTCCCATTGTTTGATGAGCATGCAAGGCATTGGCTGCTACTACAGGTTGATTTACGTCGCTGATGTATGTGTGTGTATGATTCTCTGCCCCCAACTAAAGCAAAGGACAAGCATGAATGCAAGTTGTGCATCGATCGGGTGGTTAAGATCACTTACCTCCAGCTTTCCCCGTAAATACCCCATCCCCGGTTTTCGTCTAACCACCTTTCTTCACTTTGTAGATAGTGGCCGTTGCGCTAGCAGTTACGAAAATTGACATTTACACCGATGCTCTCACGTGGGACCCCAGATAAGTTTGTGCCGCACTTCCAGTTGCATATATTGTATGCGCTGTGTTTGATTTGTACCAACGCTAACATTTCCATAATGGTAATGGTTTTGCAGTGGCCATGATTGCGGCGTTTTTGTGATGATCTTTATAGACGTTCTCACACTGACAAGCCACACATTGTGCTTCGACCAGAGCGACATCCGAACGTTGCAGGACAAGTGCTTGACGGACGTTCTTAGGGGAACTATGCGGAACTTCCCCGTCACCCTCCTCCCATAATTGCCTTCCTGAGCTATTCACCTTCTGAACCGTACTTGAATTTGTTGCATACGCCAATTCGCGTACTTGTCTATCCTTCATTTATTATTTAGTTATTTACCATGACATGTTTATTGGTTAACCATTCTCGACAACTTCTGCGGATGTGGTAGTCATTGCACATGTGTTTCATGGGGTTCGTTATGTGAAAATTTATGTAGGTTGACCATGGTAGTGTACTTGTCAAACTGTCGTACTATGTGCTACTATTGTTGCAATGTTGAGAACTGTGTCAACTAGTGAATTTGCATTTCGTTTGTTCGTTGATCTTCCCTTATTTGGGTATTTGTGTGTCGTGCAGTAAATTTTCAATGCACGTGGGTAGATGATGTCGTTTGCCATGGTGGATGACGTGTTAGACTGGGGTGCACATTGCCGGCACTGTGTCCAATATGTGAAGCGTCGTAACTAGTGTTACCGGTATTGAGTGCCCCTGCGTCAACAATTTTTCTGTGTTGTGTTCGTTGCCCAGGACAAGTGCAGTTGTCCACCGTGGTGGACACATTAGGTTTATGTGGTCGTCATCCCACGCTGAACCCAATGTCAACAACACCATGGACCACTGTATACAAGGATATCGAATGTGGTCCACAGCTACAACCAAAGTTGATACTTAATACACAATGGGATTTTCATAATACGCAGAGGAGCATATGCACACATTGTTTGCAGAACTGTAGCCGATGGGCACTATAAACCAACACGACCGAACACATAACATGGGGTGGGGTATAATATGTACGATGTACTTTATAATTGCATGCAAAAATGCGGGCATAGACGAAGTTATTTTTCTGATTCAGACCCTGGAACATAATCTCATACATGTCCACTTCTGGGCTTCACATTACCGAACCCACAAAAAACCCATGCAATTTACCCCCACTGTATCTGTGGAAGATACTGATGATAATATAGTGTCTGAAGGCTTCCACACCTAAAAAAGTCATCTCGCTTGCATCTTTAGTTAATCACATGAACGACCATGGTGAATAACGTTGCCAACATTATTGCCGATGTAATCATCCATGCTTTGCACCGGCGCTCAACACATGACACAGTAACAGCCAACTTCGTGTTTGTGTCATGTGAAGCCCTCACAGGTTGTCCCTTCTATAGCAATGTCACCTTCAATTTGTTGACGGACGCTTGTAGTCTCCGGATTATAATGGCCTTGTCATGCCTCGTCGGAGAATGCTTCAACCAGATGTCATGACTACACATCCTCTACAAAAAAAATCGGATGTTACTCATGCAAAAATGCAGTCTTAATACAATTATATGTGGATAATAAATTACTTCAGCGTGGTATACCTGTCGACAAACTGAGCGGTGTACATGTGGGACGTGTGGGTCCACAACCATTTCTGCTGGCGTACCATAGTCGCATACTATGGGGACCATGATACCACATATGACCTGAATATAAGGTCCCACGTGTCGGGCTTGCAGTGGTGACGAGGCATCCGATGCAAGGGGGTCCATGTACTCCATCTGGCATGTATGAGTTCTTTGTATTAAATTGAATTGCCTACTTGTGGGGTGGTTAGTAGAGGATTTATGGATGGGTATTAAGTGCAAATGGTGGGTGGGTGGAAACTCATTTTATATTGTCACTGGTTCAGTGAATGAGCTTGGCTGGTGTGGGAGGTGAATTGAGCGCCAAATTAACCGGCCAATTCCTGTCCATCATTGCATGTCATTAGTGATTATCACTAAGCCACATCTCCCCATAAATCATGCTTACCCCATCACAACAGTTGATCACTTAATCCTTGGAGTGGAAAAGGTGGACAACCCATTTTGACAGCACCATGTTCAGTAATGTGGGTGTCCACATTAGTGTACGTGTCTGTAGTTTCATTAAATTTGCCTTTACTTCATTGCATACATATAATTATCTAAGTCATGAAACCACCACATACAAGTGTTTCATTCGATGTCCACTTTTACTCCCATAAACATGGTTGTTCAATGGCTTCCAACAATAGCATTCGGCTTAATGTTGACTGCATTAGTCAGATAGCAGAAGTTCACATGCATTATGTCGTATTGGACAAGTTCAACTATGCCAAAATTAACCACTACTTTAGACAACGTACATTTCATATAATGAACCCCAAAACAACGACCACATACAGTCCCAAAAAAATACACTGCCAACATAGCTGCGATCACTACCCCACCACCCATGCAAGCCAAATGACAAGTACGATATTCAGCACAACCAGTATTGCACACAACTTTTTCCACTTCAGCATATCAACCCACGCCTTCGAATCCATTGCCTGATCTTCTTCTTGGATGAAGTGGTGATCGGTTCGTTCAGTGAACACCAAATCTCGAACCTCTCGTAGCTCCTCAGTTAGCTGGTTAATCACGAGTCTGGCATGCTTTGGGTATTCGAGGTCTACCATGGTAAGGTATTGATAAGCTAATTCGTTCTACATGCGGGTGTACATGGAGGGACATGAACAACACAGGTCAGTTACGTGGATGAGGAGTTGTATGGGACAACAAGAGGTTGGAAAATCACTACGTTGATAATGACTGAATTAAAATTTACCTCAAGTGGACAAACAAGGTAACGCCGCCTGTAGTTGTCGTCCGTCTCATACATTACTGCTTCATAGCCGCAGTTGCAGTAATACTTTGCAATGTTGTTGAAGTCACTCTAACTTGATCCCGGCCCTCTAGATGACTGAGTGGTGGACGTTCTTCTCGATGGCCCAACCATGGTCAGTTGATAGTTTCAGAGAACAACGAACACAATAAGACCAATCCTAACTACTCACTCCTCCTCCCTTGTGTTTTATAAGGCCAACACATTTTACTAGAAGGCAATTCATTGACGAGGCAGTCCTTCTGTGGGGCCACCCCAACCCCTACTGTACAATTAATTCTTATGTGGAGTAGTTGGCAATATTAAATGTTGTACATGGTTTGGGGTGACACCATTTACTAAGGCCCCCTCTGTATGACAAACCTCATCGTGGTTAACACCTCACTCTTACATGTACAACACCTCCTTCAACACCCACCCCTGTATGATATTGTTACCGTTTCCGTACATCATGTCACTGTTAACCGCGGCACACACTGACCATAAGGGAGGTGAACATTTTCATTGGGGTTCATTGCCCTAAACTGACGTTCATTCCCCCAGCTAGTTTTGCACCCACCGCCATAAACAGGCGTACTTGTTAATGTCACTATATACACCTCGTCTTGTATATTGTTGTTTTTGTTACATATTCTATTTCACAATATACACTTATTCATTTGCACATTCATTGCTTTCACGCGCGCTGCTTCAGTGTCACCCTCAAAATAAGATTACCCCCGCTACGTGCAGACGGTGCGGCCTCCCCTACATGTCTGCTCAGTGTCTTTGGGTGACACAAAGTACTCATCAATTACTATGTATGTCACAGCTTTAATCTTTGAGTTTCCCATGGGTGTACCACTTGCACAACATGGTTTACCATGGTGAACATAGGCCTCATCCTAGGTAAACATGGCAGATTACCTCACACCACCCACGAATGTAAGAAGGTACATACTCATTTACACATAAACAAGGGTGGGGGTGCTCACAGCTGCGAAGGCAGTATGATCAAAAAGCCAAAGCAGCACAGCTTCTATCTGTCAGTTTCCCATGGATGTACCACTTTCACACTATGGTTTACCACGGTAAACATAGGCCTCATCCTGGGTAAACATGGCAGAGTACCTCACACCACCCACCAAGGCAAGAACGTACGTACTCATTTACATACAAACAGGGGTGGGGATGTGCTCACAGCTGCGAAAGCAGTATGATCATAAAGCCAAAGCAGCACAGCTTCTATCTGTCAGTTTCCCATGGGTGTACCAGTTCCAGACCATGGTTTACTGTGGTAAACATAGGCCTTATCCTGGGTAAACAAGGCAGAGTCCCTCACACCACCCACAAAGGTAAGAACGTACATACTCATTTACACACAAACAGGGGTGGGAGTGTGCTCACAGCTGCGAAAGCAGTATGATCATAAAGCCAAAGCAGCATAACTTCTATCTATCAGTTTCCCATGGGTGTACCACTTCCAGACCATGGTTTACCACGGTAAATATAGGCCTCATTCTGGGTAAACATGGCAAAGTACCTCACGCCACCCACCAATGCAAGAACGCACGTACTCATTTACACACGAACAGGGGTGGGGGTGTGCTCACAGCTACGAAGGCAGTATGATCAGAAAGGCAAAGTAGCACATCTTCTATCTGTTGGTTTTCCATGGGTGTACCACTTGCACACCATGGTTTACTACGGTGAACATTGGCCTCATCTTACGTAAACATGGCAGGGTACCTCACACCACCCACCAATTCAAAATAATACTTAACTATTAACACACAAACAGGGGTAAACCTGCCAGCCCCCTATGCACATGCACTAATGAAGTTAAACTTCAACATAAACACAGAAATAGGGGTGGGGGTTTGATGACAGCTGGGAAGGTAGTATGCGCATAATGACACAGTTCGACGTCTGTAATGTGCAAGTTTCCCAACGGTGTACCACTTGTAGACCATGGTGTGCCACGGTCAACATCGGCCCCTTCCTGGATTAACATAGCACATTACCTGACACAATGTAACAATCTACATTCTAACTTCATTATTAACATACAAACAAGGGTACACATGCCAGCCCCCTAAACACATGGACTAATGTACTTGCACATTACAAGCCAAACAGGGGTGAGGGTGGAGGACTCCGATGTCACAGTTACCCACGGGTTTACCAGTTGTAGACCATGCTTTACCACGGTCAATATTAGCCTCCTCCCAGGTAAACATTTCAGGTTGTCTAACAACAGGGAACATCAAAAACTCTACTTCATCATTGACACATAAACAGGGCTGGGGGTGTGCTCACAGCTGACAATACAATATGAGCACAATGCAAAAGTATTTGCTAATTCGGGACATCCGTGGCTTGCAACCTAATGTGGTTCAATGACCTGGTACGTACGACCCATCCAATAAAGGTTCAACCTCCACAATATCGCCTTCGTAGTTGGCATCAAAGTCCGCACGGGAATTGCGATAAGTGCGCCTCATGTGTCCAACTTCACCGCATTTGAAGCACCTCCGAGACCTCGTCTCCTGCGTTTGTGACTCCCTGCGCTTCGACGGTGGCCTACCTGGCAGTCTCCCATTGGTGGGGGGTAATATGCAATGGTCATAGTCATCATCAAGCTCATCCCTGCCGACCACTCGCCCCGTCTTCGCATCAACTGTTCCCATGTCGTGTGTTTCCATTGGGTGCACCAGCTGGTTGTATATGCTTTGTTGGGTTGCAGTCTTATAAATCGAGTGCACGTAGTTATATACGCATAAGTTCACCTTAGCCATCACAGCCAACGTATGACAGCACGGAATACCTTGCGTTTGCCAAACCCTACACGTGCAACTCTGTTGTCCCAACTTTACCACTAACTTGCGATTGTTGGTAAGCTCGACACTGTGTTCCCCTAACATTAAACTGTAGCACTCCACAGCTGTAATACAACCCATCTTTTGGTAAGTGTCAACCAACTTCTGCTCAATTCTCTCCCCCACCTCATACTTCTACTTCATCATCTTCTGCTTGTGCTTGTTCATCTTCTTCCCAAGCTTCTCCAAGTGCCCACCAACAAGCCACGGCACGAGTATTGAGCGTAGTCGTCTCATCCAATTGTTCCAACTTTCTATAACATTGTTGTTCATTTTGCCCCACCTTCCCTTCCCAAACTTCGACGCGACCCACTGTTCTGGCTCATTATCGTCCACCCAGGCACCGAGCTCTACCTTGTACCCCTTTAACTCCTCCAGTGCAACATTGAACTCCGCCGCTGTTGGAGCGTTAGCAACTCTGTACAACATTGCCTTCACTATCTGCTTCGTTGCTTCATTTAGGATACCATGCTTTGCTGCTTCCTTCAAAAAGTTCTCCGTTGGGTGCCGTAAGCAGTAGCTGTGGTACTCCTTACCACATACCGATGCCACTGCAGCTAGTAAGGCAGGATCCCTGTCGGACATGATCACCGGCTTTAAACCTCCCAAGCACTTCATTACTGTCTGCAAGAACCAAACCCACTCCTCAATTACCTCACCCCAAACTACGCCATACGCAAAATTGAAGAGGTGATTATCCGCATCCAATACACACGCAGCAAGCAGGGTTCCTTTGCAAGGTCCAGTCAGATGGCACCCATCTACGAACAGTATCTTCCTGCACCCCAGTTTGAACCCGTTAACATTAGCGGCGTATGCAATAAACATCCTTGTAAACCTCGAGCCCTCAACCTCATAGAACGTCATTGACCCCGTGTTCGCTCTGACTATGGCCGTACACATCCACGGCAACAATTTGTAATGATCATCAGGCCTCCCAAGCACCATCATGCGCACAAACTCCCTTGCCCTCCACGACTGCATATATGTCAACCGAATTCCCAGCTCCAACTTCAGATCCTGCACAATGTCCCTCGGTGCATAATCCATACACAACCTTACCTTTAGGGTATACAAGGAGTTCAGCTCTAACACGTCTTCTCCCCCACACACCCATCTGACGCAGTTCCCCGGCACTGTGTTTATGCTACCCTTCAAAGTCTTTTATGCACATAACCTGCGCGTTCTTCCCACCTTTTACACATATGCAGAAAGGACAGTTGCTTCCATCACACCTCACAACAATTCTTTGCTTGCAATTCTGCTCAAACAGATAACTTAAGTGGTTTGCAATTGCGAACTTGCACATTACTTGTCAAAATGCTTCAGCTGATTGGAAGATCTGCCCCTCCCCCCAAGTAACTTCTTCCATATGCTCAACTTACGGTAGTAGCTTTGCGCTTGCAGACCCAACCATGGCACATGCTCTCATTAGCGTTGCTCCTTTCATCACCCCCTTACCTTGGCTGCTTTCTTCCCCTCCTTGTACCACCGCCTTGTCCTCCCCCACATCCTCCGACACAACTGATATCTCATCATCATCAGACATCTTAATTAATTCCTCGCCAACTCTCACCCTGGTTTGTGGATGATCATCACTGCATCCGCCGCTTCCCCTCACAACCGCCCTGCAAACAAAATACATAATAAAGTAACATGTCAATAACTTGTTCTCATTATCCACATTCACCTACATCATTCATTATACCAGTATTCACATGTAACCCACCTTTTCACACCTGCTCCATTACCACCCTGTTGGATGATATCATCCCCATCCCTATCGCTTCTTACACGAACTACCCCCTCCTCACAGGTCCGCGTTGCCTTTAGGGTGCACCTCTTCAGCCCATTACTTTTGCCCACGTAAAAATATCCGTGCTCGTCATTCCCCTTCATAAACATCCTCACATCACCATCCCCATCCAACACCACTACCATTCCCTGGTCGTACTTCAAACTGTACCACAATTTCTGTACAGTCAACTCAATGCCCGTTATCTCACTCACTTTTCTTCTCACCTCTTCCAACCCCATATCCTCTTTGAGCACCATAACTTCGTCCACCCCCTATATACGTTACTTTTTCACCTCCACCATCGTCCAACTCACCTCCCCATAACACATACACAACTACCTTTCTGCCACCATACTACCTCCCACATCAACACCATCTCCATCCATTCCTACCACATGTCGCACCACCGACTACCGTACCTAGGTATGGGTCGACTACCTTCTCGATTACCCTGCACATCAAACAATAACAATTGCTGGTTAGCCAAACAAATTACGCACCGTTCACTACAAACACCTTCATACTACGCGTCTCCAACGCCACTGCTATCTGTCCCCCTGTTTATTACACTACATTTATCATGGTTAACACCTCATTTTCCCCCGGTTCTACACTGCCCTCTTCTCATTCATTGTAAGTGTCAAAATACATCATCTTCGTTCCATGAGAAGCCCCTGAGAAGCACACCTTACCCCACCCTCCAACATGTCCACCCATACAATTTGGTTTTCACGTAGCAGCATTACTGCTGCCCTGGTAAATGGTGACCAAGAACATGGCATACATGTTACCCCACCCATTTACTCTTCCTACACCCTAATTCATTCACCAAAATGACATTCCACATACCAATTTCGTTAACAACTTTAAATATTTAATATACCTTATGTTTACCATGCCACTTCAAGGGGTCTACCAACGTCAGGCGACCAAGGCCTTCCACCTCAGACTTCACAGCTCACCTATAATGTCATCATCCCACCATCACCAAGCAGTGCAAGCTCACTTCCACCTTCCATCTGAACTTTCTCTCACCTCCACGTTCGCAGCTTGCCTCAACCTACTTCTTCTCCCACAACCTAGCTACCTTCAACAATTGGGGCTATATTTCCCCCCATTTTCATGCACAATTACTCACTAGACAAGGATTGAGGAGTACATTTAGCTTTGGACTGAGATTGAGAGAGAGAGAGAGAGAGAGAGAGAGCGACAGAGTGCACGTCTGAGCTCCACACAAAACCCTCGTTCTTTCCCTTGCCTTTGCTCCCTGCATTGTTCCCAGCTTTTGGAGGAGAGAGAAACTCACTGACCTACAAGCAGCAACTTCCCACAATTTTCATTAAGGGCATGTTGGTTATTTCACTTTATTTTGCTTTCTCCCTCATTTGCTTTTCCCTCCAAAAGCAACACCCATTTGTTGCATAAAAAATAGGTTTGTTGAAGGGTTGTTGAAGAATGACCTAGCTATAAATTTCCCTTTGCTAATAATCTTGATGAAAAGCTCAGGACTATTTAGTTTTTAGAACTCAAAAATATGCTAGCAAAAACTAAGTTTAAGGAAAAACAATCATAGTAATTATTGCATTCTAACGTTCAGACTAGCTACCCCGCCTAGCCATACATGTCAACTTTGCCATCTCATCCAAGTGCACAATATTATCACTGCTCTGCGCAAAATAAAATACTCCCTTTGTCGTACTATATTAGCGCTTATTTTTTTCGTTGGTTTTTTTTTTTAATTTACAAACTTCAACCCACTTCAACCTACTTTAACTCACTTCAATAAAAAATATTTATTTCAACTTATTTCAACCCAATTTAACCAACTTCAACACACATCCTTCAAAATTTTATTCTCACTATTTTTAACTAATATACAAAATATACCAACTTTAACCAACTTTAACCTACTTCAACCCACTTCAACCAAAAATACAAACCTCAACACACTTCAACCCACCTCAACTGACTTCAACTTTTTCCCAACCCCAATTTACCAATGAAAAGAACATGCATTTTTCATTGGTCTTTTCTATGTTACCAACTTCAACCAATTTCAACTTACTTCAATCCACTTCAATAAAAAAATATCAACTTTAACTAACTTCAACCTACTTCAATTTAGTGCAACCCACTTCAACCAGCTTCAACCCACCTCCTTCAAAATTTTATTCTCACTATTTTAACCGACTTTAAAAAATATACCAACTTCAACTCGCTCAACCAATCTCAACCCACTTCAACCTACTTGAACTTACTTCAACTCATTTCAACAAAAAATACCAATTTCAACCTATCTCAATCTATTTCATCCTTTTATCAACCTCAGTTTACCAACGAAAAGAGTAGACGTTTAATAGTCAATATTTGGGAAGTGTACAAATAAGTATAAATGTATTTATATTTTTGAAATAGGTTTTTAACTAACAAAAGTGATGAAATGTTTTGGAAAGTAAATTTTGATAATATTCTGGGGAAGATGACATTTTTTGACAATGGATATGAGATAGAAGGAGTGTTTTTCTTTTTTTTTTTTTGTGGTGGGAAGGGGGAATGGCCACATGGCCCTATCCTAACTTCGTCATCGAATGTGCCAATGTATATTTTTGGCGCATGCCCCAATTGTAACTTAAGAAAATAAACAGGTGGATGAAATTAAGAGTTGGTCATACTTTGGCTTTGGGTTTGAAAGTATGAAGACCTTATCCCTAAGGCTTTTGGTTTTAGGTCAGCCCAAAAGACCAGAAATGCATTTATATTTTTTGTTTGTCTTCTGCAAATTTTATATCATTTATTTTCTTGTTGTTTTTGTTGTCTTTGGGCCTTTATTTTATCAGAATTGAGATACGGTTAGTTCATAAAGGGGTTAAAGATCTCCATCATCGATTTTCTCTGTTGATAAGACTCGAACTTGAGATTTTGAGTAATGGGAATAAGTATCAAATTACTTAAACCAGTTTGTGCTCGTAATAAATTAATTTTCTTTAAATGAATTGTTATATAACTCTAATGTTCAAACACTTTTTAGGTGTCAGCTTACAAGGGGAAAAAAAAAAAGATAAGTAAATTGTGTAGACATATAATTATTAGAGACACCAAATTTCTACCAACAAAATACTTAATGCTAAACCTATGGTTTGTCCTAGAGGAGATCATCAATCATGTACAGTTCCTATTTTAGCACATACTATTTTTTATGGTGACATAGTTGATTTGATTAAATAATTCATTGGTCCATCGTTGTTAAAAAGGCTAGACAAATGCAACACAGAAATCATGTGCAGCTATAGGCTAGATTCATGGAGAGGGAAGGCATAGGAAAAACTTAAGAAGGTGGAAATATAAACATATGAGTTTTGTCCTTTTGAAATCAAATCTTGACGAATATTGCATGCTCGTTTGAAAAAAAAAAAAAAAAAAGACAAACTAGGTATTAAAGAATAAAATTGTGCACAATCAGACAAAAATAAATTGAGATACTAAATCTTGTCTAACTCCCCTTATCCTTTGGGTGGCTTCGGGCCGATCGGATTATGAGGTTGAATAAATATTGTCGGATCTAGATATGATTATATCCCTTCAACTTACGTTGAGTTTTGGATTTATTTTTGGGTTATATGCAACTTAAAATTTTTCTATTGGAGACTAAGGGTATATTTATTGATAGGTAAGATGGAAAATAACTAAAGTTAGAAAAGGGTAACCCAAGATACCTCCAGGACTCGATTTGAAACTACTAAGACAAACACCAACCTAACTAATCATGGACAAACTCGCCATGAATTGATTGTCCATATCTTCACTCTATCAAGCCCAATTTCTATTCACTTAATGACATTACTGATAATTCATATTTTATATATAATTTTCTCCTTCATTTTACCTACTTTTATATCTTTGAAATATATTTTTGCGTAAATAATGCACATTTTATGAAACTTGCAGGAAAACTAAACTAGAAGAATTTGGATAAAGGTTGTTCAATTTTACTCGGATCGCCTACAAGTGCAAAGTCTAAAGTTCAAGTCCAAAGAAAAGGAAAAAAAAAACAAAAGGCCCAGCAGTCAGCAACTGTGGCCCAGCTTCCGATTGCGCAGCCCAATTCGCCAAGTCCAGCGGCCATCCTAGCAGAATCAGCCCCTCTCAAGTGCTTCACCTCCAATTTTTCCCGCATGACTAATTCTTAACCTAGTCAAATGTCATTAATCAAGATTAATTCTATACTTATGGCTTGCCATGACCATGCATGTAACCTCCTAAGTTAATTGGAATTAATTTCCATTAATTTTGGGGGTATCCTAAGGGGTGGATTTTCCACTATAAAAGGGGCCATAGGTTGAAACATCCACACACACACACACACACACACATTCATCCACTTTCTTGCTCAAGCATCTTCTTATTTTTCCATCTTTCATTTTTCCAGAGAGAATTTTTGTAAGACAAGATCATTTGGATTGAGGGGTTAAGAAGAAAATAAGCTTTGTTAGCTATTTTTCTCTTCTCTTCTCATCTCATTTGTGAGTCAAATTTGAGAGTTTACGAAATTTTATAATTTTGTGTAATTGAATATAAGGTTTGGACATAGGAAGTGAAATATACCAATTCCAATTGTGTTTTCACTAACTATGGCCGGCTAAACTACTCATTCTAGGATTAGGATGGATCCTTGGTAATGATATTTTTTTGCTAATTTCTTATGGGGTTATTTTTGTTTCTTTTGCATAATCTTGAGTTTACATTTGATCATCATCTACTCATGCATTTTAATACTAATGTTTAATCATGTTGATGACACTAGTTTAATTTGCTATCTCAAATAAATATTAGACCTTGTAGGCTAATATGATGATTATGTAATTAGGCTTAAAATTATAATTGTTTAAATTGAATAATTTATGCTAGAAATTAGATGAGTTATATCTAGAAATAATAATTCATGCTAAACCACTATATAAATTATATCACTTTATAATTATAATCATTTTTTTTATTTATGGCCTAATGCTTATAGCTTAGGTTGAACAAGAGACAAATTGAATCCCCATTTGAATTAGTAATTAATATTGGCATCAAAAGTGAAATCCGAAGTCCTAGATTTTTCTCCTATTTGAATTCTCTCTACTTTGCTACTCACTTACTCTTCTTTTGTTCCTTAAATTATATTGATAATCAAACTCATAAAATTGTGATTATTCTTTATAATCGGAAAGGTTAAGTTTAAGAATTACTATTGTTCCCCGTGGGATCGACACCCGTATACTCGCTTGTCTACAATTAACCTTGTACACTTGCAAGTAAAAAGGGTTTTAAAACTAGAACATAAAATCCACATCAAATTTTTGGCGCCGTTTCCGGGGAACGAATAGTGATTTTTGAATTTTTTTCCTTTTATTCTTTTTATTTTTTATTTTTTTCTATTTTTCCCCTTCCCCGCTAATCTAACAATTTTATTTATTCTCCATCTTTCCCTTTTATTTTTATTGTTTCATTTCCCCAATCCCTTCTAATCTTACCATTTTATTTTTGTTATTCCCTCCCCCATCTAATCTAACTATTTTCCCTCTCCCTTCTAATCTAATCTAATCTAACTCTTTTATTTATTATACCTAATCTAACAATCCCCTTCCCTTTTATTTCCTTTATTCTTTTATTTTATTTTATTTTATTTTATTTTATTTATTTTATTTTGCTTTTTTTTCCTTTTCCCCCTTCCCTTTTATCTTTCTTTTGTTTTTATTTTCTTTTTATTTTTCTCTTCTTATCTCTCTCTTCTCTTTTCTTCTTATTTTTGTTTGGTGATTATTGTGGAGATTTCATTCTTTTCTTTTTGTCGTTTGTTGGTATATGCTTGGTAGACGTTCTTTCTGCTTAGATCTTGAACCATATAATTCTGAAATTGAATGCTTTCTTCGTGAGATAAGAGCTAAGAAATCAGAATCTAAGAACAAAATGGCTGAAGAACAACCAACCCCACCACCTAAGTAACTTAAGGAATATTTCACTTCCGCCACTTATGACTCACCAACAAGAACCCGTATGCCCACTGTTACGGCGCCATTTGAGATTAAACATTCTCTTATCCAAATGCTTTCGTCGTTTTATAGGCTAGAGTCTGAAAATTCTTTCAAGCATGTTGATGCATTCTTAGAGATTTGCTCTGCTGTATTTTTAAATAATATCTTTGATGATACTCTTCGTTTGCGGTTTTTTCCTTTTTCTTTACAAGATAAAGCTAAAGCTTAGTTGGACACTAAGACCAATATCACCACTTGGGATCAATTGCAAAAGGAATTCTTGAAAAAGTTTTTCTCCATTGGTAAACTGACTACCTTAAGACGTGCTATAACCACCTTCTTACAGAATAAAAATGAGCAATTGCATGAAAGTTGGGAACGGTTTAAAGAATTATTGCGATGTTGTCCTCATCTTGAAGTACCTATGTGGCAACTTGTCCAAAGTTTTTACTCTGGCTTAGATGAGCATAATAGACAAATGGTTGATGCATCATGTGGTGGTAGTTTTTTGTACCAAACTCTTGAAGAAGCTTGGGAATTATTTGAACACTTGAGTGAAAATTCACACTTGCATGCTACTTCCTCACATTCTGATTTGCCTGGGCAATTAGGAAGTAAAGGGGGGATTTATGAGGTTTCACATTCAATTGACCTTTCTAGTAAAGTTGATGCTTTAGTTAAGAAATTCGATCAATTGTTGTGCATGAACAAAGTGTCTAATGCCCCTAATATGCAAGATGTGTGTTCGATTTGTGCTAGTCCCATGCATGTTTCTGCTGAATGCCGTGTATTGGTAAGTTTGATTATATGACTGAACAAGTTAATGCTATCCAAGGATTTCCTTCATCCAACAATCCTTATTCTAATACCTATAATCATGGTTAGAGGAGTCATCCTAATTTTTCATGGAGGTCTCAAAATATTGAGAATCCTCAAGCGCAGTCTTACAGACCTACCCCTCTTGGTTTTCAAAACCAGAGATGTGCTCCTCCCTTTTCCCATCAAGCTCTATCTGGGAGCTCTGATATCGATAAGGTACTTTCTGCTCTTGATACCTTGACTTCTGTTGTACAAAATATGGATGCTAGGGTCCAAGAAATTGAGTCTAAAATGCATATAGTTGACTCTCACTCAGAATCTATAGCTAAATTAGAAACTCAACTTGGGCAACTAGCCATAGCTGTAGGTAAAAGAAAAAAAGGAAAAATTTCAAGTCATCCCATCCAGAACCCTAAAGGCCAACAATTTGAACAATTGAAAGCTGTAATGGTTCTTAGGAGTGGTAAAGAAGTAGATAATAAGGTGAGTGAGAAGAAACATGATAAAGATGAAGGACTTAAGACCATGGAGAGTGACCTTGAGATTGAAAAAGAGAATGACATATCCCCCTCTCCTGCTGTGTTTGACCCTATTGTGACATATGAGCCAAGGGTTCCTTACCCTCAAGCTTTGGATGCACCATTCCCTTCCAAGAAAGAAAAGCAAAGAGATGACATCTTAGAGACCTTTAAGCAAGTTAAGGTCAATCTTCCCCTCTTAGAAGCGATTAGACAGATCCTAGCCTATGCTAAGTTCCTTAAAGACATGTGCACTTTTAAAAGAAAATCTAAAGATGACAAGTCTAAAAATTTCTTCTAAGTGAACAAGTAAGTTCAATTCTGAAATGTGATACTCCCCCTAAGTTCAAAGATCCCGGTGTCCCTACCATTTCATGTTTTATTGGCAATCACAAAATTGAAAGGGCATTTTTGAATTTGGGTTCTAGTGTCAATTTGATACCATATTCTGTTTACTTAGAGTTGGGATTAGATGAACTGCAACCTTCCAACTGTACCCTTCAGCTTGCTGATAGGTCAGTTAGGACTCCTAGGGGGTGAATAGATGATGTCTTGGTGCAAAAGGATTCTTTCCTGTTGACTTTGTTGTGCTGGACATGGACCCCACTCATGCTTATAAGCAGATCCCTCTTATTTTAGGTCGTCCCTTCCTAGCCGCAGCTAATGTCACCATTAACTGTAGGTCAGGAGTGATGGATGTCTCGGTCATGAACATAAGGGTTAGGCTTAACATTTTCAAAGCCTCTGCTTGATATTGTCTGGCTGAAGACATTAAACTTAGCGCTTGTAGGGAGGCAATCCAATCTTTTTAGGTGATTTTGAGTCATTTATTTTTTCTACTTTTCTTTTTGATCAAGGTGTGCTTGTGTTTTTGGGTGTGATTCGTCACTTGGTTTTTGGCTTTTGAGGTTGGTGAGGGTTGTGAAGGTACTTTTGAAGTTTGATTGTTGAGCTTACATGGAAATAACTTCCTCGTATTATCAAGTTGTGTTGCTCTTTTCTCCATTTTCCTTTATCTTATTGTTTTCTACATTGAGGACAATGTCAGATCTAGGTGTAGGGGGAAGGCAAAATGAAAATTTTGAGGAAAATTGAAACTTGACAATTTGTGGGTGAATTTGATTTTGGGAAGAGCTTGAGTGTTCAACTTATGTATGTTTTCTTCCTATTATGTGGGTTTGATTCATGTGACCCACGCTCACTAGAGATTATTTCTACCTTTGACTAGTCGAGGGTCATAATTTTTGCTGTGCTAATGTTACTATGTAGTTGATTTTGAGTATGAGATGTAACTCCATTTATAATGTTGTGATGAGTATTCAATAAGCATTGAGTTCCCCATTGACTTTTCAATCCAAAAAAAAAAAACAAATAAATTAAATTAATTGAGTTCTGATTTCGGTACCAATGTTTAGGTCCTATGTCTATTCATATCTTCAATTGTCTGAATATGTACTAAGTGTTTCTTTGAGTGTTATCTTCATTCATATCTTTATCCACTCAAGAAAGCACATAAGATCAAGTAACTTCTGAAAACCAAAAAAAAAAAATTCAAAGTCTCAAAAAGAGGGGGAAAAAAGGGAAGAAAAATAATCAATTGATTTGGTATTGGGGACTCGATTTTAAAATATGCTCTTGTGATTTTGCTATGTGGGGTGAAACCTCGTGCTTATGGTTTGCTACTTGGTTTCGTTGTGGACTTAATTTGCTTGAATCTTGGCCTATTGACTTGGTTGGAATTGAAAATCTTTGATAATGAGTTATGGGTTGGTAGTGAATTGATACATGTGATTTGGAGTGGGCATTCATAGTTGGATCACTTGATTTTCTTCCCTAAACTTATTCTCATTATTCTTGATGGTTGAATGAATGTATGCATTGTTGTTTGCTCGAGGACTAGCAAAGTTTTGGTGTAGGGGAGTTGATAATTCATATTTTATATATAATTTTCTCCTTCATTTTACCTACTTTTATGTCTTTGAAATATATTTTTAAGTAAATAATGCAGAATTTATGAAACTTGCAGGAAAACTAAAATAGAAGAATTTGGATGAAGATTGTTCAATTTTACTCGGATCGCCTACGAGTGCAAAGTCTAAAGTTCAAGCCCAAAGAAAAGAAAAAAAAAAACAAAAGGCCCAGCAGTCAGCAACTGTGTCCCAGCTTCCGATTGCGCAGCCCAATTCGCCAAGTCCAGTGGCCATCCTAGCAGAATCAGCCCCTCTCAAGTGCTTCATCTCCAATTTTTCCCACATGACTAATTCTTAACCTAGTCAAATATCATTAATCAAGATTAATTCTATACTTGTGGCTAGCCATGACCATGCATGTAACCTCCCAAGTTAATTGGAATTAATTTCCATTAATTTTGGGGGTATCCTAAGGGGTGGATTTTCCATTATAAAAGGGTCCATAGGTTGAAACATCCACACACACACACACACACACATTCATCCACTTTCTTGCTCGAGCATCTTCTTATTTTTCCATCTTTCATTTTTCCAGAGAGAATCTTTGTAAGGCAAGATCATTTGGGTTGAGGGGTTAAGAAGAAAATAAGCTTTGTTAGCTATTTTTCTCTTATCTTCTCATCTCATTTGTGAGTCAAATTTGAGAGTTTACGAAGTTTTATAATTTTGTGTAATTGAGTATAAGGTTTGGACATAGGAAGTGAAATATACCAATTCCAATGGTGTTTTCACTAACTATGGCTCGCCAAACTACTCATTCTAGGATTAGGATGGATCCTTGGTAATGATATTATTTTGCTAATTTCTTATGGGGTTATTTTTGTTTCTTTTACATAATCTTGAGTTTACATTTGATCATCATCTACTCATGCATTTTAATACTAATGTTTAATCATGTTGATGACACTAGTTTAATTTGCTATCTCAAATGAATATTAGACCTTGTAGGCTAATATGATGATTATGTAATTGGGCTTAAAATTATAATTGTTTAAATTGAATAATTTATGCTAGAAATTAGATGAGTTATGTCTAGAAAGAATAATTCATGCTAAACCACTAGATAAATTATGTCACTTTATAATTATAATCATTTTTTTTAATTTATGGCCTAATGCTTGTAGCTTAGGTTGAACAAGAGACAAATTGAATCTCCATTCGAATTAGTAATTAATATTGGCATCAAAGGTGAAATCCGAAATCCTATATTTTTCTCCTATTTGAATTCTCTTTACTTTGCTACTCACTTACTCTTCTTTTGTTCCTTAAATTATATTGATAATCGAACTCATAAAATTGTGATTATTCTTTATAATCGGAAAGGTTAAGTTTAAGAATCACTATTGTTCCCCGTGGGATCGACACCCCTATACTCGCTTGTCTACAATTAACCTTGTACACTTGCAAGTAAAAAGGGTTTTTAAACTAGAACATAAAATCCACATCAAGTTTTTCCAAACCAAAAAGGCGGCGGGGCGGTCAAAGGTGGTTATATATGTTGGTATCCAACTAACAAAGTGGGATTATTTCCATCTAATAACCCTGAGGGAGGGATTATTGCATTGACGTCCAACATCCCCTTTATTTTTATTTTTTGTAATGTTACGCTATTTCCTTTTTTTAAAGTTTGTGTAGTGTTTTGCAATCTAAATGTAATATGAAATAGCTAGTTGGTAAAATTCCAACAAAAAAAATGGATCAAACTATGGCTATGTTTACTATGAAACATGATTACTTTTGTGGAACCAAGTAGTTGTTTCTGGGGAGTATAAATGCACAAGAAGAAGATATGCATAAATTGCACTTATGTGGCATTTGGTTGCATACATTGTAATTGGGCTGTAATGCAATCAACAATGTAGTGCAATGAAAATGAAATGTAATGCAATAGTGATTGTATTACCATGTTTGGTTGGTTATAGGCTAATTACATATGGTGATGTAATCATCACTCCACTGCTATGTTTGGTTCACAAATTCAATATGTAATGCAATCATATTTCGCATCCACTATGCTTATACTATTTTGGAAGTGATAATTGAATGAAAATTAAATCTCAACTCCACTAATAATTATTTACAACAATAATGTACCAAAAAGGATCCAGGAAACGAATTTTCACCATTGTAACAAATTCCAAAAAGAGGAGTTTACAACAAAAACAATTCCTAAATTTTAAATAATAGCCTACATATATAGCAACCAATCACCATATCTTATATCTACTACCTTCAGCAATAAGAAGAGTATCTCCAATTTACCCTCTTCAGGAATAAGGATGGTATCCACTTGAAAAGGTCCTGATCCAAACCGAAAAGTATAGGGAAAAAAAAGTGCAAAAACATTAGTAGAGGAAATAACAAGATCAAGAAGTAAACAAAAATTAATTTTCTTTATAATTAAATCATTAATTAACTTTCCTACTTTAAATTTCTCCACGAACAAGGTCCAGGACCTAGTCTTCCTTTTCAATATAGGAAATGCTAAAAAACACATCAATGATCTCAAGATCAGATGCAATTTTTCTAGTTACTCGATGCCTTTCCATTGTTGTCAATACTAGCTTGGTCAATTCTTCATTGGTCTTTGAGCATTTCTCACTTAACTCAACATCAAAGCTCACAACTCTACTTATCTCACTAGTAGCTACCTTTATCTCTCTCCCAAGAATTGAAGCAACTTCTAATAAACCCTTTACCAAATTTTCGAACACTCTAATCCTTTTAGCTAAATTCACCGATTTTCCAGAATTTGTTTTAACCCCAGAAGGCTCTTGAATAGATTGATGATTCAAGTTCATGTTTTTTACTTAACTCTTCATTTTGTTCCTCTTCATTCACCTCATCTTCAATTGCTTTAGGCCCTTGAGCATTTCTTCCAGAAGTATGATCTTTCCTAAAGACTATGCATAAATCCTCATAATAAGGGCATAGTTTACCTCTCAAATTGTTAGCTTTAGGGTGTTCCACATCATGAAATATCAAAGCAAAACTCAGAGCAGATATTGCTCCAAAAGCAGACAATAGCAGGCCAAAAACAAAGTCATCAAGATCCAAAAAATAGTTGACCAGAAAGCCAACTACAAATCATAGCACTGCACTAGCACTTTCATAAGTGCCTGAAAAATGATGATGGCCCTCAAGAAGGCCTTAGTAATAAGTTTTTAGCAATGCTAAAACAACGGGCTTTTAATCATAGCAAACACGATTTCAAAGAGATTTCAGAACGAAAAACATTGTATGCCCTGAGAATTGAGTACGAAGTCTGCTAAGCCAAGAAGTCTAATAGACTAGTCATCTTAATTTCTCACCTATATCATATGCATGGACATATGCACCCAATTAGAAAATATAGCAGTCATACTAACATATAGAGAGCAATCAAGTTTCCTAGAATATGATACTCGTCATCGATTGTGCAATGCATAATCAACTTCAACCAGGCATGTAGTTTTAAAATGATGAACAAACTAGAAAACCTCTAATTTAGAAAACACCAGGCAATAAAACCTCAACCATATAAAAACTTGGAACATTGTCAACTGTAAATTTCTAAGCAATCAACCATCTGAACCAATCATCCTTGTAGTAAAACATCTCAATCAGGCCAACAATTGATCAAATTCAACCCAACATTCCCATAAACTCAAGCAACCTACTCTTCCAATGGGACATGTTTGCTATCACCTAACTTCCCTATGGTTCTTAGCATGCTACATAACTTAAAGAAGATATGTCTATCCATTCCATGATGATCAATGCATTTTCTATCACTTTCACGAATAAAATCGCTTACATAGTCTATTCTCCATTTCGTATGCTCTGTTAAAGAATATGAGTTCTTTAAGGAGTACTTCTCTTTGTGATACCTTAATATGTGACAAATAATTTGGATAAAAAAAGTCAATCACATTTAACACTTCCAACCATAACAAGACCAAGTTTGCATATTGTTTTCTCTTCTTCAATTTCTTGTGGCTAAACTCGAGCGAGCCATCACTGCAGACTGACCAGTTCAAAAAGAAAGATGTTCAACTAATTAACCTCATATCTATTGATATCAAATAAAACACAACAATCAAGATTTAGAAAGCGCTAACAAGACCAAGCTTGCATATTGTTTTCAGCATGCATAAGAAAATCGTCAAACTAGGCCTCTTTCTCATTTCACAATGCAATCCTATGACTCACATGACCAAAACAGCAGGTTAACTTAAACAAAAGAATATAGTCATAAAGGAAAAGTCATCAGTAATTCATTCCCATACTTAAAAAGGTAATAGTATTCGAACAATCAGAAAATTAGAAACACAAGGTTGCACCCAATTAACACAACATGAAGCTGAACAAAGTTGAAGATCAAGTGTCTCAGGCACACTTTGCACAATTGAAATGAAGATGGAAGAGATAGTAGATGGGTAGTCAGGCAATTGGTGCAAAATCAAACCAATAAGTAGCATAAATTACCTTTCTATCTATACAAAAAATCAAATCATGCAATTCAAGCCTTACATTAGACATCTATGCAGATAATCCATGATAATAAACCTTGGAAAAAAAAATACAAGAAATCCAAAGCCTAAAACCTAGAAACATATGAGTAGCTTTGAGAAGCTTACAGTGAATTTGGAAAGAGAAAGAGGAGGATCAACAATGAGTTACAAGATCAAATCTACAATGACTTAAAATTGAGGAAAATCAGCCCTAATTTCCTATGAACTAGAGAGATTAAGTCCAATTAATCACATAGCATGAATTTGTATTAAATTGCTTAATAAATCTTGAAAACAAAGAGGGTGATTACGAGATCAAAGATGGCAGATGAACAGCTTCGTGGAAGGCTATAATCTGACGATAATAGTGCATCACGAAGAAGAAGACGATGCAGAAAAAGAAGACGAAAAAGAAGATGACGATGACGATGATGGTGATGGTGATATAGAATAGAGAATGAAGGATGAGAGAGAAAGCTTTAAATTGTTGCAGTGAGGTGAGAGAGAAAAAGAAGCAGAGGGTTTTTTTATGCAACAGGGTAGGTATCAGGATTTTATTATTTGGGTTGAGTTTTTAGTATCTTAATTAATGTAAATAGAATTGTTTTAGGAAGACCATGTTAACATCCTTCTATGTTATTTTCATCACAAGGTAGTTTTAATCACATAAGTCTTTAATAACAAAACATAGTAATGTAATTAGGCTTGTACTTTTGATTACATTACATCTCTATTTACCTCTAACCAAATAAGCCATAAGGGTTTTAAAAATTGAGAGTACTCCAATGTAATAGAAATCAAGTAGTTAATAGAGAAGAATGTAAAAGCAAGTATGACTAATAAAAACAACTAGAAGCAATTAAACAATGTAGTACAAAGAGATAAAAACATAAACACTATTGTTAGAACATTTATCAAGTGTTTATTCTAAATAATCCATATGTAGTTGTACATATATGAACATAAGTAAGAAAAAATTCTAATGAGCCATGTTGCAATGAGGCACACAATCTCTAGCCTTCCGCTTTTTGTACTTGTAACTTGACTCTCCTCTACAGAATTGTTTGGATTGAAGTATCGTGGTCTAGGGGTCCCGATCCTGCTGTGAGTCAGGATTTGCTCTTTTGGTATATGCTTTAGGAAGTGCTGAGCTATGCATAGAAATTAGAATTACCATCACATTTTTAGGAAATATGAAAACCATTTTATTTTAAGAAAGTATTTATAAAATAATACCCATAATTACAAATAGGAATTGACTTGATTTCAAGATTAATCGAGAGGGGGTGAAGGTATGACTAATGGTTAGGACAAAGTCCACCACCAATATCATTCGTTCAACACAACCTCTACATAGGATTAAAGGAGAATATGAAATTTCTAAGTTTCACACAACATATCCTACAGTTTCATGCAAGTTTAAGCTTTTAGGCAATTTGCACATTGAACATCCATTTTTAGGTGATCGCTTCGATTATGACAATTTATGTGTGCGAAAGAATAAAAATAAAACAAAATAAATTTAATGACCATTTCTTTTTGACATGGACTTATACAAAGTCAATACAAGTGCTAGCCGGTCCTAGGGTACTAGGGTTAGGTAGCGACTAATGTCATCTAAATGCTGGGCGGTTAAAAAGACTCTAGACCTATTTAACGGGAGGTTGGTTTAATCAGTATTGGTTGCAAACCCTAAATAATTACACTCAATCTGTCCTCTCCCACTTTCATGGCTGCCCTACCATAATCGAGATCAGTTTTGGGATGTGAATTAAAATAGTGACTCTAGTATCCACTGATTTTTTCATGTTGTCAATTTTGTGACAAATTCCTAAGCAACCAGATGTTTCGCTTACACGTCTAAAGGTCAATCGTTTAACTTTCTTCAGTGGCATCAGAGCCACATTGCTCCGTTTCAAACTTGATTGATTCAACCCACATTAATTGGATGATTTGTTCGTTTAATCTAAGTCAATATATGAAAGCATAATTTTATTTCTTACCTATCTATTATTGCTTAATTGTATGCTACCCAAAACCTTAACTCCTCAAATTCAACTCCCTGCCTCATGTTAGGTGATAATTTATCGTATTTTACGTGCCTCTTTTACCTAATTTTAGCTCGTATAATAATGTAATCTTTAGAGTTTTTACTTGTTTTATTTGCTTTTATAGGTAATAAACTTCAAATTAAGCAAACGTCGTGAAAAGGATCGAAGACGGACAAAAAAGAGCAAAAGCAGGCAAGAAGGGACGATAAGGGGGCTGAACCACCGTGCCAGAAATGTGGCATGGTGGGGCCATGCCACCTGGCGCGGTCGTGCCCCCTCCGTTTGCTCGACTGCGCAAATTTCTACTTAAGGCCCATTCGGGCGTTTTGCTCAGCGAGTCGCTCAAGGTTCTCTCTGGCGATTTTAGGCTAGTCTTAGTTTAGGTTTTAGCTAATAAAAACCTCAATAGGAGGATTAGATTAAGATGTGGTAGATTGTATTTTGGATTCGAAGCTTTGGATTTCACGTTCATTCCATTAATCAAGCATAAGTTCTTTTCTCTCTCACTTTCATATCTTGTTCTTGTTTAGGTTTTGCTAGTTTAATTTTTGCATTGGATTTGTTGAGCTTAGATGTTTAGTTTTCATTGCTAATCCATGTTTAGTTAGACTGATTAGATTACATTAGTTTCTTCCCCCCTCTTGTTCATGTTTGCCTTCTTCTTTGCTAGTTTAGGTTTAGTTTGGGTTTTTGTATTTTGTTGATGATAGTTGTTAATTTTAGTTGGTTTTAATTGTGGTTAGCCCTTGATGGCTAATTAACCTTGTTGACGCTCCAACCCTACCTTGTTTATCTCTAGAATTTAGAGTTTTCTTCCATGCCCCCAAGTGTTCGATAAAATGCTTGAAAGAGCTTTCATCCGTGCTTTGGGGCAATTGACTTATGTTGAGAGGTGAGGTCGATTATCTAGTATAAGTAGAGAGAATAGTTAGAATTGGGACATGAAAATAGTCTCGTCGCTAGCTAGGTCAAGGGCTATCAACCTAGTAGTTTAGTTGAACTAATCCCATGACAATAGGTGGTTAGAGCAATGTTCAGTTATAATTTATACCGCAAGTGCACGGCGTAACTGTAGCTAACAACCGGCAAGTACGGGTCGAATCCATAGGGAACTTTGCTTTCAACTGCTAGAACTAGAATATTCTACCAAAGCTAGGCAATCACAATTGGGGTTTTATAGCTTAACTAAGGGAAACAATAACAACTAAAAGAGGGAATAATCAGCAGAAGAGTAAACACCTAGGTTGAAATTAACAGTATGATTATGCTAGTGTATCAATTACTAGCCCCACCAAACATTCCTAAGCATGCATAACGAATAGATAGATTGTCAATTAAGTCCATCTCCTCCCTCTCTCAAGGGTCGAAGGCTAATTCTGGAACTATAGCCGCCTATTCTCACAGGACTAAAAGTTGAAGGATTACAAGGTTTACAATCTCAAATCTCAATTAGAATCTTAATTATTTTCATATTAAAACCCTAATCGTGTACTAAGTCGCAGTAGGCAAAGCTTTCGTCTCTCAACGCTCCCCTAAACCCTAATGAAGAGGATGAATGCTCTTTCGAGTATTTCATCGAGCATGTGGCGTGCATAGTAGAATTCGCAATTACAAAACAAAGGGGAAGCGGGGATTGGGCCAATTCATGATTTAGCTATACATATTGGGCGTTAATCCCAACCTAAGTTGGAGGATTTAGCCTACAATCATGTTTAGAACAATAATCCAATAACTCAATTCAACAACCATGGCATCCAAACTCTAGAACAATTAAGAACAAGAGGATAAAGAATTAAGATGAAGAACCTTGAATTAATCATATGAATTAACGATAGAACAAACTTCAATGCAATAGCGTAATCAAAAGTGTGAAAATAATACTTTCTAATAAAACCTAAAAATCCCCTAAGAAAACGTCTGGGAAAAGAAAACTGAATGTCTCCAAAACAACCCCGAAGGAAAACTTAAGTTGCGACGTGGAACAGGGGTGGCACGGTCGTGCTTGGAGGCACGGTGGGGCTGTGCCAAAAATCTGGTACAACCAACCCAGACCAGCACAAGTGGCACGGGCGTGCCACTTGGCACGGCCAGGCCATGCCACTTGGCTGCTCCGGCCGGTTGTGCCAGTTTCCCGTGGCCCGGCTGTGCTACCCGTGTTCGACTTCCGTACGATGCTTTTTCGCGGCTTTAAACTCGCCTCCTTAGTACTCCTTTCTGCTAAATGTGGTTCATCTTTCCGTTTCTTCGATAAAGTTCCTAAAAATACCGAAGGATGCTATACGAGTAAAATGTACACTAAAAGAGGTTAATTCGACCCTTCCCTTAGTAAGATTGAATATGAAAACACTGAAAGAAGGGGTCGATTAGGGGCTGAAATTGGGACAAAATAGAGATTCATCACGCCCCCATGCTTATCTCTTGCTTGTCCCCAAGTAAGACTATGCTATGAAAGACCAGGGAGGAGGGTAAACCTCTCAATACACCCTCTTCAAGGAAAGGGTGATAAATCAACAAACCATGTTAGATCATGCATTAGGGGTGGCCAAGTCAAGGCGTGAAAGGAAATATTGATAAAACATATATAATGTCATCCATAAATCACCCTACCAAATGAGACACACCAAACACCCTAACATTGAAACACATAATATGACGTGACCTTCCTCAACAAATGGTGAGTAAGTAAGACTGGTAGGACCTCACTTTAAGATAAATTGGAACACTTCCCTCAATGTGTTTGAAAAATATAGTAAGGCTACACTCAACACTTCGCCCAATTAGGCAAACTACCATATGCTTGGTAAAGTTCTCAATTATCCACCACTTGGTGCAAAATGCAATATGTCGATCATGAGGACTTTTATTTAGGGTTGTAATACAGCTAAGGTAAAGGGTGAGAAGTGGAATAATTTAGGGATATTCGAGCTATTAGTCAAAGGACTAGGGAGCGAGAATACTTCCACAACCAATGCGAAGATTACAACCTCACACCTCAATTGCAAACTGAGCAACAACCTCACAAAAACCTCAAAGGAGGGATCAAACAAGCTTATTGAAACGGTCTCACGCTAACCACCTTATTCGCAACTTCTCTATTTCTCTTTTTTTTCTTTTTTTTTTTGTTTTTTTTCTTTACATTTTCAAAGAGAAGCAAAAATATAGAAATGTGGATAGCGTTACAAACATCAAAAATCAATTTGCAATCCCTCAACATAAACCACTAGTATAGGCCCCGAAATGAATTGATTTCTTAAGCACACCCAACTACCATGTGGAGGTGTTGCCCCACTAGACCTCAACAACGATGAAGAGAATATACATAGCCCAAGTGTATAGTGAATGGGTTACAACAACAAATACATGGGAAAGGCACAAAGGGCTAGCAAAGGAAGTAGTCAACAGCGGGTAGCCTTTTGGCTCATGTGGTTATTCGAAACAAAAATTGCCTCAATTATACTAATATATGCAAATGCTAACCATGATTTCAAAGAGAACAAGGCCAAGTTCTAGAGATGCATCATGGAGGAGTCACACATGAAAGGAAGTAGAGACTATATGTAATGAATAGTCATTAGGCTCAAAAGTCTCACAAGTAAACCTATCACAGTCAAGTGACTTACTCTAACACATGTCCCACTTATCAAAGCCAGTCAAATTAGACCACGTGAGTCTCAGGGGTAATTGGCATGCAATATAGGGTAAAGAGACTACAGATGGCAAAGTCACACAGTTTTCATAAAAAAAAAATCACACCAAAATAAACCACACCTCAACACACAAATTAACATGATCGATCAATCATCACCCCTTCCATTCTCATCATAAGAGGGGTTTCACAGACTAACCAAAAAAATAATAATAAAACATATAAAGGATAATGAAGAGAAGGGGAGAAATAGTACCTGGGAAGCTTACGTATGCCCAACTCGATCATTTCTCCTTTTGGGGTGCAAAATCTAATTCTATAAGCTCTAAGCTATATGCTTTAATAAACAAAATATGTAAAAACAACCTAATGAAACTATATGAAGTCCTATCTATATGATGCAAATGTAAGTGACGTCAGCTGACCCAATCCTAGGATCCGCGATTTCACCCAAAGAGCGATAAGCTCACCCCCCCTGCTTGAGATTTTCATTGTCCACAATGAAAAAGACACAGAAAAAGAGCAAGGGAAGGGTAAGGCAAGGATGGAAGGGTGAAAAAGGGAGGGAAAAGGGCGAGGCTGACACACTAGGTTTTTTTTTCTATGTTTTTAAAAGCGATAAATGCCTTGGGTTCCCTCCCAAGAAGCGCTTGTTTTAGGTTCTAAGCTTGACCCTTACCTCAGGAGAGACGTGACGGTGACACAGGGGGTGGGGTAGTTGAAACATCACATGGCTGTACATCCAGCACCTCCCCAGGGCTGAAATCAGAAATCAGCACTGCCCAGGAAATGTCTGTCTCCCAAGGAGGCCCTCTGAATGTAAGAGTAGTAAATGGGGGTCGAAGGGGCAAGGCTGTCATCCTCATATGGGGTCCGCGACCCTAATTAGTAAGCTCTGCACCCGAAACAAGTGGAGGATAATTGGAGGGAGTAGGGGCTACAGTAGCGGAATGGGCACCAGGGTTGGGAGGTGGTGTGGGTGAAGGAAAGTAGAAAGCAATCCGTTCTCCACACATAGTGAAGGCCATGGTATCGATCAGTATATTAATCACCGCCCCCACAGTCGCAAGGAATAGGTGGTCTAAGAGGGGGGGTCAGGAAGTCCTCGTCCATGTCAAGAATGATAAAATCACATGGGATGAGGAACGTGCCCACCTGAACCGGAACATCCTCAAGAATGCCTACAAGCTGCTTGATGGAGCAGTCTGCTAGTTGAATAGTCATGCTAGTGGGAGCGAGGTCCCGTAGTTATAGCTTCTGGCAGAGAGAGAGCGGCATGAGGCTCACGCTAGCGCCCAGATCATAGAGGGCTCTCTCAATCTAAGTATTCCCTATGCAGCATAGGATAGAGAAACTACCAGGATCCTACAGTTTCGATGGCGATTGCCTCTGTAAGAGCGAGCTGTAGGATTCGTTAATGAGGGCCACTGAAGCGTCCCCAGGTTCTGGCTTCTTGGACAGAGCTCTCTCAAAAACTTCAAATGGGCAGGTGCATCCTTGAGAGCTTCCAGGAAGGGGCTACTGATATAGATTCGGCGTAGAGTCTCCAGGAATCGAGCGAATTTAGGTTCAAGTTAAGATAGCTTGGACCATGTCAGTCGCTGAGGGAAAGGCGCTAGGGGTTGGTAAGCGCGAGCGGGAGGTGGAGGACTAGGCTCCCCAGTAGAACTCAGATTCTCTTCTCTCTTCTTCCCCTCTGTTCCTACAGAATCAGGAACTGGAACTACCTTCTGGAGAACCATCACCAGGCTCTCCTCTAACCCCTCTCCCATCATGGAGATGGCATTGGCGTGACCTCGAGGGTTAGTCTTGGGCTGGCCTGGAAGATGCCCTTGAAGCCGGGATAGGTGGCTCACCTATAGGGCAATCTGGGCGATCTGAGTGTCCATCATCTTCTGATGGACGACCATAACATCAACCATAGACGTCAGTAGGTTGATTGACTCACTAGGAGTCTCGTTAGTCTTGGTTTTGGTCGCTATGAAGTGCTCCATGAGACTCTTCAGGTGAGACGTGGGTTTAAGAGGTAGAGGGGGTGGATTGAAAGAAGCTCTGTTATGGAAACCAGGTGGCTGGACAGAACTCTGGGGGTGAGGGTTGGGATTTTTGTAGAGAGGGTTTGGGTGACTCTTCCAACCCTAGATATAGGTGGTGGGTTGTAATCGTAGAAAGCGTTGATGTGTTCAATGCTAGGAGGAGCATTGTAACACTCAACGGAGGTATGTCCCTGTACACCACAGGCTTCACAATATGCATAGGCCCCCATTGATGGCCCCGCAGAAGTGATCGATGAGGTAGCCACTTTATCCAGTCGCTGTACGAGGGCGTCCACCTTGCTAGCTAGGAGGGTCACAGTGCCCACCTCATGTCTGCCACAGCCCCTCTTGGGGGCGACCCTCTCACTTGACCAGTGATAATTATTGGAAGCCATCTCTTCCAATAAGGCCTTCGACGCTTCGATTGACTTGTCAATTAGAGTAACCCCCTGCTGCGGCATCAACTGAGATTTTCATTGATCACTCCAACCCATTGTAGAAGGTTTGGATTAGGAGCCAGTCCGGAACTCCGTGGTGGGGGCACTATCGCCGGAGGTCTTTGAACTTCTCCCAAGCCTCACAAAGGGACTCCCTATCCTGCTGGGCAAAGGATGTGATGTCTGTCCTTAGCTTGACAGTCTTGTCATGTGGAAAGTACTTGCTGAAGAACACCTTAGAAAGAACCTCCCAGGTGGTGAACGAGTTCGGCTCCTTGTTCCACAGCCAGTCACTGGTTCTATCATTCAGAGAGAAAGGAAAGAGTTGCAGGCGGATCGTATCGGTGGACACCCCGTTGAGTTTGATGGTGTCACACTTCGCAAAGAATTTACGAAGGTGCACGTTAAGGTTGTCCGAGGGTAGCCGCCGAATTGATCTCGTTCCAGAAACGTGACCAAGGCTGGACTGTGCTCGAAATTGTTAGCCTCGATCGCGAGGCTAACGATGGAGGAGGTTATGCCGGATGCTTATGGCAGGGCATAGTCTCGTAACACTCTCTCGCCTTGCTCAGCTATCATAATTTCCGCCCTCTTCCTTCTTCTTGCTTTTCCGCCTCACAATTGTGCGGTTGCTTCGATTTCAGGGTTGAATGGGACAAGGTTTTAATTCCCTTGGCTCCTCTTGTGCATACAAAGAAAATACTACCGTGGCATAAACAGTTTCAAGCAAGAATAAGGAAGAGCAAGAAGGTGCAAAAAGAAAAAGAAAAGCCTAGTCTAGCGTGCTCAAATCAGTTCCAATATTGAAAGGCGCAAGTTCCTGACAACGATGCCAAAAACTTGTTCAGTTATATTTTATACCGCAAGTACACGGCGTAGCTATAACTAGCAATCGGCAAGTACAGGTCGAATCCATAGGGAACTTTACTTTCAACTACTAGAACTAGATTATTCTACCCAAGCTAGGCAATCACAATTGGGGTTTTGTAGCTTAACTAAGGGAAACAATAGCAACTGAAAGAGGGAATAATCAGCAGAAGAGTAAACACCTCGATTGGAATTAACAGCACGACTATGCTAGTGAATCAGTTACTAGTCCCCCCAAACATTCCTAAGCATGCATTATGAATGGATAGATTATCAATTAAATCCATCTCCTCCCTCTCTCGAGGGTCAAAGACTAATCCTAGAACTATAGCCGCCTATTCTCATGGGACTAAAAGTTGAAGGATTACAAGGTCTACAACCTCAAATCCCAATTAGGATCTTAATTATTTTTATATTAAAACCCTAATCGTGTATTAAGTCGCACTAGGTAAAGCTTTCGTCTCTTAACGCTACCCTAAACCATAATAAAGACGATGAATGCTCTTTTGAGTATTTCATCGAGCATGTGGCGTGCATAATAGAATTCGCAATTACAAAACAAAGGGGAAGCGGGGATTGGGCCAATTCATGATTCAACCATACATATTCCGCATTAATCCCAACCTAAGTTGGAGGATTTAGCCTACAATCATGTTTAGAACAATAATCCAATAACTCAACTCAATAACCATGGCATCCAAACTCTAGAACAATTAAGAATAAGTGAAGAGAGAATTAAGATGAAGAACCTTGAATTAATCGCATGAATTAACGGTAGAACAAACTCCAATCCAGTAGTGTAATCAAAAGTGTGAAAATAATACTCTCTAGTAAAACCTAAAAATTGCCTAAGAAAAGGTCTGGGAAAAGAAAACTGAATGTCCCCAAAACAACCCCAAAGGAAAACTTAAGTCGCAATGCAGAACGGGGATGGCATGGTCATGCTTCGAGGTACGGTGGGACCGTGCCAAAAATCTTGCCCAATCGGCCCAGACCAGCACAAGTGGCACGGGCGCTCCACTTGGCACAACCAGACCGTGCCACACAGCACGGTCGTGCCACTTGGTTGCTCCGACCGATTGCGCCCGTTTCCCGTGGCCCGGCCGTGCTACCCATGTTCGACTTCCGTGCGATGCTTTTTCACGGCTTTAAACTCGCCTCCTTAGTACTCATTTCTTCTGAATGTGGTTCATCTTTCTGTTTCTTCTGCAAAGTTTTTGAAAATATCGAAAGATGCTATGTGAGTAAAATGTACACTAGAGGAGTTAATTTGACCCTTCGCTTAGTAAGATTGAATATGAAAACACTGAGAGAAGGGGCCGATTAAGGGGTGAAATTGGGACGAAATAGAGGTTCATCAAGCAACTAGATTAGCTTATTAACCCTTAAGAGAGGACTTTGATGGCCTCAACGATACAATCGATCAACTCTGAATGCTAGCATAGCTAGGAAAGTTTTGGGCTTGACTTGATTACTTGGTTTATCTTAAGTCTAATCATAGTCCTTTTATTTTTGCTTTAGTAGTTTAGTTCTATTTTCTACCCCCTCAGTGTTGCCTAGCTTGATACGCTTTAGTTAGCTATAGTACTTGGAAACCCAACTCTCTGCGGACGACACCCTGAGTACTCAACGATACCTTGCACTTAGGATTTATAAATATTAATACCTTTTCCCTAACAAGTTTTTGGCGCCGTTGTCGGGGAACTTGATTGTTTCAACATCGAAAGTAATTCAAAACGCTCTAGATTAGGTTTTTTCTTTTTCTTTTTCATCCTTCTTTTTCCCCCTTGTTCTTTTAGCTTTGCTTGAACCTGCTTACGCTTGGTGTAGTTTTTGGCTTTGTATGCGCAGGCGCAGTCAGAGGGATCGACCACTCATTCCCTTTGATCCTAAGGTATAAGCCACTGCGCGAAGGCAAAGCGGTGCGAGGAAGCGATAATAGCAACAAGTCAGCATGGCTGAGAGAAATCCTAGGGTTCTACAGGACTATGTCCTACCGCAGGCCACCGACCTCACCTCGTCCATCGTCAACCCGGCCGTCGAAACAAACCACTTTGAGCTGTGGCTTGCACTTGTATCGTTCATGGAAAAGGATCAGTTTAGTGGACGTCCTATGGAGAACCCTCATATTCACCTTCACAACTTCCTGATGAAGTGTGACACGATCAAGCTCAACGGGGTCTCCGCCGGCACAATCAGACTACGGCTCTTCCATTTCTCGTTGACGGATAGAGCCAGTGACTGGCTCCTTAATGAAGAGCCTAACTCCTTTACTACCAGGGAGTCCTTATCGACTGCATTCCTGAGCAAGTACTTTCTCCCTGGCAAGACCACTAAGTTGAGAGCGGGAATCACCTCCTTCTCTCAACAAGACGATGAGTCACTTTATGAGGATTGGGAAAGATTTAAAGATCTTCAATGCTAATGCCCCCACCACGGAGTACTCAACTGGCTTCTAATCCAAACCTTCTATAATGGAATAGACAGTCACTGAAGATGTCAGCTGATGCCGCAGTTGGCAGCGCATTTATGGGGAAACCGATAGAGGCTGCGAAGACCTTATTAGAGGAAATGGCCTCCAACAACTACCGTTGGTCAAGTAAGAGGGCAGCCTCAAAGAGGGCTAGTGGAGTCTATGGGATTGACGCTATGGACTTGCTAGCTAGCAAGGTTGTTGCCTTAGCACAGTGCTTTTAGGCCTGGGACTCCTCCTCTAAGGAGTTTAGTGGGGGGTCTCTCAGGTGCGATGTTTGAGGTTGGGGCCCTTTGTGAGATTTGTGGCATTCAAGGCCACGTCGCTGCTGAGTGTCAATCCACTTTCCTAGGCGTTGAGCATGCCAATGCAATGCAAAACTATGGCCAGCGCCACAAAATAACCCCTTCTCAAGCACATATAACCCCGGTTGGAGAAATCACCCAAATTTCTCTTACCGTAACAACAATCCCATGCCACCCAATACTTCTCAACCACAATCTCCTGGTTTCCAATATAGGGCTCCCTACACCCCACCTCTACAACAACAACCACCCCAGCCAAATTCCAATCAGGAGAGTCTTATGAAGCACTTCATAGCGACCTAAACCAAGACCAATGAGGCATTAAGTGAGTCGGTTAGATACTTGACAGCTAAATTTGAGACTATGACCACTCACCAAAAAATGATAGAGAACTAGATAGCCCAGATTGTGCAGCAGGTGAGCCATTTGTTTAGGGCCCAGGGACATCTGCCAGGTCAATCTGAGGCCAATCCTAACGGCTAGATAAATGCTATCACACTGCGAAGTGATAGGGAGTTAGAGAGTCCTCCTATGCCTATAAGGGAAGAAAGGAGGGAAACCGATAATGAGGGTTATGCTGCCAAGGAGGCCCCTATTGAGATTTCTAGCGAGAGGGCCCATGCTGAAAAGACCCAGGAGGTTAGAGATGAGCATGTTTCACCTCCAGTGAAGCCTTACAAGCCTCCTATTCCATATCCTCATAGGTTAGTAAAGGCTAAGGATGAGTATAAGTATAGAAAGTTTCTCAAAATGCTGAAAAAGTTCCACATCAACATTCCCTTCCTTGAGGCTATTACTGACATGCCTTCTTACGCCAAATTTTTGAAGGATTTATTATCCAACAAAGGGAAGTTGCTCGACAATACTACTGTAGCTCTCACTGAGGAGTGCAGTGCAATTATTTAGAACAAACTGCCTCCTAAGCTTTCAGATCCAGGAAGTTTTTCCATCCCTTGTTCAGTTGGGGATGTAACTATCAGCAGGGCACTATGTGACCTTGGATCTAGCATGAGTCTTATGCCCCATTCCATATGCAAGAAGCTACAAGTGGGGCAGCTAAAACCCACTACCATCTAGCTGATAGATCCGTCAAATACCCTTGGGGTATTCTTGAGGATGTCCCACTATAATTGGGAAAGTTCTTCATCCCATGTGATTTCATGGTTATGGAGATGGAGGAACACTCCCGCATTCCTATCATACTTAGGCGACCTTTTCTAGCCACTGCAGGAGCAATGATAAATGTGAAGAACGGCAGACTTTCCCTTCAAGCAGGGGATGAAAAGGTGGAGTTTAGCTTGCCACAAGTTATGGCCTCCCCCACCTTGGGCAACTCATGTTGTAGAGTCGATGTGCTGGAGAAAGCCCTCAACCAGGAGGCCAAGGCCTGATATTCTATGAAAGATCCACTAGAGGCTAAGTTAGTTGGCTACTATGCAACCAACTTCATTCGGGGAGAAGAAGGAGTACACTAGACTCCTTAATGAGTCTACTGCCTATATGCCTAGGCAGTCCCGCATGGGGGTCCTTAGTGTGGAGGAGCCCACCTCCAAGAAAGAAGAGGAGTCTCTACCGACGGTAGAGCTAAAACCTCTACCTTCCCATCTCAAGTATGAATTCCTTGACCCCTCCCATCAGTTTCCCGTTATTGTTAATGCTAAACTGAATGGCCCCCAGTTGGAACAATTATTGGATGTGCTACCTAAGCATAAGGGCACTATTGGTTATAGTATTGATGATATTCGGGGACTTAGTCCTTCATTTTGTATGCACTGCATCTTTCTTGATGACGGTCATCGTCCCTCCCGATAACCTCAGCCCCGTTTAAATCCCAACATGCAAGAGGTTGTGAAAAAGGAAATTGCTAAACTACTTAACACTGGGATCATCTACCCTATCTCAGATAGTGAGTGGGTGAGTCCAGTTCAGGTAGTCCCTAAAAAGAGAGGGATGACTATCATTAGGAATGAGCGGGATGAGCTCATTTTGACCAGGACTATGACCGGGCGGCGTATGTGCATTTACTATCATAGACTGAATCAAGCCACCCGGAAGGATCACTTCCCCCTCCCCTTCATTAATCAAATGTTAGAAAGGTTGGCACGGCATTCCTTCTTCTGTTATTTGGATGGGTATTCAGGTTTCTTTCAGATTCCTATCCGTCCCAATGGCTAAGAAAAGATGACCTTCACGTGCCTGTATGGTACGTTCATTTATCGAAGGATGCCATTCGGATTGTGCAATGCCCCTACTACTTTCTAATGGTGTATGACTGCCATATTTTTGGGAAAATACCATGGAGGTGTTTATGGATGACTTCTCCGTCTATGGAGGTACCTTTGACCTTTGCTTAGAAGACCTAACCAAGATACTCCGTAAGTGCGAGGAAGTCAACCTACTATTGAATTAGGGAAAGTGCCACTTTATGGTACAGGAGGTGATAGTACTAGGTCGTGTTATATCTGATTGAGGCATCGAGGTAGATAAGGCTAAGGTAGAGGTCATTGAGCGATTGCCCCCTCCTACTTCGGTAAAAGGGGTGCAGAGTTTCCTTGGTCATGCGGGGTTTTATCGCCGCTTTATCAAGGATTTCTCTAAGATTGCTAAACCTCTAACTCAACTACTCGCCAGGGATGCCCCGTTTATCTTTACTGATGAGTGCTATGAGGCTTTTTGTAGGATTAAACAGGCACTGATTTTTTCCCCTGTCATACAACCACCAAACTAGGATCTCCCTTTTGAGATCATATGTGATGCTAGCGATCATGCGGTGGAGACAGTCCTGGGATAAAGGAAGGATAAGAAGCCAGTGGTGATCTACTATGCTAGTAGCACACTGGGTGAGGTGCAGCAGAACTACACAATGACTGAAAAGGAGCTGCTTGCGGTCGTGTGCGCGATGGAGAAGTTTCGACCTTATCTGCTCTACTCTAAGGTCATCGTGTATTGACCATTCCGCACTCAAGCACCTCCTAGAGAAGAAAGATGCTAAGCCTCGCCTCATTCGGTAGATTTTGCTATTCCAGGAGTTTGATCTGGAGATCAAAGATAAGGCGGGGGCTAAGAATGTTGTGGTCGATTATCTCTCCAAGCTCGTTATTTAGAGCCACGACATCTCCATTGATGATGCTTTTCCTGACGAGCATCTCATGGGCATCACCTTGGGACGAGCCCCATGGTTCACCGATTATGCAAACTACCAAGCTTCAAGAATCCTCCCCTATGATTTATCCTCCCACCAAAAAAAGAGATTCCTCCATGATGTCAATATGTATTTTTGGGAAGAGCCCTTCCTTTACAAGCTATGTAAGGATAGGATTTGCAGGCGATGCCTTCCTGAGGGGGAAATTCAGAGCGTGATCTCCCATTATCACGACTCTCCATGTGGAGGACATGCTAACACCTCTAAGATAGCCGCTAACGTGCTCCAAGCGGGGTTCTTTTGGCCCTCACTCTTCAAGGACGTCGACGCATATGTCCACACATGTGATCGCTGCCAACGGATGGAGAATCTATCAAGGAAGAATGAGATACCCCTTAACTTCATCCTTGACGTTGAAATCATTAATGTTTGGGGCATCGACTTTATGGGACCTTTCTTGTCCTTGAGGGGCAACAAGTACACCTTAGTTGCCATGGACTATGTCTCCAAGTGGGTGGAGGCAGTGGCTAGCCCTACCAATGACTCCATGATAGTGGCTAAACTTTTCAAGAATATTACATTCCCTCATTTTGGAGTCCCAAGGGTGTTAATAAGCGATAATGGGCCACACTTCATAGAAAAGAAACTGGCAACTCCCTTGAAGAAATATGAAGTGCATCACAAGTATGGACTTGGCTACCACCCTCAGACTAATGCCTAAGTGGAGATCTCTAACCGGGAAATCAAATCTATTTTGGAGAAAACAGTTGCGAGATCTCATAAGAATTGGGCGGATAAGTTGAATGACACTCTTTGGACCTATCGGACCGCATTCAAGACCCCAATTGGAACCACGCCATTCCAATTAGTCTATGGTAAGCCTTGCCACCTATTCGTGGAGCTAGAACACAACGCCTACTGGGCCATCAAGCCCCTAAACTTTGATTTGAAGTCCGCGGGGGAGTAAAGGATATTGCAGTTGAACAAACTCGAAAAGATCCATTTGGATTCCTATGACAATCCTCGACTCTACATGAAGCAAACTAAGCGGTAGCACGAAAAGTTTATCAACTACCGTGAGTTTCGGGAAGGCAACTCGCTTCTCCTTTTCAATTCCCGCTTAAAGGTTTTCCCAGGAAAGCTTCACTTTAGATCGTCAGGTCCATTCAATGTGTTCAAGGTATATCCATGTGGGGCCATTGAAATCAGCAACGAGACAACCGGCTTGTTCAAGGTGAATGGGCCCCACTTGAAACACTACATCGTCGGTAAGTCACTTGAGGGGAAGGTCACATGTGCCCTCCTTGATGTCTCTTCGCCTTGGAGACCCTCAGGGTCAAGCTCGGGACCTAAAACAAGCGCTTCTTAGGAGGCAACCCAAGTTTCATAGCTTTCGGGAAAAAAGAAGGAAAAAATGAGAAAAAAATGAAAATGAAATAAAAGGAGGAGATGAGAGGAAAAAATTCAAGGAAAGAATGAGTGAGAAAAAGAAGTAACGGATTTGGAATAAGATGACTTACAAGGCAGAAAGTTGACATGGGCACCCCATGCTGGGCGGCATGACCATGCCAACCCCCCCAGGATTTCAGAGAAGTAAAAGTATAGCAAATAACAATATGGCACGGTGGCCCCATGCCTGGGGGCTTGACCGTGCCACCTTCGAAAACACAGGGCACGACCATGCCACTTTAAAAATCAGCGAGACCTCATTTTTTTCTCCTTCTTCCTTCTTCTTCATTCAAACACCAGCACTTTTTCTCTCCACTGCGTGTGACCCTCTCTCTCTCCGTCACTATTAACCACTCAAATCCTCCCCCAAAACTCTCAAATTCTCCCAAATTTTCCTAAATTTCTTCAATTCCTTCACTTTTCTCCACTTTTCTCTCAAAATTTCTCACCATTTCATCCCAAATACACCCCACCCCACAACCCACTTTCTCTCTCTAACACCCTAACCTCCATTGTTGAGGTTGAAGGTTGTAGAGAAAGAAAGTGTCCCTTCTCTTGCCATTTTCAGCTCCTATCTCTACTTTTGGGTCCAGATCTGTTGTTCATTCACAAAATGGATAAGAAATGAGTTGGAGAGGCTTCAAGGGCTCTATTGCAACCCAAGAAATCATCAAGGGCAACCCCCTCTTCAGCTGCAATCACTTCTACTAAACGTACTGAGGATACATACCTTCTCATTCTACCTGCTAGCGCTAGGGTTTGCAATTTATCAGTGATGAACAAAAGTCACGATATGAGCTTTTAGCCACTAGGAACACTAGTGAGCAAAAATATTTTCATGCTGACTCGTTGAGGTCTTTGGGAATGTTGGATGACATGTTGACTCTGATTGGTAGATTAGGATGGACTGAGTACATAAACATGCAATGTACGTCCTATGACCCTCTTATAATCGAGTTTTTGAGTTTCCTACATGTCGATTGGGATGGTAGTTATGGTGCTCATGAGGTAGCCATCTATTTTCGTATGTTCAACATCGACCACCGGATGAACTTGAGGATGTTTAATGAACTGTTGAGATTCCCAATGGTCGATGGGGCTTTCAGAGATGTGTCCTCGTTGTGGTGACCTAATACCATTTGGCTAAGCATTAGCTGCTCCAAACAGAAGGAATACACTGATTGGTAGGGAAGACCTAGGGTTTTTGACCCCCGATAGGCCAAGGCCACCGACATTTGTAATGTCAACCTACGGCACCTTCAGCGCCTAATCGCAAACATCATTTTCGGGTGCAACGACAACCAAAATGGTTGTCTGAAGGCCGAGTTGATTATTATCTGGTGCACCCTGTCAGGCATCGCCATAGACATGGAGGCATTCATAATCCATCACTTAGTGGAAGTAGCCAAGACCAGCAACAGGAATGTCATTAGCGTTAGCAGCACTGTCTTCGCTATTGCTAATGCCCTAGGCCATGGCTCAAGGCTCTCTACTCTCGAGCCCCATTTCCTAGGTGGTTACCTCGACCTCAGCACCCTCCACCATATGCATGTTATAGACACCCGAGGTGACACCATTAGGTACCCCCACCACAAATCCATCCTTTTCATGCTTCCCAGTGTTAAGCGCACCATGGTTGCCACAAAAGAAATTGGAACTGCGACCAGAGAATAATTAGGGTAACTGCTCTACCTAGGGAGGAACAGTTAGCAGCTGATGATGACATTGAGTTTGATGAGGTGAGAGATGATGAGTATGATGAGGAGGAGGAGGAGGAGGATATTGATGCAGGTCGAGGAGAGCTCGAGCCCGAGGATACCCATGCTGAGGAGGCAGCCATCCCACCACCTCTACAATCACTTTACCCACCGTTCATCCATGAGATGGGTGGGTCTTCTTCCTCGGTGGCATACATACTGCTTGACCCTACCTTTCTGTAGTCATTCTTCAACCTCCAAATGGAGGTTTCAGGGCTTTGGGAGGGATTCACTGGCATGCGTGCGGACTTCAGTCGCCTATCCGGGAGCATGGACTCCATTAAGGAGGGAGTCTACTATTTCCGGGGTTTCATCGACTGCCAGGAGGAGCGGGAGCAACGGTGCATTCAGAGGGAGGAGGAACGGGCTATGAGGGAAGCCCAGAGTATGAGGAGCGCCGGCGGATGAACGAGCTACTTTGGCGCTAGTCAGAGTCCATTCGACAGATGGAGGAGCGGTTACGCTTCTTTTAGGGCAATCAGGGCGACTCCTCGTCCTTCTCGTCTTACGATCCCTCCACCCTCTATCCATTCCTCCACATTTCTGGCCACCTCCAGGGCCCGACAGCACCCAGTGACTATAAGTGTATTCCCCTTTTCCCTTCTTTTCTTATGCATCACATTTTCATTGGGGACAATGAAGCGTCTAAGCATGGGGGGATGTTTATATCTGTTTAGTGGGATGCATTGTATATATTTCCTGGCATTTAGCACTTTAGGTTTCATTCTAGTTTAGCAGCATTCTTAGGTCATTTTTAGGTCTTCATTTCATTTCATGCATTAGGTAGACATGTAGGACATCCCATTTAGGTAGATGATGCATTGTACATATTCGATTCCTAACCATTGATCTGAAGCGGGAACATGATGAGTAGGGTCGTCCAAGACGACGAGGTAACCCTTTCACCCTTCTCTTTAGTTATCTGCTTGTGGATCTTTTGACTACTTTTATTGCTTTTGAAAAAAAAAGAAAAAAAAAGTTACAAAAACCCCTTCAATGATGACATTCAAGGGGTGATGATATGATTGGTTGGTTGTGGTGGTTTGTGGCAAATGAGGCTCAATTTGGGTTAATGTCTTGTGAAACTGTTTTGGAAATGTTTTTGATTGGTGGGCTAAGTGTGCTTGTGAATTAGCCCTTGAGGGCTGCTGTGATGTGAATTGATTGAACCTTGGTTGTTGGTCATCTGAGGTAGTGTATGATTTTGGTAGAAGGCCCAGTGACATTTTTGAGCCTATAATGACCATTCACTCTACATGGTCTTGAACATCCCTTCATGAGTGTTCATCCCTTTGCATAGACTTCTTTAGAACTTGGCCTAACCCTCTTCGAGGTCACGGTTGGTATGTGCATGGTGTTAATATGATTGAGGCATTCGTTCATTGTGAGCCACATGAGCTAAAAAGCCACCCTGCGCTAGTATGACCTGTTTATCACCCCCTTTGAGCTATTCCCCTGTCATTTGATAAACCTATGTCTACTTAACTCATGACTTGCAATGAATAATCCTATCCTATGCCAAGTTGATAAAGCAATGTTGTGAGTTACTTGGTTTGGGTAATATGCTTGCTAGTGCATTCAGTAGTTGGTTTTAATTGGCTGTTAGTGTTGTACAGTTGGGAGTTAAAACAGTCCTTAAACCTTAGTCATTCTCTTGCCACGTTCCTTTCCCCAAAAAAAATGCATGAATAAGATGTATGGAACAGAGATTTGGCAAAAAGAAAAGTGGTTTCAACTCCTTTTTTCATTTGTGGTTTGAGTTATGGGACATGCGTGATGGTTGTATTCCTGGTGAGGAGATGGTTGTCATTGCTCTCTACTTGGCTTTCTAGCTCCTCCCTCCTAAATTCTATCCTTCCTTACCTCTAGCCATAACCTTGTTACAACCCTTAAGAAGTCCTTATGATTGACACTTGCACATTTTACCTCCATTGATGGAGAATTGAGAGTTTCTCTAAGCCTATGGTAGAATGCGCGCATTGAGGGTGATTTTGAGTGATCGTTTTCTGCTAAAAACACATGAGAGGAGTGCTTCAGCTCTTATCCCTAAAGTGAGAGCCTATCGATCTAACTAGCTCACCAATGATTCAGGGAGAAACAGGAAGCTTCTAAGTGGTTCCAGAGAAGGTGTTTACTCTTGTACCACCCGAGCAATTTCTGTTTTAGAACATATGTTTTTGAAAAATAGGTTTTGCCCTTGTTGTACCCCTAAACTATGGGTCACCATGACTGCTGATTTAGTTGTCACCGCTTGCTTGAGGAGGGTGACAATTCAAGGTGTCTCTCCTTATTATTCCGTTAGTTGGCAATCTCACTTGGGAACAAGCAAGAGGTAAGCATGGGGGAGTTGATAAACCTCTATTTTACCTCCTTTAGACTTGATCTTTACCTCTCATTTTGGTAGTTTTCGGTAAAAATTCAAAAGTATAGAGGTTGATTAGGCATTCTTTACCCCAAATCCGCCTATATGATGTGTTTTTGTATTTTCATGAGTTCTATTGGAAGAAACGAGGAAAACCAGCTAATGTTGCGCCAAACAGGAGCCAAAAAGGTAGATTTTGAGTCAAGAGGAAGTGGCATGGGGCCACCATGCCAGGCAGGGTGACCGTGCCACCACAGCAAACAAGAAAAAGTGAGGCAACAAGTGGCATGGTGTCACCGTGCCACGTGGCACGACCGGGCCACTTTAGTGATTCTCGGTTAATTACGATGGGGCATTGTAATTAGGCATTATGTAATTTTCTTTCTTCTTTTCTCTCGAAAAACAGCGACTTTAGATTTTTTAGATCTAAATTGTTGTTCTTGATTTCAAAGCATTGGATTGGGATTGATTTATGCATTTGGTAGATTATTGCTGCAGTTAATAAAAAGTACGTTCCTTTCCCTTTTTCTCTTGTGTTTTAGTTCAATGTTAGTACTTTTAATCATGTTCGCGTTCTTGATTGTGATTGTGATTGAAATGATGGTTAGAGGCTAAATTTGTTATCTTGGATTAGGCGTAGCCCCTATTGTACGAATTGGAACCATGTTCTAGGTTTTGTGAATGAATGCCCATGTTTATGACTGAACTCTCACTTAGCGCGCCACATGTTCAATGAATTACCTGAAAGGGTTGAATTCCAATTCTTAAGTTACGGTTTAGGAGATCAACGATAGTTGAATCCTTTACTTGGAGCTGCTTTGTGAGCAATTTAATTTCTTAACATGAAAATAGTTAGGAGTTCAATTCGGAATAATGGTTACTTAATCCTATGGTTTTGTTGATTCTTGTTTCATGAAAATAGATAATTAGGATCACCTAACCAGTCTAATGACCTTCAAGAGAAGGCATAGATGCGCTTTAGTTGGTAATCATTCCATTTCAGTTATCTGTGCGGGTCAAATTGCATGACTTAGTTTATAGTCTAAGGAGCACAATAGTATGGTGAACCCCACTCTAGGACTCTTATTAGTATTGATTTAGATAATAACAGTAGTCTTCAGCAGAATAGAACTGTTATTTACTGAAAACTAATTTTAGTAGATTCTAGCCTAAATAAAGTGTTATAAGTTGGTTCAGTGGTTGAAACCGTGTTCCCTGTGGACACGACCCGTACTTACCGTTGCTAACTACAACTGGCACCGTGCACTTGCGGTAATACATTTTAAGACTAACAAGTTTCAGCGCCGTTGTTGGGGAGTTGGCGCTTTCCAATATTGGAGTTTACTTGGGCATTCAAGACTAGGCTTTTATTTTTAAAAAAAAAAATTAAAAATTGAAAAGAAAAGAATGTCTTTTTCCCACATTCCTCAATATGAGCATGAATTGATTTGGAGATATTATGATAGATTACATGCTTTTCTTGCTCATTGCGATCTTTATTTGAAAAAGTGGGAAATTTTGAATACAGTCTATGAGAGTGTGAATTATGAGATCCGTGCTCTTTTAGAGTATTGGGATTTTGTGCTAAAAATATTGATGAAGCTTGGGATTTTCTTGATTGATTGGCTCAGGATACTCACGAATATGAGATCAGTTGCACTAATTCATACATCCCACCCTCTCGCATCCCTGGTTATGCTCATCCTATGTGTGAAATTTGTCATTGTTCTGATCATGAAAGTAATTCTTGTCCTTGTGATATTTCTGATGATAGTTTTACTAAACTGTCTAGTATGGTAGAGACAATAAATGACCAACAAATTGAGTTTGCTAATAAAATGCGGGAGTATGACCTATCATATGAGACCGACCTTAGGTTAGTTCTCCTAGACTTGATGGCAATCTATGTGATGATGGTGCGTGTTGCCCTCCTCTAGAGTCCACACTAGCGGAAATACTCGACCCTCCCTTGACTACTTCACCCATTGTTGCTCCATCCTCACCTACCCCTTTTAGGAACAACACTACATTCATCATGACTTTTCTTGAGACACCTTCCCCTTTAGCTCAGTCGATGGAGTTTGACGTAGGTGAGACTTTTGGTATTATCGCTAGTGTTGATGAGGAATAGACTTGTTCTGAGTCAGATGGTGTTTTTGTTAAGATGCATGATCTTGATGTGACTTCCCTAGGGAAGTCATGTTTGGATGTTCTAGTTGCGGGGTTGCCTAGTCCTGATCTGGTTGACCATGTATCCTCTGACTCCCTTGATATGTTCCATGCTTCCCCTTCATGTTCATCACCCTCCTATTCCCCTGAGTGTTGTCATATGTTGCTTATTGATTCTCATGTGATGCTTAAGGGGATTGAAGTTGATTGTTCAGAGTCCCTAGGTACCTTTAGAGGGTACGACCCCTCGTTTAATACTTATAATCTATACCTAGAAGACATGCTTGGAAAAATCATGTTGCTCAGTACATTTGATTTTTCTACTGATTTTTCCAAAGCATTTGATAAATTTAAGAGAGCGCTCGTTATCATTCCTAGATGCACATTTTGGTGCTCTCACTCACATTTGTCTGAGTTGCGTGCTCAGATATATGATAAGCTATTGAGAGCTCTGACGACGTTCGAGTTGGAGAGGCGAGTCTTGAGAGATAAAGAGGAGTGGCTGATGCTCCTCAGGCCTCCACAGCACCATCTTGAGGCACAGTTCGGGTACATTTAGCGCCTGACCTGGTATAATCGTTCTAACTCTTGTCCTTTGTTTTATTTTCTTTCTTTCCTTTTGTTTAGTTGTGAATATTAGGTTGCTTAGTTATGGATGCCAGGTTGTACTTTTGTAGTGATCATTTTGAGGTGCTACGTGGGAATCTGTTGAGCCAGTTGATGGCTATGATCACTTTTGTGTGTTTTTGTGTTTTGGTTGAGTAAGTTAGCTTGCGTATATGTGTGTTTTGTTTGATTTTGGTATTTGTGTGTTTTGCGGTTGGTGATGACTTTCAGTTCTCAATGACGACATTGTGAGATTTAGGTGTGGGGCTGAAGTCATTTACCCCTTTCATTCTTACTTTTGTGAAAATTTTTTAATTTTGTGCAAATTTTTCAATTTTTTCTCTTTTTTTTCCGTATAGTTTTTCTTTTTTTTGGCTTTAGGGGAGTTTTGTACTATTTGATTGGCCTTGATATCTGGTACCTTGGCTGTTAGTTCGTATATAAGTATGATGTGCATGATGGATTTTTGTCCTAAGCTTGTCATTCTAGGCCTCCGTTCTAACCCTAACAGTTCATTGTAATTTTGCAATCCAACCTTGATTTATATATCATCATTATCTTAGGATCTTAATCTTCCATTATTTGACTCTCTCACTTGTGTTTGTGCATCACTACTTTTGTCTTCACTTCAAAATTACAAGGGTGAAGAATTTCTGAAAAAAAAAGGAGAAAATCTGAAAATATCCCTTTGAGACCTGTGCTACTGGGAATGAAAAAAAGAGTTTGAGAGTCGAGAATGAAAAGTATCCCTTTGAGGCATGCGCTACTGGGTACTATCCTTTGAGGCAATACTGCTACTAGGCATGCTTACTTCCCATGTCAATAAGTTAATAATGTAGTTAATGCTAGTCAAGTGGATTGAATCGATTCTGGTAAGCCAAAGTCCTAGAATGATGATACACTTACACACTAGACACTAGGATGGATTCAATGTTCTCATGCGTCGTGGGGTGAAAAGCTAATGTCTGGATGCCATTCTTTGGGATGAAGAGTCCTGAAATGCATACGAAGTGTGTATACAGATTGATACTTGAGTTATTAGGGGGTTTTGATTGATTCGATTGTGTACAGTTTACCCTTATGTATATTTTTTGTGTTCTGTCATTTTTATTTATTTTTTTTCTGATTTTTGTTTTTCTTTTCTTTGTTTTCCTTTTTGAGATTTTGTGGGTATATCTTCTGCAAATCCTCACGAGACCTCACTCGTCCACTTGGGGGAACCAAGGGGTTTACAGGGCTTGTTACATATGCTAAATGCAACCATAATTCCTACGACAGTGAGTTAGGTTCTTAGGTTAGTTTTTGTTTTGTTTTGCTCGAGAACGAGCAAAAAATAGGTGTGGGGGTATTATCCTATTTTACGTGCCCCTTTTACCTAACTTTAGCTCGTATAATAATATAATCTTTAGAGTTTTTACTTGTTTTATTTGCTTTTATAGGTAATAAATCCCAAATCGAGCAAATATCGTGAAAAGGATCGAAGACAAACAAAAAAGAGCAAAACCAGGCAAGAAGGGACGATAGGGGGGCCGAATCACCGTGCCAAAAATGTGGCACAATGGGGCTGTGCCACATGGCACCATCGTGCCACCATGGCACGGTGGGGTCGTGCCACCCCTCCGTTCGCTCGGCCGTGCGATTTCTTATTTAAGGCCCATTCGAGCATTTTACTCGAGCGGTCGCTCGGGGTTCTTTCCGGCAATTTTAGGCTAGTTTTAGTTTAGATTTTAGCCAATAAAAACCTCAATAAGAGGATTAGATTAAGATGTGGTAGATTGCATTTTGGATTCAAAGCTTTGGATTTCAAGTTCATTCCATTAATCAAGCATAAGTTCTCTTCTCTCTCTCTTTCATATCTTATTCTTGTTTAGGTTTTGCTAGTTTAATTTTTGTATTGGATTTGTTTAGCTCAGATGTTTAGTTTTCATTGTTAATCCACGTTTAATTAGACTGATTAGATTATATTAGTTTCTTTCGCCCTCTTGTTTATGTTTGCTTTCTTCTTTGCTAGTTTAGGTTTAGTTTGGGTTTTTGTATTTTGTTGATGATAGTTGTTAATTTTGGTTGGTTTGGATTATCGCTAGCCCTTGACGGCTAATTAACCTTGTTGAGGCCCCAACCCTCCCATGTTTATGTCTAGAACTTAGAGTTTTCTTTCACGCCCCCCAAGTGTTCGATGAAATGTTTGAAAGAGCTTTCATCCGTGTTTTGAGGCAATTAACTTATGCGGAGAGGTGAGGTCGATTGTCTAGTGTGGGTAGAGAGAATAGTTTGAATTGGGACATAAAAATAGTCTCGTCACTGGGTAGGTTAAGGGTTGTCTATTTAGTAGTTTAGTTAAACTAATCCATGAAAATAGGTTTGTTAGAGCAACTAGATTAGCCTATTGACTCTTGAGAGAGGGCTTAGGTGGCCTCGACGATACAACCGATCAACTCTGAATGCTAGCATAGCTAGGGGAGGTTAAGGCTTGACTTGATTACTTGGTCTATCTTAAGTCTAATCATAGTCCTTTTGTTTTCACTTTAGTAGCTTAGTTCTATTTTCTATCCCTTTAGTTTTGCCCAACTTGAGAGGCTTTAGTTAGCTCTGGTACCTGGAAACCTAACTCTCTACGGACGACACCCCGAGTACTCAACGATGCACCTTACACTTGGGGTTTGTAAATATGAAAACTTTTTCCCTAACACCTCACCATTCCCAAGCTTGACCTCGGACCTTAAGCCCACTATGGTCTTTCCTTGCCCTCCCTTCCACTGTTTATGCCACCAAGAGGTGGCTATTGTGGCGGTCACTCTTATAAGGCCTTAGTGGCGTATGCTGATGCGAAGTTTAGATTGTTCACACCGAAATATTAAAAAATAGTTGAATTTTGAGAAAGGCATAGAAGCGAGAGGGATATCCAAGTCATCCCATCATAAACCACCATGGAGGGATGGCATGTGTGCGTCACATGCTATACATTAAAGTGGTTTCAGGCGTCCTTCCTCCATCCACCTCCCTACCATTGACATACATGACGCTGACAAGGAAACTATGAAAAACTAGTGTTTTCATGTGCACATGATCCTCACATGCCACTACCTTAGTAGTGCATTTGTGGCGCAAGGTTGCCACCCTTGTACTTGGTTTTGGCCGATCAACACAGTGGTCATTGTGGATTTAGCTAGAGTAGCATGAGACAAGCGACGAAGTTTGGCAGTTTAGCATCATATGGGTGTTGTTTAGGATGGGGATTCGATGGCTAGGGCATGGGCAGCACTGCACTTCTTAGTTCCTTAATGGCAGCCCAGAATAGGTAGGACTACTAGCAAAAAGGGAGAAGGGAATCATTAACAGCAACAAGGCTAAGAGAAGATAGGAGTTTGAAGCTCCACTTTTGTGCTGGTATGTGAGAGAGATCAAAGAGGTGAGATTCACCACAAGAGGTAAGGGATTTGTTGGGGATAATCAGGCTTTTGGACCGTGGTCCCTAGTTTTTCTTTTTTTTTTTTTGGGGGGGGCATCTTTTCGGTTTGTCTAAACTTCTATAACAAAGTGAAAACTTTTTTTGGTGTAAGGCTTCACCAATATTTTTTTTTTTTTTGGGGCATGGTTGAGTTGCTCCTATGCACTACTGATTTAGAATCTGTTTCATGCTATTATTATGCAACTTGTTATGAATTTGTTTCTTAAATTTATAATAATTATATGAATGTGGTTTACATAATTATTTGCGAGTGATATATGAATACGTTTCACAAGTTATGTTTTATAAGTTATATAAATACGTTGTATACAACGTTGTGCTTAACAATGTTATCTGAGCATGTCACATATCAATTATTGTACACCAATATTACATAAATGCATTTTATCTGCATGCAAATTACATAAGTTGTTGTGAATTTCCTCCATGCCATCACATAAATTGTTTTTAACCTAGCTATGTAATCAAGAAGCATTTTACGAATTCATTTCATGAAATTTAAATCCATGATATCATGAATGTATTTTATAGTTCTCGAGTGATATGTGAACATATATCATGTAAGGCACAATTGCCCAAATGTGTTTTATATAATGTTATGCTATTAGGGCTTTGATGAAATTTGTTTGTAACATGTTTATATATA
>JAKOGI010000845.1:95000-392317 GCA_029747015.1 Carnegiea gigantea | reverse complement strand
TATGGCCATTTAGGCCCCTTATCCTATTTTAAGTGTCTATTCCATTGTACATGAGAAGAGAGTTTTGTGTATTTGAAAGCTCATATGTGAGTTGGTAGCTCTTTTAGGTTTGTTCTGTTGTGTTGTTGAGATAATCTGTGTTACTCTTTCTCATGTGCTAGATTCCTTGTGCTTTCTCTGCCCTTGGTTTTTCCTATTTGAATTTTTTAATTTAAATCTTGTCTCTCACTATTTGAATATGGATCTTGCTTTGTTGTTCTCAATTATTTCTCATCCTATTCACTTCAACTACAAATATTTGCTGAATTAAAAATTTTTATTTCTAATAAGTGGTATCAAAGAGATTTTTTCCAAACAAGCGGCATCAAAGCTAGAATCATCTTGGTTGTGTTAGAACTAGATCCAGTTCCTGGTTTTATCACATGTTTGTAACTAGGGTTACACCTTGGCACCCATGGGGATTCGTTTTAAATACTAGGTTTTTTGACCTAGTTAGGTGCAAGTGTTTGGAGCCATTTGCGAGCTCTTGGTGTAGTCATTTAGGCCCTTTGTTGGCGTTCGTGCATTGGCCAATTTTGTATCCAATTTTAAGTGTTTATACCATTATGGATCAAAGGAGAGCTTGATGTGTTTAAGAGTTCTTCTATGACTTACAATCTCTCTTTGGTTTGATCTCATGTGTTGTTGAGATCGTTCATTGTAGTCTCACATGTAGTAGATTCATTGTCCTCGTTGCCACCTATTGATTTTCTCGCTTGGGTTTTCTACCTTAAATATTGTCTTCTCCTGTTTTAGTGTTGATCTTGTTTTGTGATTGTTTATCTTTTGCTAATGAATAAAGGGAGATGAACCTCTAGTACCTTCGCTCACCAAGGAAAACAAGTGGTATCAAATAATTTTGCGTAACAATTAACTATCATTTCCTTGACTAAGGACGAAGGATAGAGGTTCATCTTCCCCTATTGATAAAACATGAGTTTAGCCTTGCTTGGTGGCAAGTAGTAGATAAAAACAAGGATATTCATAGACCTCTATTGTTACATGTTTTCCCCCTTCTTCTCACTTCTTGTCTTTGCTTATTTCACTTGACTTAGTAAGTGTTTGAAGGTTTGTACCTCTCTTTCTCCAAAAAAGGACTCTCAGGTATGCTGAGTTTTAGGACAGTAACTTTTTGGTCCAAACTTTTTGAAAATAACATTGGGGTACCCTTTATTTTTGAATAATAGACTCTTAGGTCCTTTTTCTTAATATTTTGGCCCTAAACTTTATAAATTTTGAACTTTGGCCAAATGGATTACTTTTAGTAATTTTACTATTTTGTGGGTTTTTTCAAGAAAGATTTTTTTTTTTTGCATGATTTAACTTCTTATAATGACTTTACTGATACTAGGTATCACAATCTGCTACTTATACCATAAATATTATATTTTTTGCGATTATAGGTTCACCATGCTCAGCAAAATAAGTAAAGATTAACTAGAAAGTTTCAACCATTACCTAAGCTTAGTCGGCATGGGACCCTGGCGTTCCTCTAGCTTCCAGTTTACAATGATTGCTAATCTCAACCATACCTTCCTTAGATCAGGCGTAGCATAGATCTGTTTCATTTCCCACCTCAAATCATAGTCACTAATCAGGTTTTTTATATTTTAAAGAATAGTGGAATTTGAATCAGTAAATTATAATATTTAAGATGTAAGGTTCGAACGAATAACATTCTCTACTGGGAAACTTCTTTTGTTGAAAACTTAAAAGTGAAAATATTACAATAAAAGGATTTAAGATGGACTTAAACTACTAAGATCATCAGAGATACTTGCTTACAGAGCAATGGAGAACGTTGACGTCTCTTTTGTTCAAGTATGCTTAAATGATTGTGTCCCTTTTCAGCACTTAGCCTCTCTTTTTATAGAGGAGATAGACTATATAGGATGCTCTAACGGCTACAGTACACATTGATATTTTCACATGATTATAGTTTTTTGCACATGGCTATAGATAGACAACATTATTTTACTGACACTGGACAACATAGTACAATAATGGAGCAATCACTTTTCGGAGTCTTTAATGCTAACAGGACTAGTTATCCATATTGGGATTCTGCATGCCTTCATCTCCAATAGTGTCTTTCAGTCCATTATTATCTAGATAATCATCAAAATCTTCATCAAGTTGAAGATGTTATGGATCCTATTTTTCAAATAATTCATGAAGATATTTCTTTTCTTTTTCTGATAAGAATTTTTCAGCTATAACATCAAAGAGATAATCAAAGACATTTTCTGAAGTAGCTCCTTCTACCTTCATATATTTACTAAACTCATTATGATAAACAAAAGTAGTGTTCCTGCAATGCATTAATGCCCACATTTAATGATAAATGTTGTGAAACCCGATGACTCTTGCTAAAGCAGGATCACCAACTAATTCTTATCATTCTACAAACCACTCTTATCATCGATCATTGTGACCATCAAAATCAACTATTTGAACAAGATAATGAGCTGGTTTGACTTTTTCATTTTCATACTCAATATAGCCCAATGTACCTCCATATAGCCTTCTAATATATGGAATTTTTGTTGGACTATCAGGAGATGTGAGAATCCAATTACTCCTTCTGAACTCGCACTGTTGAAACTTAGTTAGTCTTGAGAAAAATGGGTCCTTTGGATCTGGGATTTCTATGAGTTAGACACCATTCCATATATCTAGGCTTTCATGGTAAGATCATCTAAAGAGATTGATTTTGCTGAAAAACTAACACCACCAACTTTAGATCTATCAGGAAAATAGATTGTAGTACTCCATGATTCCCAAATATTATATGAATAATTATGATAGTAGTGGATGCAGGTTGCATACCACTCGTTAAACCATTTTTGTGAACATGAGAACTTTTTTTTTCTATCATAAGGACATCCTAGGTAATTTATTTGTAACTTTAAAAGGCTAAATCTTTGAGCTATTAGGTAGGTAGAAGATAGTAGACTAAAACATGATCTCCTTTTTGTGTTGGATTTTAAAATATCCATAAGGATTTTACTAGAAGGAGAAACTTATTCTAGTAGTAATGGCATTTCATTTCAGATTTCCTCCTTTTCTGACAGGAGTTCTGCTCCGACGATCACCATTGGTAAGCTCACAAGTTAAACTATCTGCCAGAGAATTCTTTAATCCCTGTATATGTTCAATAGATTAAGATATCTGGTTAAGCCATAATTGCCAACGCAAGAGTCACTTTTGTGCTTGCATATTTGATAAATTTATTTTTTACAAAACTAAGTATTCCTTTGTAATTAGTTCGAGTAAGAAAAGGTTTTGTGGCTAAAATGATTAAGAACTCTTTAATTCACCTTATGACTACAAGGATTTCTTTTTCCATTATAGGATAGTTGCGTCCTGCTTTATTAAAACTTCCACTGCAATACTTGCAGACTTTTTCTCCTTTTTTGATTTTAAGTATAGCACTCCAATGTTCATTGTCAGCATCTGTCTTAAGGATTAAATCATCTCCTTCATTAGGCAAATTAAGAACATGAACATTTTTACACATCCTTTTAAAGTTCTAAACAACGTTTGAAGCACTAGGTCCATGTCCAATTTACTTCTTTCTTGACTTTTTGATGCAATTGCTTTCTTAAATTAGCTAGATCTTTAATGAAATCTAAAGCACATGTAAGGCATCCAAGAAACCTTTCTAATTGCTTCCTATCTTCAATTTTTTTGGGGATATTTTCTATTTTTTCTAAAATATACATTTGTAGGATGATTTATCCAACTTTTATCTTTGGACCCAAAAACTTGATTTCTTGTTCAGTATAAATGCACTTGTTTTTATCAAGGATAATACCATGATCAACACATCCTTGATGAGCTAAGACATCATCTTTGTGCTGTTCTATGGTTTTGCAAAAGGCAAGCATATCATCAAGGTAAACTAGGCAACAGTGATTAAGATCTTTGAAGATGTTATCCATCCTTCTTTAGAATATTTGACGTGCATTTTTAAGATCAAATAACATTACTATCCACTCATATTACCCTTAAGGGCACCAAAAGTAGTTAAAGGAATGCTTACTTCATCCATTTTTATCTACCAGTATTCGCTTTGCAATCCATTTTCAAGAACCAAGAGGCTCCTTGAATTCTATTGAAAATGATTGTTTTGTTAAGAATATAATAACCATAAAAGACAACATTATTAGTAATCTTTTTGTAATTGATTACCATTCTCGCTTTTTCACTTTTTTCTTCAGCATAATTTCTTACCATACAAGTGGGACTGGTGTGAGAACTGTTGTTATTTCTAATTAGTCATTTGTCTAGAAGTTCTTTGATTTTTTCATCAAATTCTTGGATATCCTGATAAGTGTACACCATTTGTTTGACTGTAATAATAGTGCGAGGATTTAACAAAGTAATCTTTGCAAATGTTTTATCTTTATCCCAAAATTTTAATGGGTCACCATAGTAGAGTTCTTTGTATAATAGCTCTTATTGTTCAGCCATCTAACAAAGTAATCTTTGCAAATGTTTTATCTTTATCCCAAAATTTTAATGGGTCATCATAGTAGAGTTCTTTGTATAATAGCTCTTGTTGTTCAGCCATCTATTCTTTAATGGACAACTCAAGTAGTGAGATCATTAGTGCTATCCCACGTTGTGCAGCAATTACCTTTTCACCACAGTAGCTGCGCGTGAACTCAATCTTCTGATAAGTGTAAACCTTACCATTAATGGTAAATATTATTTGGTTTATGGTCTATGTGCACGGAGAATATAGCCTTTGAAAATTATTTCCAATAATCATATCATGAGAGGGTTTAGTAGCAGACCATAGAACTGGCATAATGCATTAGACTCCTCCTACTTCTATGGATAACCCTTCTATGACTTTGTTGTAGCTCATAATGCTATTACCAGCTATCCTTCCCTATAAAGGATTCTTGGTTTTTTTCACATAAATTTTAGAAATAACAATCTTTTTCCAAAGAATGCAGAATAACTACTATCTATATAGGCACATAATTCATATTTATTATATACCTCTACACATACATTTATTGGGATATAGATGCTGTTAGGATTTGTGTTGGTGACTTCATAACATATTTCCATAGTCATATTTTTTACTAACTCATCCTCACAAATTGGCTCACCAATAGTTCTTATTTTGTACCCAATGACCTTTCCATCTACACTCATACTTCGGTCAAATCTATCTCTTATAGGTTCAAAACTTATTCTACTCATTTCAGTGGTCATAGTTTTCCTTGGGCAAATTGGGGCAAGTTCAATCTCTTCAAAGGTCCTCAGGATAAACGCAAAGGAAAAATTAGTTGTATGTCTTGCTGGAACGTGTCTAAGTCTCACAAAATGAGTATTTCTTCTAGAAGGTTTTTCAAATTCTTCAGGTTTAGGAACATTGTTAACTAGAGTGGACTTGATTTTATCTATGTTAGGTTCTTCTCCAATCTTATCGATTTCGTCATCCACTACTATTTTTCCATATTTTTTATCGAGTTTCCTTCTAACTTCTTCTAAAGGTACAACATTAAGAGCATTTCCAGCCAGAGTTTCAATTTTTGGAACTCTGTCATGCCATGTCAGCAAAAGTTCCACAATTTTGGAACTTGCATTCCTTCATTTTCTCAACCAATGGAGCTCATTTCAGGACCAATGAATTAAATATTTTATTTTAAATCCACGTTATAACACATAGCTATTTTTTTAACTATCGAAGTAATATTTTTTAATTTAAAAAAGAAAAACAAATTAAAAAATCACAAAAGGACAAAAATTTTTGTCCCGCGAGGAGAAACGCCAGTGCGTTCTCCCCCCGTATCACACGCGATTCTTGCTGGCTAGAAACTTTGCTTTCACATGCGTGCTACTTTGGGGGCCCCACCCATGCCTCGCGTGTCCCTTGCTGTAAAGGCTTTAAGATCCTCAAGTTTAATGAGGCTCATTTGTTGATATATTTCTTCTTTTAACTGGACATTGTTTGTTTCTTCATTATCATTAGATAATATCTCTTGTTTAACAATTATTGTGCCCATAATTTTGTTTAATTCTTCCGACTTTTGTGCTTTGGCATTTAAATTTAGAGAATGGTGTATTAATGGGAAGATGAATCAGGAGATTGAGCTAAGATGGGACAAGAAGAGGTAGAGGAAGCACGCTAAATACTCATGGAATCGAGTAGAAAAAGTAAGCCACAACCACCACTTCTGGCATGGTCGTCTCGACAAGATGAAAGTTAAAGACCATGTATGATGCTTTGACCCTTTCTCGAGCCGCAGACATTACCAAGAATGACATTTGAGGATCGTCGACTAACCCCACAAATCATCACAATCTCTTCCGACGTGCTTTGTCATCACTCACACGTTACCTTGGAGACTTCCCAAGAGGTCATCCATCATAAGATTTCTCCATAATAAGCACACCTAACTGTGGAGTTCTTAAGAGTGAGCTTCCCGAAAAGGAAAGTGCACCTTTGGCGATACAGCCAGTCGTATAATATATTTTAAGTCGCCTATGAGATGTTACAATCACCCCCACTTGAGGTGCACAACATCCTTATTGTGCCTCATTAACTAACCAACTTACAAGTCCACTTGACTGGTAGGTCCATCCTAGTATTTTTGTCCCGCTGAGTGACTGTCCAGGGCTCTCTGTCCACTAGCACATCTCACGATTGCAAGTCGGCTTTGATACCATATATAACGCCACGACCCCACCCAGGCTTAGATAATAACGAAGAACTGCTTTAAGGATTATGGACTGACCTCACAAATCACCACAAGCCTTTCCGTTGTACTTCATCCTCATTCACACGCTTCCCGAAAAACTTCCTAAGATATCACCCATCATAAGATTTCTCCACAGCAAGCACGCTTAACTCTGAATTTCTTAAAAGTAAGCTTCCCGAAAAAAAAGGTGCACATTTTGTGATATAAATAATCACTTCAAATCTTTTTAAACCATACTCGGGGTGTTAAAATCACCCCATTTGAAGCGCACAAAGTCCTCGTTGTGCCTCACTAACTAACTGACTTACAAGTCTCCTTGACTGGCAGTCCATCCTAGTATATTTGCCCCACTAAGTGACTGCCCAGGCTCTTATGTCCACTGACTAGCTCATGGTTGTGGGTCGGCTCTGATGCCATCTATAATGCCCAGCGCCCCCTCTAGGGTCAGGACTGTTACCAGCAATGACATTTAAGGATCGTAGGCTGGCCCCACAAATCACTACAAGCCTTTTCAGCGTGCTTTATCCTCGCTCACACATGCTGCCTGGGAGACTTTCTAGGAGGTCATCCATCATAAGATTTCTCCACAGCAAGCACGCTTAAATGTGGAGTTCTTAAGAGTGGACTTTCTAACAAGAAAAGTGCATCTTTGGTGATATAAGTAGTCACACTAGATCCTCTAAGCCACTTACGAGGTGTTACAATCACCCCTACTTGAAGTGCACAATGTCCTTGTTGTGCCTCTTTAACCAACCGACGTACAAGTCTCCTTAACTTGCGGTCCATCCCGGTATTTTTAGCCTACTAGGTGACTGCCGAGGGCTTTTCTGTCTATTGGCGCGGCTCACAGCTGCAAGTCAGCTCTTATGCCATCTATAATGCCCCATCCTCACCCCAGGTCGAGACAATTACCAAGAACTGCTTTATGGATTATCGAATGACCCCACAAATCACCACAAGCCTTCCTGGCATGCTTTATCCTCACTCATACGTTGCCTAAGAAGCTTTCCAGGAGGTCACCCATTGTAAGATTTCTCCACAGCAAGCACATTTCACTGTGAAGTTCCAAATAGTGGGCTTTTCAAAAAGAAAGGTGTACTTTACTGATATAACTATGCACTTCAAATCCTTTTAAGTCACACTCGGGTGTTAAAATATATTGTAACACCTCGTAAGTGGCTTAAAGGATTTGATGTGGTACTTGTATCACCAAAGGTACACTTTTCTTTTTAGAGAGTTCATTCTCAAGAACTCCACTATTAAGCGTACTTGCTGAGGAGAAATCTTATGATGGGTGACCTCCTGGGAGGTCTCCCAAGTAGTGTGTGAGTAAGCACGGAGCTGGGGTTAGTCGATGATCCTTAAATGTCGTTCTTGGTAATGTCTGTGGCTCAAGAAGGGGTCAGGGCATTACAAATGGTATCAGAGCTGCCCCGTGACCATGAGCTATTTAAGTAGATAGGAGAGGCTTTGGTAGCCACCTAGTGGGGATGAACCACTGGTTAAGAGGACTTATAAGTCGGTCAGTTAATGAGGTACGATGAGGACGTTATGCGCTTCAACTAAGGGTGATTGTAACACCTCATAAGTGGTTTAAGGAATTTGATATGACTATTTATATCACTAAAGGTGCACCTTTGTTTTCGAGAAGCCCACTCTTAAGAACTCTATAGCTAAGCATGCTTGATTTAGAGAAATCTTATGATGGTTGAACTCCTAGGAAGTTTCCCAAGTAGCATGTGACCGATGACGAAGCACACCGGAAAAGGTTGTGGTGATGTATGGGACCAGATGACAATCCTTAAAGCAGTTCTTGGTAACTGTCTTGGCCTGGGTGGGGGTCGGGGCGTTAAACCATGTCCAGGGTGCTAGTGGTGAGAGGCATGGCTAGCACCTGAAATTTCCTGCAACTATTCCAGAACTTGCTACTACAACTTGTGCTTGTGCTACCTTGCCAGTTTCTTTTTGGTCAACATAGTTCCCGTGTCTCTTCTAATGCAAAAGTTTTTAAATAGCGACCTATGGGATTGTTTTTGACATACTTTTTTATTAAGGTTTTACTTCAGGGTTTTAGACTACTGTCTAGCAATAAATTCACGTTGTTGCTAAAGATTGTTTTGAGCATTTGGGAGATTCATTAATCTTTTCAACATTCGATTCTTAAGTATGTTTCTATCAATCTCTCTGCTGATTGGTTATTACTTCATTTTCACTAGTTTAGGATGATGATTTGTGGCCTATGTGCAGTGAATCTCAATATGTTTTAGTGGGTAAAATTCACAAGTCTGGTTGGAACTAAAGGCAATTATGTCTTGCTAATTATGAATTAGCCCCAATTGAACTTGTTCCATGCTTGTATTTACGCATTTCAGTTTGCTCATCTGATGTTCGAAGAAAAGTTTGAAACAGTTTTCATCTATTTTTATTTGGGTTTAGCGAAACATTGAAAAATGAAACATTCACCTAGTGCAACTTAATGGACAATTAGCACTTTGGTATGAAAATAATTATGGTCATAATTGGGATCTAGAGATTGTTTATCAAGTAATTTTTTGACTCGTAGTCTCAAAAAAATGGGCAACTATTGTTTTAGGGTTTCTCTTTAAGTCTTGAAAGAGGAGGAAATGGGAGTTAATCATCAATCTATTCAATCTTGATGTAAGCATGAACAAGTTTAAAGGAGTTAATAAGTTATTCCCAGACATAGTTGTGAGGGTTATGCCCACCTAAGTATTTTTATCATCTGATTTGCTTAATTGTATCTTAATTTCAGTTCAATCTTGTGATTTATTTAGCCTAACATGAGTGTTTTACTCAAGTTGGTAATTGAAAGCAAGTTCCTTGTGGGATCAACCCACACTTATCTGTTGCTAACTACATTGTTGCCATGTACTTGTGGATTAGAACTTAATAAATAGTATTGACAAGCATTGAATAGTGTTGAATGGTGGCAAAAGATACTGAATGAATTGAACAATGTTAAATGGTGTTGAATACTCTGAATTTTACGAAGTGGTACTAAGGGTCCATTCTCTATTACTTTTTAAATCTTTAAGCATTAAATTTACTACCTTTTACATCTACTTCCTCTTTTTAATTTCTTCCAACAATTTTTGTTATCTTGTTACACTTTTCTATATTAAAATTTCTAATTTTGAAGTGCCAACATGAAGATTTGGAAACTTTTAATTTTATGTAACAGCTTTATGTGAATTAAAATATATGAACTAGGTAAATTAATAAAGTAAAATATTGTACTCTCATGTGAGGAGCGTAGAAATATTAAATGGAGATAAATAATTTTTTTAAACACAATCGTAAATTTATATGTGAGATTCGTCATAAACTTATATTAGAAAAGTCTATATAACCTTTATTTTCATGTTTCAACAAATAAGCTATCCACAATTATTTGGTATGGCAGCAATAGAAACCTTATCATTTGAATCAAACTGCAATCAACTGTTTCTACATTTCAATTTATGGATTATTTGTTGGGTTCAACTGACACATTTAGTGCTAGAATGGCATTATATTAGCAACTACAATTTATTCCTTGACATCTAGTGTTCGGTTGGGGGAAAAATGATTTTTCTACATAATAATTTTCTAATTTTCAGTTGTTTGGCACAAGAAATGATGGAAAACTGTTGTCCAATGAAAATGATTTTCCCTCCAGTGGAGGAAAATGATTTTCTTCTGAGAAGATAGGAAGTTTATTTTTTTCCCTTCAACTCTTTGACGATATGGTTAGCCCGAATTTAGGCTCAAAATTCGATTTTAACGATTTGGAACAAAACTTGACTATTCGATGAGAAAAATCAAAATAAATTGGAATCTAGATTTTAATCTCAAGTTTCTTTCATTTGGTCAATATTTATCTCCATCACCACAATCTAGTCCACATTTTTTGTCACTTAAACAATTCAGTTGACTGGCCGCGAAAATAGTTTCAACGATTTGGATCGAAACTTGAACAGCAAATATGAAATATTATAATAAGCTCAAATCTAGATTTTGGGCTAGGCATTCTTTCATTTAGTTAATATTTTTCTCCACCAGACAATTCAATTGTCAGTTTTCGTCACTTAAATAATTTAGTCAATTTTTTTTGTTACTAAAATAATTTCAACAACTTGGATTGAAACTTAATCATCAGATAGGAAAGACTACAATAGATTTAAATTCAGGTTGTCAGCCCAATATTCCTTCATTTGATCAATATTTTTCTTGACCACGATGATTCAATTGACGTTTTTTGCCAGTTAAACAATTTAATTGATATTTTTGTCACTAAAATGATTTCAACGGTTTAAATTAAAGCTTGATTATCCAATAAAAAATATTAAAAAAGCTCAGATATGAATTTTAAGTTAGCATTCCTTCATTTAGTCAATATTTATCTCCGCTACGACCATTCAGTCGATATTTTTCGCTACTTAAACAATTAGGTTGAAATTTTTTTCTTTTTTTTAAGAAAAATAATTTATCTTGTACCAAACAACTGAAAATATGACATGAAAATAAATTTTCCTTGGGAATACATTTTTCATGGAAATGTGTTCTGGGACAAACCATTTTTATTCCAACTAACCACTTAATAGCTAGTATTATTTTCCCTGTAAGAACGTACAATGCATCTTCTTAAAATTTTGTCTATAATAAATATACCTACAAAATAACAAATAAATAATCTAGTTTTTGAGATTTTGAGTTTTTTTAATATTATTGTTATCAAGTGGTATAACATATATGAAATAGATTATGACTAACTTAGGTGAATCATGAATATGATAATTGAACATGAGCAATCAATAAAGGCAAAATCACAAATAAATCCATGGCAATCAGCGAAATCTAGTTGATCCCTCAAGATGACTAAATAGGAAACCAATTTGCGCGATGGCAATGACGAAGTTAATCGCGTAAATAGCCAAACTCCCTCCCTCTCCCTGCCCCAAAAAGGAAAACTATAGTCAAACATTAAATTATAAAATTAAATAAAGTTAAAAATGAAACCTAAAGAAACAAAAATTAACCGTTGCCAAAAGTCAAGAAATTCTCACCAACTGAAGGTCTATCTATATCACTTTATCAATAATCCTAGCTAACTTTTCAAATGGCTAATATCTTCACTAATAACCATTCGATCATTGTCTTTAATCACTTATTGTTTTTTCCTGAATTCAATAGTCCTTTTTTTTAGTATTAGCAGAGATCTATATCTACTGATTAAAAGTTGTGTATGTTCTTTCTCTTAGGTGATACACTTATATCCAAATTAACAATTAAAAAAAGGATACTTATGGATGATTAAAAGTATCTATACCATTTGATTTTTGTGTCCATACCATTTGATTTCTCCTCTAAGTGTTGATTGCTAATTATGTGAACTCTAAGAGAGGGAGAGCTGATAGAAAATAGAGAAATTCTAGATGAGTTAAAGTCTATCAATTGAAATAAACCTAAGTTAATTGGCTCAATTTAGTAACAATACTTAAGAAAGCGGAGAATAATATGGATAAAGAACTTTTAAATTATGGTCATATGATAGTTTTAAAAACTATCGTATGATAAATAATATAAATTCAAGGCAATATATGTAATTATGAATACAGTATTCTTTGAGAGATATCAAATAATTTTTTTCGATAAATTATGAGATACACCTTAACTATGATACGAATAATATATCATCAACTTATGAATACTATCAATCACAATTGGAACGATAATATTTCTTAAAAACCCCCCACTATCTATTCTATCGCATGTTCTACCAACTTAAATATTTGTTAAAAACTATTCTATGAAATAATATGTATGGGGTTCTTTAATACTAATCTAATGAGGCAGTAATTTTTTTGGCATATTATTAGATGCAACATATTTTACATATATTAAAAGAATTTTTGAGATATTGGGACGAATATCATATTACATTAACAGAATATTAGAAAGCAATACTCCCCTATCTAATATATTATAATCTAAGTGATACTCTTCTTCATAATAATTAGATATGTTCTTATAGGAATAATAAATTTTGAGATATTAACACTAATATAATATTTTATATGAATAAAATATTAAAAACACAAAAATTTTCATCCTTATTTTGAAATGATTTTAATTATACCATTGGTTTGAGAGATTAAATAGCTTCTTTGGATAAAGAAAATCTTTCATACATATTTGGGTAACTTGTATTTTTAAAAAAAGAAAAAACAAATAATGAACCTAAAAATTTTATGGGAATGACATGTGTCAAAATTTTGGGGGCTTGTTTTGTTTTAATATGTTATAATTTGTGCCCCGATGTTTCATGGAAATATTTTAGTATTAGATAATTTCTTTAATAAAATAAATTATTATTTGATTTTCCCTTTAGTTAAAAAAACATGTTGAATATTTTTGGTCTAAATCCATGGCAAATAAAAATAAATCATTTATAGACTTCGTCCAATAATTTACATGCATGTGGCTAGAATAACATAAATTAGTCCAAGAAATAACATAAATTTCCCAAATAATTCTATAAATGCAATACATGTACAAGCAAATAATCAACTTTATCATATTACACATCAATGACTATAGTATTATTTAAATATACACCAAATTAGATGAGAAAAAGCTATCACCACAACAATCTAACAATGTGGGTTCCATTTTCATGGGCTCCAGTGACATCAAAGTATAGATAGACTTCAATAAGAAAGAGTGATTATTTATACACTCACACCATCCATTACCTTCTGCTTCTTTAATCTCCTGCCATTTTCCTCTATATTGTCTAAACATAGTGTAAAAGACAGTCACCAAAACTGCAATATCAAAACATCATTGTTATTTATGCTATTATTATTGAACTACATTAGGAAATATAATTGTGATGATCTTATAATGAAATCGAATAAACAATAAATTTTTTATTTCTTGGGGAAAAATCAATTCGAACAATAAATTGTTTTCATCTATATTTATGGTTAAGTGTATCCAATGGACATTGCTTATAAATGAGCATTCAATTGTTTAATGAATATGGTAATAGTAGTGCATATCCAGCAAAACTAGTAAAGTTTTGAAGATTTATTAATAAATGTTTAGTGACAGTGGTAAAGTATTGTAAATTTATTAGCAAACATTTAGGTTTGAATTTCGCTTACAACAGCCTTTATGCGTCTTTTACATTAAAACAAGAATGGTAGCACATATTTACTTAGATCATAGATATTTTTAACACCAAATCTATAGTATAAATAAAATAGCTAATATAAAGTTACGATAATTCTACAAAACAACAGTTATTTAACTACCTCATCAATGATACCAACTTATATGCATACAGCCACAAACATGTCAATACCATAAGAAAATCATTACTTCTTAAGTATTTTTAGGATAATCAAGAATTTCTATTGTAAAAATACCAAAACAAACCGTTTCTTACTTTTATTAGTATGAAAAATTTTCGCTTTCTTCAAAAACCAATTGAAAATAGTGCATTAATAAATAAAATCCTTTTAAAAATTTTACTATTGGGCAACATTTACTGAATGGATGGAGAATTTGGATACACATTTAGTATGTAACTAGGCCTACATATAGAAATTCATTACAAAAAAAATACTCCATCATGTGTAAAATACAACACAATTCTGAAGTAATAGGGGAAGTTAAGAAGGAAATGCTTCAATACTCATCATAGATCTTTGAATTTTGGTTAATGCCTAAAATGCAATGATTATTTTATCATCTTGATGCAGCTTAAAAACTTGATCAGTAAGGAACTTATGGTAAAATCCATAAAAAGAAATGACAACTGCAATCCAAAAAGAATAAAGGAAAAAAGTGTAATTTACATTGTAAGAATAAGTGGAAAAAGAGAACAAATGGTAGAAACATAAATTTCTTGGACTTCAATTGTAACGCCTCAAATATACATAAATCACTGTTTGCATTTCTTTTATTCATTTTCTCAATTAGAAATGATAACCCAAATGATTAGGCGTTATCACAGTCCAACAAGGACAAAGCTTTGCTTGTACATGATAAACTTATTCATAATAATCAATGTTTACCATCAAAGGCATTGACACCATCATAACACAATAGATCATTTGGCTAAATATAGAAATTGTGCTAATATCAAAACCATTCAAATATCTCAAGGATTATACTAAAATATAGAATTCTGATAAAATATATAGACTTAACACCGAAATATATCACAAGACGGTGTTATAACATCTCAACGATAATACACTACTATTTCATATAGACTTCTTAGCTCACTTATCATCTTCAGTCGCCCTGCCCACGTGAGGGCAATTCACTGAACATTTTCCTAAAACAAAACATGAAAATATTTCGAACTGTGAGTCGAAACTCAATACATGCATTCCTGTATTGTTAAACATTATGGAAAGAAAAACTGGTTGGGCCGATATTACAATTCATTTTTAATTAAACACAGGAAATGAGATAAATATGAAACTGTGTTACCAATTATTATCTGATGGTGAACCCCTGGTAAATGTTACGATCTGAATATAGGTGTACACCTGCCAAGCTGATCGGGACCGGGCCTGAAGCTGCGCGGGTTACTGAAGGGCTATGTCCTGTAACTGATAACTGATGGGGTCACTAATAATATGATAAATCACTAATTAAACTGATTCATTGCTGCACTTATCAAAACCTTATAATTTTGATAAATACATGTTGATTTCTGAATATATAGGCAATGAATGTTCCTGAAATTTTTAAATGTAAGCTCACTGAATAATATTATGCACAAAAATGGAACGAATGATAGATTAGGCCCTAATTCTGTATAAAATTATCGTTGTAGGAGCATACGGTTAGCAAAAATTATTATTCCATAGCTAATAATTTAGTAGAGGAAAAGTAAAAGCATAACAGAGGTTTGGAAAGAATGACTCATAACCTAATCATCTGACCTCTGATTGAGACTCAAAACTCCAATATAGAAAGCTTAGGAATTCCCAAAAATCTTTTATTTAGAGCACCAATCTTGATTCCCACAATAGAATTCCAAAAATGAGGCTAGAACGCAAGCATGTTAGTTTTAGTCTATTCTATGCAGTTTTGATAAAACAGCTATAACTTTTTCCATAGACCTCAGATTAAGGCAATTAAAAAGGCATTTGAAAGTTAACAATTGACCTATCTACTCACCAAAAATTATAATTTTCCAATAGGTTGATCATTACCAGTTTAATCGTGAACTCTGTCATATTTTTCTAAAATTTTCAGCCCTCACAATTTTGTCATTTCCCTCTTTTTTTAACAGAAATTCTCAATTTAAATCATTCCTGAAAAGCATGCAAAATAAGCTTTGATCCATCCCAACATCATACAAAATCACTACACTCAAATTCACTTCATAATCATATCCAATAAAGATCATTTTTCAATCTAATACACATATAAACCAAGCCTAATGCTAGTTTAATCCAAACCATGCATTACTTGCCAAAACCCTAGTTTATGGCCAAGTTAGACTCACTCCAACTCATTTGAAATCACCAAAAACATGATCAAAAATATCACTAAGTTAGAAGATGACCAAATCAAAGATAAAATAATCAAAGTCCAACACTTTAACATCAAGCTTGCATGATTAAGAAATAACCCTAACCCTAGCATGATCAATAACTCTTATTTCTTATCAAAACAACATGATCAAAGATCACAAATATCAAAATAAGAATCAAAACTAAAATAAAAAACAAAAGCAACAAAATCAAGTTTCAAGGTTACTCACTTTGATTGAAAATAAGTAGAGATGGAGATGAGGTTTAGTGGTTTTGATGATGGAGGATGGTAGCTTGAGGGATTAGGATATTGGAGGGGTTAGAGATCACCGAAGCTGGCCAAAAAAGTGGCCTAAAATCAGCCAGAACAGGCTAGCCTTATGCTACCGTGAGGAGGGAAGAGAACAAGGAGAGAGAAAATGAAGTTTGGATTGAATTGTGTTTTGTTGACTAATCTAACTCTTTGGCTGAGTTTTAACTAATAAAGTAACTTTTTGAGCTAACCATGGTTAAGTTTAACCATGATAATTAGTTAGATTAATAAGCAAACTTGTTGGGCTTCAAAACAGCTGAAATAAGTTAGGTTCGGGAATAAAACGCTTCGTAACGACAACGTTTTTACGAAACTCAAAATTAAATTTTTGTAATGTTATGGAAAACAAAATAAATTATTTAGATTAAACTTGTTAGGGCACTATAACATATCTTCCCAATAGCTACACTTATTACATGTTGTTTGATAAACTTATAATTGTAACCAAAAAAAAAAAAAATTGATAGACTTGCCCCAGTCGTGAATATTTCGCGTGTGACTAAAATTACATGCACCTTTTATGTAACTATGCTCCTGACGTGCTCAATTTGCAACAAATCATTGCTCCACCTCAAGTGTAGGAAATCTTCAGCCTCAAGCGTAGGTAATCATGGCCACATAGTTCTAATTAGTAGCATTGAAATTGTATTTGCCACATCTTAGCTGTAGCTACTTTTATTTTTTTATAGTTGACAACTAAGCTTTCCCATATGCAATCTCGAACATATATAAATTCTGATTTTTTTTTTTTCCAACAGTATTTGAAAGAACTGAATCCATCAAAATTAATTCACAAACTAAAATATATATAACCAAAAAGAAAGCTATCCACATTGAGTACCAAGGGGATGTACGTATGTACATATACATATTCTTCAAAACCAAGTAGATTATCATCCGAACTGTACATGATATCATCTGATCTGTACTTAATTAACTATAATATCATCCAAGTTTATGTACATGAGTTGCAAATACACTGGGCCCAAAAAAAATTCATACCCATCTAATACTTGTTCCTCCAAAATATCAAAGTTAATTCAACCAATTAAGAAGAACATGATTAACTAATATTATCTTCTCAATTAGGTATGCAATCTGCTTTGTCACTGTCTACCATGTTTTAGTCACCATTACTGGTTGATCAGGAACCTACATAATCAAAACATGGAGTGTATTAGCAATGGTGGTAAATTTCAACACCTTGCTGGTCACAAGTATAAATAGAATACGTTACAAATACATAAGCCAATAAAATGCATAAGCTCATATTATCTTTTTGATTCATAGAAACTAATTCCATCAATTCCACAAGACTAATATGATTTCTTGTATCCCAAATGAAACATCGAACTTCAAAGTGTGATGTTTTGGATCATTCTTCCAGCCGGCAAGTGACTGAAATACAAGGGGATTTCTTGGAATGCACAACGCAGTTTGTTTAGCATTTTGCGAATCATACTTGCAGATGACTAACTCAAAATTAGGCTAGAATGTCAAGATATTACACAAATGAAAATATTACAAAAAGAATTTTATCCTCGTGTTCAAACAAGTTGTTCTAGTGGAGCCTCAAAGGTTAAGTAAACTTGAATGCCAAATTATGGTTGAGAAAATTATGGGCAAAATTAAGGCAAAACCGATGAAGAAACTAGCTCTTTATATGAAACGCTAGGTTTCTGCAAAACCAATTTTATCCCATGCAAATCATACTTACAGATGAACCATACTTACAGATCAGCCCCATAAATATGAAAAAATAGGTCTGTCTTTCTTCTACTGTTTTGCTCTTTATATCAAAAACTAGCTTTCTTCAGGTCAACTCCATTTACACTAAGAACAAGAACAATTCTAGCACTTTGGAATTACTATCAATATGCCCAAGAACTTTTTTCTCACGCTTGCATATATCGAAAAGTCACACTCCAAACTCACACATGCCAGCAAATCATGACTACTCTTAAACCCACTCCTCTGTCTCTCCCAAAACCCATCAACTTTCCATCTTAATAAATTAAATAGACCGAAATGCAGGTCATTAACATCATCATCAATCACGAACCCCCTAGGGCAATGGCAACAGACGTTGTAGCAATATAAGAAAATAAAGAGGAAGACGGTTTTTGGGGCTAGCCACCCAAGCAGAGGTCCGACGAGAGAGATGAGTTTAGGAGAGTGGAGATGCTGAATAACTAAAAGAAGGGGGGTACTAACCTGTGGGCGATAAACCTCCCTACTATATGTATGAGTTCCTGTTAGTAATGTAGAAGAGAGGGGGTTCACACATCTGCAGTCTTTCAATGCAGTTTGATACAGTGCAACCTGAGATTCCAAACTAAACAGAAAATAATGAAACCATCTAAACATGTCATACTAAAAATTAGTATGTGCAAAGCATTTTAATTGTGAGTTTCATCATAACTTTATTTTATTAGTCTCTCTCTGATTTAGTAGCCTATGCATTTATCCCTATAAGATTTGGACTGCAAACTAATACTGAGATATAAGTTACCTGAAAGCAATTTCAAAATGAACTGTAACTTTAATCTTTCTTCAACCTACAATGTATCAAATCTTAGAGGACAAATATTAAAATTAGAATAGCATTAGCAACATACAACACATAGTTAAATTATATAATATGATAGCAATTCCTAAGGCTATATTACAGTTGCCAAAATTCATACGTCCCACTCCTCATTGTCGTTTCAAATGAGGGTTTGACTTAGCCACCTAATCAGATGATGATTCGATCTAAAATCTAAACAAAATTAGATGATGATCCAATCTAAATTAGCAGAAGATCAGGATTATCAAATCAATATCACATCCTAATCAGATGATGATCCAATCTAAAATCTAAACAAAATCACAGTCCGATGCGATTAATTTCACTTGACATTCGTCGTAAGAATTCTTCCATGACACACCACTGCTATGAGCATAAGTTAATGGCAAAAGAGTATGCTACAAATAAGCATCAACGATGTACCATAACAAAATTTCCAAGACCCATGCACGTTCTTTTGCGTATAAATCAAACAATTACCCTGAAGAACAGGGAATATCCATCAAACAATAGCACATATAAACACCACATCCTTAAGAACATAGGCCATCATCGATTATACACAAACTCATAAGGGAAAGTGCCCTTCCTCTAGGTCAAGCACATGAACTGGACTGTCAAGGAAATAGCACATAATGCCAATTTTTCAGACAACCACATTTAGCTAATCGAACAGGTGAGGAGGGTTTGAGCAACGAGCTATATTTCTTCCCTACATGGAATCACATCAACACCCAAAATTGTGCATTAAGATGCAAGATAAAAATAGTTCTCCACCGCATGTTAATAACCTTGTCATTTAAATCAACAAGTGCTAAAACATGAGCTTTCACAGCTTCTACACGTAATATAAGCAGAAGCTATTGCAATGGAAAGCAGAAAACTGAAGCATGATTCAAAGATATTATTGAGCATTAACAGAACATCAAAATCCTCCAAAGTTGACACAACCAAATGTTCTTTGAGGGTTAGGAAAATCTATAAAGCAGTCAATGTATTTCTTGGAACAGAGCATAAAGTGCCAAATCTCTTTGAGATTGGTCAAGTAGTTACAGTTCATTAAATACTCAATGAGACCGATGTTAAAACCTTTAAAAAACTGCAAACAGTCAATCAGCCAACAAGCCTATGATTAAAGGGAACAGAGTCAATAAACAACAGCATGAAGCCAACTCACCATATCTTTTCCCTACTACCTATTCCTCACTGCTTCCCCAAGTCACATAAACTGCTCTACACAGCAAATATGGTTATGCAATATTATGTAGATTCGCCCCTCCAAAAAAAAAAAGAATGAATCTTATCGTCCATTGACAAAGTAAAGTATACTAAATGATGGATCAATGAGACTCACCTCTCTCATTCCATTTATCTTCTTTAATTCAATGGTTTGTCAAGTCATGCCAGCATTCTCATCCTCGCTATTTGCTTGACATAGACGGTGTCTATCCGCTAAATAAGAAAAGAGGGTGTAATCTTGTGCTTAGTCTAGACAAAATTACAAAGGAGCCCATATAGTATTCTAAGTAAGCCACACTTTTCTTCCATAGAAGTTTCCAATTTGTTGTAGGTTTATGTTCCTATGAGGTGTCCATACTCTTAGGTTTAGTTCATTGTAACTAACATACACATATACCAGAACCATAGACAGCCTCGAAGGTGGCAACTAGTTCTCCATCCAAGTATGTCTTATTAAATTATCTTTTTTACTTATAATAATCTCACCAAATTTTGCCCTCATTGAAGCTCTCTTCAGCCCTTGTCGCTGCCAAGTAGCCCATCATCACAAGTACATGATTAAGATTTTTCATGGAATTATTAGCTAACATTAGCCATCATTCTATACCTTGAATCAAAATTATAAACATAAGGGCAGCAAATATGAACATTACACCTACAAATTTTCTGATAGTTTTAAAATCCTACCTACAATCTCACAGTTTTAGTTGTCCAACTTTGTCTAAAACAGATAACCCCAGTGAAGTGCAACTTCATCAATTATTTCCCTTTCTTTGTCCTCTCACAACCCCTGAATTTTCCATTCCATTAAATCTACACAGGTAACTAATTAACTCAGAAACCCTAAAAGATGCATTACAGGATCATGACACCACTTCGTATAGAATAAGAGAATTTCCAACAAGGTAGTTTGTAATTAGTTGGAAATTTATAGCATTCAAGATAAGAAAACCTAAATCCAAAATTAATAACCATTCACGATGAGATTACCTGGCTTAGTTTCCAAATCAGGCAGCAAAGGCAAAGCAATGCAAGAGTATTTCAATTAAAACCATTGAAGATGACAGAGGAAGGCAACGAAGGCTCCCGATGTGTGAGCGCAGGTAGCGAAGGCTCCTGATGTCTGTGAGCAAACAAAGAGACGGCTCCTGCAAAATTACAACCATTCAAGATGAGAGAAGGCTCCTGATGTGAAAGAGGAAGGCAGTAAGACTATGAGAAGGCAAACTGATCTGTGTGAGAGAAGAAGGCAGCGAAGGCTATGGTCATGGGCTGGAGGTGAGGGAAGGGAACGGTATGACGGGTTGGTTTGTAGGTGCGAAGGAAGCCGAGTGGGTGGGGGTTAATGGGTGGATGATTTCGGTGAGGAAGGCAGCAAGCAGAGTCCGAGAAGGTAGCAAAGGCAACAAGCAGAGTTTGATTTCGATGAGGAAGGAAGCAAGTGAAATTCTGAGAAGGAAAACCATTAGACAGAGAGGAAATCAAAGAACTTTAGACTCTTCTGCTGTTCTACATATATCCCACCCCATTTACCCATCTTAAAAAATGAAACACCAAAAAAAATTAGCAATTTTAAAAGGAAATGTAAATTTCTTCTTTAGCGGTACCTTTGGAAATGACCCACCAAAGCTAAACATTCGTCCCAAATTTTGGACTTCAATATTGCTAGCTAGTCTTGTTCAAGTGTATCAAAAAATTATAAAAAGTTACTACACCTTTGGAAGTGTATCTAAGATGATTTTAATTAAATAGTTAGACATAAAAGTGGAGCAAATATTTAGCCACATTTGAACTCTAACTAATGAAAAAAAACCTTAGTTTTGGCTTCTGCATTTGAATTAAGTGTAGCAATTTTATTGTAACTACCGGAACATTTTGTTGTAGTGGGGCCTAGTATCAATTCTTCCAAAACTTTTGTTAATCAATTAAATAAACGAATAAAACAAATAAAATCCGAATTGCCAAGTGAGGGCCAAAATATTTTTTTTTTTTTTCACCGGGGTGAATAAATGCGATAAATAAATATAAGAGAAGAAAAAATTATAAACATGAGGTAATTAAATAAATAAACATAATTAAATAATTTTATGGTTGGGCTATTGCAGCCGTCCCCCCTTAAAGAGTTTCGCCCTTGAAACTTATGACTTTTTCATGTAATGCAAGATTACCTCAAATAATTATGGATATTTAGTTTTCATTTCCTCTTCAGTCTCTCAAGTAACTTCTTGGGAGGTATGATTTGACCAGAGCACTTTGACTAGAGGTATTTGCTTATTGCATAACTGCTTAATCCTGCGATCTAGTATTTGGATTGATTGCTCTTCATATACTAAATCCGCAGTGATTTCAATAAAGTTCAGAAACAATAGTGTGGTTTGGATCTAGGGTATATTTTCTAAGTTGAGAGATGTGAAACACGTTATGCACGTGTTCTAGTTCTACCAGTGGATTCAGACGATAGCTACAGGATTCAACTTTTCAATGATTTCGTATGGTCCAATATATCTTGGACTCAATTTGCCTCGTACCTTGAATATTTTGATACCCTTAATTGGCGATACCTTTAGAAAAACTTTATTGCCTACTTAAAACTCTAAAGGCCTCCTTCTCTTGTTCGCATAACTCTTTTATTGACTCTAGGCAACCTTAATATGCTTCGAATCCTTCTTATTATTTCCATGGTTTTCTGGATCATTTCAAGGCCTAAAATCAATGCCTCATCCAAATCACTCCAGCACAGTGGGATTCTATATTTTCTCCCATATAGAGACTCAAATGGGGCTATTCTGATGGTGGATTGATAGCTATAGTTATAAGAAAACTCCACCAAAGCTAAATCATCTTCCCATTTTCCGTGGAACACTAATACACAAGCTCTTAACATGTCCTCTAGAATTTAATTCACTCTTTCAGTTTGCCCATTTGTATCAGGTTGATGAGAGCTGCTAAAGTTCAATTTGGTCCCAAAGGCCTTTTGAAGTGCTTGCCAAAAACGGACTTGGAATCTTCGATCCCTATCTGATACTATATCTAAGGGAATTCTGTGTAGTTAGACTATCTCTTTAACACACAATTGGGCTAGCCTTTCAACTCCCCAGGTATCGTTGATTGGCAGAAAATGGGTCAACTTGGTAAGCCGATCGACTATAACCTAGATAGCATTCTTCTTCAACGCAGAAAGGGGTAAAGCCATAGCAAAGTCCATTGAGATCGAGTCCCACTTCCAGGTGGGAATTTCTAAGGGTCGCAATTCACTTACGGGACGCTGATGCTCTGCTTTAACTTTCTGGCATGTTAGACACTTGTCTACATGTTCTGCAACCTCCTTTTTCATGTTATTCCACCAGAAGTATTGCCTTAAATCTTTGTACATCTTGGTGCCTCCTGGATGCACCAAGTAGCGAGTATTGCGAGCCTCCTCTAGGATCTGTTTTCTTAATTCCTCATTTTAGGACACACATAGCCGATTCTGGAATCACAGGGTCCCATCCTCATGTACTACAAACTTGGGAGACTTTCTTTTCTCTAAATTTTACTTTATTCTTTGGAGTTCAGCATCACTTTCTTGGTTCACTTGAATCTCCTCCACTATGGAAGGCTGTGAGGTAAGTGCTGATAATTAAATATGTGCTCGCCCATGGGACACTGGTTGAATTCTCAAGTCCTCAAGTTCTTTCAAGAGATTTAACTTAGTAATCACCACAGTATTTGAGCTATGTTGCGCTTTCCTACTCAGGGCATATGCTACAGCACTTGCTTTTCCTAGATGATATTGAATTTATAAATCATAATCCTTAAGCAGCTCAAGCCAACAATGTTGCGTCAAGTTGAGCTCCTTCTGGGTGAAGATATACTTCAAACTTTGATGGTTAGTAAAAGTCTTACATGGTACTCCATATAAATAATGTCTCCAAATTTTCAGCATAAAGACCACAGCTGCTAACTCCAAGTCATAGGTAGGGTAGTTTTTCTCATAGGGCTTAAGCTGTTAAGAGTCATAAGCTACTACCTTATCTTCCTGTACCAGAACACACCCCAATCTGTTCTTTGAAGCATCACTATAAATTGTATATTTCTTACCTTCCATTGGTAGCATTAGGATTGGGGCAGTAGTTAGTCGCTGCCTTAGCTCATGAAAAGCTTTATCACATTTTTCGGTCCACTCAAACTTGTTTGCTTTCTTCAGCAGATTGATCATGGATGAAGCTATTTTTGAAAAGTCCTTGACAAACCTTCGATAGTAACCTGCTAAACCTAGAAAGCTTCTAATCTCAGTGATGTTAATAGGTCTTGACCATTTCGTGATTGCCTTCACCTTCTGACAGTTAACTTTGATTCCCTCTTTTGCAAATACATATCCCAAGAACACCACTTCTTCCAACCAAAACTCGCACTTCTTTAATTTCCTATAAAGTTGATGCTCCCTCAGTGTTTATAACACCATCCGCAAATGATCAGCATGTTCATCTCTGTCCTTAGAATAGATAAGAATGTCATCTATAAAGACCACCACAAATTTGTCTAGGTAGGGTCTGAAGACTCTGTTCATAAGATCCATGAAAGCTACGGGAGCGTTGGTGGGGCCAAATGACATTACTATAAACTCATAGTGACCATATCTAGTTCTAAACGCAGCCTTGGGGATGTCTTTAGATTTAATCCTAAGTTGGTGGTACTCTAACCTCAAATCAATCTTAGAGAAGACTCCTGCTCTTTGCAATTGATCAAACAAGTCATCGATTTGTAGCAAAGGATATTTATTTTTGATGGTGATCTTGTTCAACTCCCTGTAGTCAATACATAACCTTAAACTTCCATTCTTTTTCTTTATGAACAACACTGGGACACCCATGGTGACACACTTGGCCTAATAAAGCCCTTCTGCAACAGCTCATCTAATTGAAGCTTTAGTTTCTTAAGCTCAGTTGGGGCCATACGATATGGGGCTTTAGAAATAGGTTGGGCATCAGGGATTAATTTAATTCCAAAATTAATTTTCCTCTGCTGGGATAATCCTGGTAACTCTTTAGGGAAAACATCTTCAAACTCATAGACTAAAGGAATATTTTTAGCTTTCTCTTCTTTTACTTGGGTGTTAATAGCATAACACCAATATTTCATACACCCTTGACATAATAGCTTACTTGCTTTCATAGCAGAAATCAAGAGATATGATTTTTTCCTCTCTCTGTCTATAAAAGAATACTTCTCTCCCTTTTTCATCTTTCAAAATAACCTTAAGATCCTCACAGTTAATCTTAGCTTCATAGGCGTGCAACTAATTCATTCCCAGAATGATGCCAAAATCCGACAAATCAAATTGAATCAAGTCCATAGGGAAGGTGGTTCCACAAATGGTAATGGGACCAAGTTTATAGGAGTTAGGGCATTCAATCACACAATCATTGAGTAGCTTGATCCTATAATTGGTTTCCGTCCTCCTATCTTCCAGGTTCAATTACATGGCAGATCGGGTGGATATAAATGAATTAGTAGCACCTAAGTTAAATAATACACAAAATGGTTTTGAATTTAACAGGAGAGTTCCAGTGACTACCGTACCAGAGATGGCAACTTCCTTCTTGCTCATTACATATGCCCTTCCTACTACTGCAGGCCTTAGTAGTGGGGCCCCTTGGCGAGATGAGGCCAAGGGTTTTGGTGCACCTTTGTCTACAGCCTTCATTCTTCAAGGACATGCAACAATCAGGTGTTCAGGGCTTCCACACCACATACACTTATTAGTTCCTACTCGGCATTCAGGGGTGGTGTGATTTGTTTTGTCGCATTTCGCACAGGGTGCTGTCAGGCCTGCAGGACGGCTCTGGGAGAGCAGGAGTAGGTTTCTTATGGTTCTAGTTCACATTCTCACTCGGAGTTCCTTGCTTGAACCCCTTTCTCTTTTGGATTGGATTCAGTGCTCTTAACTCTGTCTTCACTCGTTCCACTTCAGCCGCTCGCTCATATAATTTTTGGTAAGTCAAAATTAGTTATCCAGCTAACTGATTCCGAATATAGAAGGCTAAATCTTCTTCAAACCTTCTTACTTTTAACCTTTCATATGATACAAACTCAGGAACAGACCTAGATAATTCTGTGAACTTATTAGCGTACTACATCACAGTCATGGTGCCACTCATTTTCAGCTCCATAAACTCTTTCTCCTTTTATCTTTGGACCATAACTGGGTAGAATTTTGCCCTCAACTTGTTCAAGAATTTATTCCAGGTGAATTCAGGCCCTACGAGCTTATCCTTAACAGTATTCCACCAAATGCCAGTTTCACTGGTTAAATAATACGTCCCAATTTTTACTTTTTTTTCTTCTGGGACTTCAACCACTATAAGGATTTTGTCTATTCTCCTTATCCATTCCTCCAATACTACTGGATCATAAGATCCATCACAAACTTTAGGGTTACGTCGTGCTACCCTATCCGCTAACTTATCCTCTTTAGGAGGGGTTTCGGTAGGTACTTGGGGAATTCGTTATCAATTCAGCTACTAAAGTCGGCTAGTAGATGGGTCCTTAGTGTTGTTAGCTAACTTAGAAGGAATCGGTGGCATTTGGCCAAAATTTGGTGGCACATGATGGAAGGCTTGATCACCCCATCCCTGGTCATGATCTGAGATTTCCTCTACATGAATCTTTGCATTGTTATATATTAATTCAGACATTCTGATTATACATTAAACGAAACAATTCAATTACTGGAATACTCAAACATATAAGGTAAGCATGCCAACAAACACATTTAATATAACTCAAAGATTATTGAAAACAAACCCAAAACTTCATTATATCATTTCATAGCTTGCTTATTTACATACATAACTGCCTGTTTATAATCATAATTAGCAAAACATATTACATCTAACTGACTAGGCAAAGTCAGATTTGACTCCTAACTCAATCCCAACACTAACTATTCCCTAGACACTACGTCCGCCACATGAATAAAATGAGATACGGACCATGTCATCACGGTCGATGAGGATTAGACCAACTATATACAGTGTCATATCCTACACAAAATTCATCTATCCAAATCGACCATGCTATAGACAAACAGGGCTCAAAACAAAACTACTAACACCAATCCCTAGAACCACCTAACGATCCCTAGATGGATTGTAATCCGGTTCGGACTCATCATCAGGCACTTCACCTCAATCGAAGCTACTAGTCGATGCTTCTGACTTGGCATCACCAACCTCCTACCAACCTGTTGCTCCACTATTATCTCATCAATCTCCTGATCCCACTGCTGCTCTATCCCCGCCTCATCAATGTCCTGATCCTCCGCGGAATCCTCCTCCTCCTCCTGATGGCCCTCGTCCTTAGAACTAACCACCACTATCTCTGGTGTATCAGGGAGGTCTATCACCACATGAGCCTCACCCAGAGTATCAGGCATCAATGGGGTACCTAATGCGGGCGAGGAGGGTGGTTCCTGTGTTGGTGCATGATGGGGCTATAGGCGGGGCATGTGCCTGATGTAATGGGAAGATATGCTATAGAGTCTCCATGGTAATCCCCTTCTGGTTAAACTCCTCCCTCAATAACAATTCTGTAGCGATAGTAGTTCAAGCCCTCTGGGCCTGAAACCTAGGTCCGTCCCAACCTGGGTTTCCTGTTACCATATAGTGATGATAACGAAGCCTAAACTCCATCCACGGATGAACTATGGATAAGGACCAGAGTAGTCTATGTGCACAGACCGTAATACTGTGAAATTTAGAAAAAGAATCCTATGCGTGAGCCTCTAGACTAGCATGCAACAGCGTAATATGAGCAGCCATAGATGCACCCGACATCAAGTTAATAGCATAAGGGTTCATCTAATAAAGAAAAGACATATATGAGAGGCATACATAACCATAATTAAGGAACATGCAAATATAAGCAACCTGCATCTCTAATATGGATACTACACTTCCAATGTCACTCTAACAGTATACAATAGCCCTCATTACCAACCATTCTCGCCCTCTTATTTCTAAACTCCACATTCCACAAAGAAAATCTCAACTTGGCTCTGATACCAAATCTGTAATGCCCCAAATGTACATAAATTACTGTTTGTATTTCTTTCATTAATTTTTCCAATTAGAAATAATAAACCAAATTATTAGGCGTTACCGCCGTCCAACAAGGATAAGGCTTTGGTTGTACATGATGAACTTATCCATAATAATCAATATTTACCATCAAATGCATTCACACCATCACAGCCCATCAGATCATTTAGATAAATATAACAATTGTGCTAATATCAAAACCATTCAAACATCTCAAGGATCACTCCAAAATATAGAATTCTGATAAAATATACAGTCTTAACACCAAAATATATCACAATACGATGTTATAACATCTCAACAATGATACACCACCATTTCATATAGACTTCCCGGCTCACTTATCATCTTCATCCGTCTTACCCGACTGAGGGCGATTCACTATACACTTTCCTAAAACAAAACATGAAAACATTTCGAACTAGGAGCCGAAACTGAGTACACGCATTCCTATATAGTTAAACATTCGTGGAAAGAAAAGCTGGTTGGGCCTGTATTGCAATTCATTTTTAATTAAACACAGGGAATAAGATAAATATGAAAGTGCGTTGTTAATTATTATCTGATAGTGAACCCCTAGTAACTGTTACAATCTGAAGATAGGTGTACATCTGCCAAGTCGATCGGCACCTGGCCTGAAGCCGCGTGGGTAACTGAAGGGCTATGCTCTGTAACTAATAACTGATGGAGTAACTAATTATATAATAAATCACTGATTAAACTGATTCATTGATGTACTTATCAAAACATTATAATTTTGATAAATACGTGCTGATTTCTAAAGATACCGGCAATAAACGTACTTGGAATTTTTAAATATAAGCTCACTGAATTATGTTATGCCCAAAAGTGGAAGGAATGATAGATTAGGCCCTGATACTATACAAAATTATCGTTATAGGAACATACGGTTGGCAAAAATATTTATTTCATAGCTAATAATTTAGTAGACGAAAAGTAAAAGCATACCAGAGGTTTAGAAAGAATGACTTATAACTTAATCATCTGACCTCTGATTAAGACTCAAAACCCCAATATAGAAAGCTTAGAAGTCCTAAAAATCTTTCATTTAGAACACCAAGCTTAATTCTCACAATAAAATTTTCAAAATGAGACTAGAACACAAGCATGTTAGTTTTGGTTCATTCTGCCTAATTTTGGTAAAACGACCATAACTTTTTTCACAGACCTCAGATTCAGGCGATTCAAAAGAAATTTGAAAGGTAACACACTGAACTATCTACCCACCAAAAATCATAATTTTTAAATGGGCCAATCATTATTAGTTTAATCGTGAACTCTATCCTGTTTTTCTAAAATTTTCAGTCCTCACTGTTTTGGCTCTTCCCTCCTTTTTTACACAAATTCTCAATTTAAACCATTTCTCAAAAGCATGTAACAAGGCTTTGGTCCATTCCAACATCATACAAAATCAGCACACCCAAATTCACTTCGTAATCATATCCAATAAAGATCATTTTTCAGTCTAATATATACATAAACCAAGCCTAATGCTAGTTTAATCCAAACCATACCTTACTTGCCAAAATCCTAGTTTACGGCCAAGTTAGACTCACTCCAACTCATTTGAAATCACCAAAAATATGATCAAAAACACCAATAAGTTCGAAGATGATCAAATCAAGGATAAAATAATCAAAATCCAACACTTTAACATTAAGCTTGCATGATTAAGAAATAACCCTAAACCTAGCATGATCCAACCTCAACTCCACCATGATTAGCACCAAAATAACTCTTACTTTTTATCAAAACAACATGATCAAGGATCACAAACGTCAAAACTAAAATCAAAACTAAAATAAAAAGCAAAACCAACAAAATCAAGTTTCAAGATTACTCACTTTGATTTAAAATAAGTAGAGATGGAGATGAGGCTTAGTGATTTTGATGATGGAGGATAGTAGCTTAAGGTATCAGGATGTCGGGGGGTTCGGAGATCACCGGAGCTAGCCGGAAAAGTGGCTAGAAATCAGCCAGAACTGGCTGGCCTGATGTTGCCGTGGGGAGGGAAGACGAAGAGGAGAGAGAAAATGAAGTTTGGATTGAAATGTATTTTGTTGACTAATCTAACTCTTTGGCTGAATTTTAATTAATAAAGTAACTTTTTGAGCTAACCATGGTTAAGTTTAACTATGATAATTAGTTAGATTAATAAGCAAACTTGTTGGGCTTCAAAACGGCCGAAATAAGTTGGGTTCGGGAATAAAATACTTCGTAACGATAACATTTTTACGAAACTTAAAATTAAATTTTTGTAATGTTACGGAAAACAAAATAAATTACTTAGATTAAACTTGTTGGGGCCTACTATCAATTCTTCCAAAGTTTTCGTTAATCAATTAAATAAACAAATAAAACAAGTAAAATCCGAATTGTCAAGTGAGGGCCCAAATAAAAAATTTTTTCACCGGAATGAATAAATACGATAAATAAATATGAGAAAAGAAAAAATTAAGAACATGAGGTAATTAAATAAATAAACAAAATTAAATAATGTTAGGGTTGGGCTATTGCATCAATACTCCATCATAGATCTTTGAATTTTGATTCACATCTAAAATACAATGATTACTTTATCAGCTTGGTGTAGCTTGCAAATTTGATCAATAAGGAACTCATGCTAAAATCCACAGAAGAAAATGACAACTACAATTAAAAAGAATCAAGGACAAAAATGTAATTTGCATTGTAGGAAATGTAGAAAAAGACAACAAATGTTAGAAACGTAAATTTCCTGAAGTTCAATACTCCATCATAGATCAATGAATTTTGGTTCACATCTAAAATACAGTGATTATTTTATCAACTCCTTGTAGCTTGCAAACTTGATCAAGGAACTTATGGCAAAATCCATAAAAGATAAGAATATTATATTTGAAAAAGAATTAGTGGAAAAAGTGCAATTTGCATTGCAAGAATAAGTAGAAAAATAGAACAAACATTACGACATAAATTTCCCGGACTTGCCACTTGATGAGAAAAAAGAATAACTTAAAAATAATACAATAAAAGAAAAAATTACCAATAATCACTAAAGTAGAGATCTGCTTAATAATTAACAAATAGTGAGATAAACTTAAACAAATAGACCACAAAATCTAACTTCATATAGAGTTGTACATCATAACTCCAGATGGAAAGTATCCATTCTCATTGACGGAAGCCCGATTATGAAAGAGTTTTTTTAGGAAAAGGGGAGGGTTAGAATTGAAAGATTTGAATTTATATATTATTTATTGTTCTTTTAATTTAATCAATTTATATTGATGGATAGCTAGAAGAGGGAAAGAATGCAGAAGCGGCATGTGGATCTAAAATTTTCCTTGCAACGCCACATAAGTAATGACTACATTTAAATTACAATATAGATATATAGATAACATGTTCCTTTTCCATATAAAAATTTTATCATAAAGAAAAATTACATTATCTTACCTCCATAACAAATTGAATTCTCTACTTCTTACAAATTTTAGACAGTTTTTGAAGGTTCTCATACGATTAAAAACTTATTGTAGTTTTTTTATAGGTTCCTAAGATTGCTTGAACTTCTTATATTGACTTATAACTCTTTAAAACTTGTTACAACTCTTTACATTTTTTTGTAACTTATATAAATTTTATCGAGTATCTTACAATTTAAATTTAGAGGTGAATGACATGTTCTAAATGCCATTGACAAGAGGCACTTAAGATAAGATAAGACCAAGGCTTGCACTTGATGGTTTCCCATCCTCTTCAAATGCACTTTAAGCGCTTGATTGGACGGAAAGCTCATAATCGATGGACGAGGACGTAAATGTGACTCATTCCTACACAAATGTGACGCGCAGATATTTTTCAATCTTTGGAGCAGCACCCGATCAAAAGGTGACCCAGGTGACCGTTTTCTTTAATCACTGTACTGTCAATTAGGCCATGAATTGTGGGAGATTGATTCCTTTTTCATGATGAGGAGTGACAATGAGGACCAGCGAAAGTACGCGGTAAAATCTGTCAGCTCAAGATAGATGCTGTCAAAATCATATTCTTAGGCCGTCAAAAGTCCGCACTTGCATTTTACGTTAAAGAACAAAAGGTGGACGCATCACATACCAAAAGCTCTGGGTGGAAGTGTGAAACTATTTCCCCAGCTCCTATTTATCAATTGCTTTCTGTACAATTATTAACTCTATGAAGATCTCGACTTAATGCATTTGAATTAGATCTGATAAAATTAATTTAATTTAAACTTTATATTTTATGATTTGAATTTATACTCATTATGACATCATACATAAATGTATTGAATCAAAAACATAAATTTATCAGGCTAAATTTGGCCTAAACTCTTTTATCTGATGTTATTTTTATTTGTGAAATAATGCTGATGGACCAAACTTCAACACACTTGAAGTTATATCAAACTATAAATAACCCCTAGTCAAGTTCATAGTAAATTAAACATGAATCGAGTTGAAATTGATCATACTGAATCGTAAATCGAATTACCAGTATTAGGTCTATATGAACTATATAAAGTTCAAATTATATTTTATTTTGTTCCATTTACTGAAATTTTGATTCTGATTAGTTCAATATGGGCTTGTAAAATTTGAATTTCCACATGATTGTTTTGATACATGTATTTGAAAATGCTGCAATGTTAGTGGGAAAACTTCCAATTGAATTAGTCAAGTTTAAGTAAATAAGCATTTTACTTCAAAAAAGTCACTTTATTTCGATTGTTAATTACAATTCATATAGAGGCATTGGAGTGAGATAATTGAATATAGATTAATTTAAAAAGAAATAAATTGCTTTTTCACTTTTCCTTAGCTTCAACTTGCATCTTACTCAAATGCCAAAAGCAGTTTTTTTTTTTTTTTAGTGTCAATATTGGCTTAATCTCTGATTCTGAGCTCACCCTCTCATCTGCCAAAGTCTCACCAAAGTAGGACTCCTGTTGTAAAGGCATTTAATGTTTTTTCCTTTCTATTCTCCATGTCTGCACATTAAAATACTATACGCTACAGTCTACAACTTCATCGTATATAAACTATATGGTACAATAATTTTCTACTTATTATAATAGTTAAAAAAAAAAAAAATCTGAAGTTGGGAAAAGGTGGGTCAGTTTGATGGATCCCAAGGGCAAAAAACAGGCACCATCACCACCACTTCAACCCCACCACTTCTTGACCCTCCCACATCCTCCTCCTTCATTAATCCCAATTACCATGGGTGATGATTCCGATAACTTCAACAGCAGCAATAACAACAGCAACAACAAGGCAACAGGAATCAAAGATTTCCAGATTCTGATTTCAGAGAAACAAAATCAGCAACAACAACAGCAGCAGCAGCAGCAGCAAGAAGAAAGGAAGCAGAATCAGCAGCAACAGTTGGCCCCAAAGAGGAGCTCAAACAAGGACAGGCACACAAAGGTAGAAGGTAGAGGTAGGAGGATCAGAATGCCTGCACTTTGTGCTGCTAGGATTTTCCAGTTGACCAGAGAGTTGGGTCACAAATCTGATGGGGAAACCATCCAGTGGCTCCTCCAGCAGGCTGAACCCTCCATCATAGCGGCCACCGGCTCTGGGACCATTCCTGCCTCAGCCCTTGTGACCGGAGTCTCCTCTGCTTCCCAGCAGGGTGCATCAGTCGGGTTGGGCATCCACCCCAAGATTGATGAGTTGGGTGGTGGTGGGAGCAGGCCTGGTTGGGCCGTGGTGGGCATGGGTGGCCCACCAGGGAATTTGCCCCGAGTTCAGGTACTGGGCACTGCACCTGGGCCCGGAATTTGGAACCCGTCACCACCACCCAATCATTATTCAGGATTTGGGTTTCAAACAATGACGACAATGACAACAACAACTAATAGCCCCGCTGGTGCAGCAGGAGTAGGGGCCAATTTAGGGGCTGAGGGAGGAAACTATTTGCAAAAGATGGGGTACCCAGGTTTTGATTTGGGAGGAACTAATCTGGGTCACATGAGTTTTGGCTCAATTTTGGGTGTAAGTCAAGGTCAGAATCATCATGAGCAGCATCAGGCATTGCCCGGTTTAGAGTTAGGGTTATCTCAGGATGCCCATATTGGGGTTTTGACACCTCAAGCCCTGACCCAGATTTACCAACAGATGGGTCAGTCTAGAGGTGGTGGAAATGTTTTGGGTTCTTTGCAACAACAAGGAGAGCGACAGCCTCAATCTCAGCAATCACCCACTTCTCAGGATGATTCTCAAGGGTCAGAAGAATGAGTAGTAGAGAATCTTGATTTTTGTTGATGCTTTTTTTTTTTGGGTTGGGGGGGGGGGGGTTAATAAAAGAATCACTCTGCTTACTGTCAAGGATAAGATTGCTTATATATAGACCTTTCGAACCGTGCTCAATAGAATGGTGATATCGTGTATACGTTGCAGAGGAAGGGGAGCAGGAAAGATGACTGGGGATGTCAGTTTGGGACCGAATCTTTGGTTTTCCTCGTGAAGGGCGGAGGCGATCTGGGCCTTGCATCCCTCAAAATTTTTTACAAATTTTAGTTTTTTTGGGGGTTCTTTTTTCTCCTCCTTAGTGTAGATGTATTGGGAGGAGTTTAATTTAGGTCATAGCGTTGTTGCTTCTGGCCTTGTGATATGCATAGGGGGCCACTATGTTATTGTGGGTTTTCTTGACAAAATGAGCAATTTTGATTTGCTTCAATTAAGTTAAGCATGCTTTTTCCTCTGGTTCCTTTCCCACTGTTTTGAGTTATCTTGGTATCTCCTCACCTTCAAAAATATTTTTGCGGGTCTCTGAGAAACGGCTTCTCTGCTTGTCTCAGAGATGAAGTTGCATGCATTTGGACCTGCCAAATCCGGCATTTGGGAAATTCAAACTGGGATTATTTCTTATTCTTTCTGAGAGTATGATCATCAATATCTGATCTTTCACTTGCCTACATTGGTTATATGCATTAAAGACCATCTGCTGAGACATCTACATCTGTTTCTTATAATGCATTTCAAGACCATGTGCTGAAACATCTATTCTGTTTATTATAATGCATTTCAAGACCATGTGCTTAATTCCATTTGCACTTGTTAGTCAAGCTGCAAGTTTTTTGTTCTTTCCCCAGTCTTTTCTTTTACAGTAATGTTTCTGAGGTCTAGTAAATGTCCTGAACTTGACTTGATGTGGCCCATTCAGTAGCTTAGGAAACTTACTCAAGAGCTACAACACTCCTGCTGAGTTCTGTTTTTTCTCCAACTACGTTCTAGTTTGACTTATCCGTTGATAGGTTAGACAAATGATCTCATGAATGGGGTTATTTGGATTGTATGAGCTATTGGCATGTTTTTCAGGAAGTGGGCAAGGAGGGGGGAATCTAACTATGTGAGAGACCAATCTCGCAAGAGTAAAACATAGTTTGCTAGGACCGCCTCTCATGTTATTGAAAAGGAATCGTTGATCAATACTTTAATCTGATAACTACGGATTAAAAGAAGGTACCTGGAATGTGCTATTGGAAGAAGTATGCATCTAAGTCAGCTGCACTCTCATTGACAATCCTGTTATAGTTGTCCATCCTGCAACAATTTGTTGGTCGCAACTTGTACCATCCACAAAAATATATTCTACAGTTGCACGGCATATAGTCAGGGTGTGATTTAATACCCTTTTCTGTGATGTGCCATGTACTCTATGAAATATGTGGAATCTGAATTTGCAACTAAAATTAACACATGAAATTCTTACCATCAAAATTGCTTGTTCAGCTGATTCACATTTCATAATCTGCTCTTTTCATTTACGATTGCCATGAGATGATCAGTGCTGGCAGAACTTGATAATAGTAGACTGTAACACAACATCTCAAAATATGATTTTCCGCTTAATTGCTTCCTTTGTAGCATTAAGTAATGGAAAATTGAAGCCTGTTTATTCTAGGAGCCAATAGAGACAATCTTCTTCTAGTTGTTTTTTCAGGGATAAATTTGTGTATATCTGATCCTCTATGGTACTATTCTAGACGATGATGTTCGCCTGGTGCTCTGTCTCTAAAATCTGTAGGCACTTCCTTGATCATATGCTCAAATTCCCTTTAATAATAAAGCGAATCTGCTTCCGGTGATCTAGCTATTGAATGAACTGCTTAAAATGGCTAGCTATAGATGGCTCTCTCAAACTTAAGCACAACAGGTGTATGTGCTTTTGACTTGAATTCTATCCTTGGTTTCAGGGGTTGACAACAGGGTTGCACAAAACAGTCCTTTGCGGAGACACAGTCCCTTTTTCATGTGACAGTGTCATCTGTTGCATTTTCTTTCTTACTTGAGTTCTAACCCTATTATTAAAATACTATTATAGTATGATTTATCTTATTTGTTAAATTTAATATGGTTACTCAATTCACTCTCTCTTGCTATTTATCTGTTATAACTTTCAACCAAATATGTGGAGCATGCCCATAATATGTGCTCTTTTGGGGGGTTTTAGCTCCTTTACTTGAGGAAAGTTCCACACAAATGTTTGCTCTCTTCTTTTTCCTGTGTTTTTTTAATAAGGATTCTTTGATTTCGTCCCTTTCCCCACTCTATTTTGAGTGGAAGAAATAAAAAAAGCTATTTTAAAAACAATAGTGGATTGAGAAATTTTCTACACATAATGTCCTATGGTAAGCTTCCTGTGATCTTAACAAGTGTTAAATTTAATCTTAATGGCTACTTGCTTAAAGAATTTAATTACGTATGTACACATTCTATAATAATTTTGCATAAATGTTTTCCGTAAATGTTGTCCAAAAAAACTTGTATTTTCCCTGAAGGCGAGGAAGCAAGAAAAAGGGCTAAACTCTTACATTTCTGGGCCAATTTTTGGACTTAACTTTACTATATGGAAGTTGGTTTTCACCACACAAATCATCCGTCATGATAGTTTGTCTATGTTACTTTCTAAGGAAATTTAGGCATTAATTTGAGATTTTGCTTTTAAATCTAGATTGAAGTCAAAAAAGGGCTTCATGACTTGAAGATCTTTTGACCAGGTAGAGATGACTAATGTGAAAACTGGGCTCAATCTTCATTAACACCTTCCAAATACTCTACCCAGGTATACAAACTATGATGTACATGCTTTATGTTATTATTTAAAGCTAACTTTTGATTACTCACAAAATCAGATTAGCCTATGTATTTCTCACATAACTATACATTCGAGTCACTAAACCTACTTCTTAGGCACTCTTTGATCATATAAGCATAGTGTCTTCATCCTTTGCTATCTGTGGAATCCTTCACCTCTTTTGACAAGAGGTTGCAAGATTTAAATCGGTCTGGATGAGATGTCAAACAGTGAAAATAATGTTAATTGGCTCAAGTGGATATGTCAGGGCGAGGTGCAGACTACAGTGAAGGGCGGCAAATGAAACATCACTTAGATGAATGGTAATGGTTGGAAGAGATAGATGGGCTCTGAAGGTATAAAAGTGATGTTAGTTGAGGAGGAGAAACGCTGTGAGGCATGGAAGGGGCAAGGAATATATTTGGGGCGAGGGGGGAGGAAGGCTTATGGTGTGCCGCCTGTTAGGAGTAAGTAAATGGATGGTGAGGAGACCGGTGTTAGTAGAGGTGATTGAATGCTGAAGCATAGGGTGTTGTATTTAATAACAAGGTTACTTTCTTTGATTTACTTGATATTCTGAAAATCAAGTTGAACTTTTCCCCCATGTAGATGATTTGAATGACTTCATGAAGGCTTCCTTTTTTGGTTTTTTGGGGGGAGGGGTCGTAGTTCATACAATTGAGTTTATTATTTTGTAGTTTAAATTATCAATATTTTGGCATTGAGCAATTACATAATTGTTTCTTTCTGTATTGAACTGCTCCTATGGCCTACAACTTTACAGGAAACTAGACCAATGCCAGCGGGGAACATTCACTTGGATCAGTGTTTGGTACACCAAAGAGCTAAAATGCTATTCTTTTGCTTATAGTATGGCTCTTCATCTTGCTCGTTTGATTATTTGATATTTGGGGAAGGTGTACATTAAGATTTTGAAATCTACTTATGTTTGCTTTTTAGGAAAAGTTGTTTATGTAGTATTTGAGTGCTGTAACTTTTGTTAATTAGTGTAGTACGTTTATATTTGCAAAAAAAAGAAAAAGAAAGCTTATTTGCTATTGATTTTATGTGTGAATGTGGATATTTCATAATGCCATGCTGCAAATCAGTGTTTTGTCGAAGAGAGGGGAAAAAAAGAAAAAAATTGATAGACTAGATAGTTGTAGGAGCTCATTAGCAAAGGTATGGAGAGTCTGACCAAAGTCAAAAATTGATAGCAAATGAGGATTTACCAAAAAGAGGGGGGAGGGGGTGTTGATAGATCGAGTGTTGTAGCAGCTTATAAGAAAAAGTGTGGGAAGTTTGAGCAAAGTGAAAATTTGATAGAGTGGGTACTGATAGAGTTGGTACTATCAGGGATATGCAAGGAAAAAGGGTAGCCCCTATGACATGTAATGCAGAGGATAAAAGAATAATGAATATTATATCCAACTCCAAATGCATCGTCATCGATTGATTATCGATAATTTTTAATGATCTGAGTTATAATGCATTTTAATGATATTTAAGTATTACGTATTTATATAAAAAAGTTAATCATGCAACAATGCGCGGGTTTTAGGTAGAGTTTTGACCAATGTCAATAGAGGAATCACTATACGGTTATAACCTCTTCCTCTCCCATATGATTGTATCTCTCCCAATCTACACCTTTTTTAATACTTATTTTTGTTTGGGTTTAATTTTAGCTCAAATGTGTAACTTGCTGATTTTTAGTTGTTCATGGTTAATTTTTGTTGTATTTTTGGATGGTTGCTTGGTTTATTTTGCAATAATCTAATCATGGTTTATTAGAAAATTAAATGGATTGAATTTCAGACAAGAGGCAGGATCATGTCAATTTTGTAAAAAACAGAGGTTAGTTTCCTCCCTCTCTGTGTGTGTATTTGTGTTGGCGTTCTAGTCTATCCTTCTGTCTTTGTTATTCCATCGATATATAGCCTAGGAGATCAAAATTGAAGTGAAAGAATTTGAACCATCAAGTCACGAGTGACATACATCGATATTATTCATCGTGACCATAAACTATGAGAAGGCAAGTGCATTCTTTCAATTTAACTCACGTAATTGCTTCCATTCTCGGTTCAATTGGGTCATCTTTTTTAACTTGAAAAACGATTTTAATTTCTTTTGTCTAATCTAAGTTTTTCTTTATTTGTGTGTGTGTTTTCGAGGGGAGGCAGGCTACTCTTGCAAAATCAATTGAGTCGCTCTTTGCTGACTCATTAAAGTATTTTGGGGTCTTTAATTTTTAGACATTCATCTTAGTCACATGGATAAAAAAAGAATTTCAATTCTCTTTCGATTTTCTTGGCTTAATGTTTCCTATTTTATGGGTACAGATCATTTCCATTGCCCTTCATTGGGTGTTGTGTCCATTAGGAAGTCCCCTTGAGCCCCTATTCACCATCTAGCCATCAGATGTGCAAAAACATTGAAGGGGAGGCGAGGTTTGGAGAATGGAGAAACACATATAAGGAAAAATGAGAGGATTGAGTTCAGATATTTTTTAAGTGAGAAAAAATGGGGAGGGGGCGTATGTTTAATCTGCAATGAGATAGAATTGAGGCATTGGTGAAATAATTTGTCAGGTTAGGGGATGTTTTGGAAATGTCATATATTATCTTCTATTTTCCATTTCCTAATTCTCAAATAAAAGGGTAATGGATAAATGATAACTTCGTAAATGGGTTGATCAGTTTGACTGATTTAGTTTAAATGAGTTAAATAGGTGATTTTTCATATCAAGAATCTCAAGAAAACTTAGCTCGTTTAATTAAACAGGTTAAACATGTCAATCTATTTAATTAAATGGGTTAAAATTTTGCTTTTTACCATATTGTCATATTATTTAAATGTTCTAATGAAAATTTTTATAAAAAACATGGTAAGTTCCATTCATGCCAAATTTACACATGGGTATTCGCTTAGAATTTCAATTGATAAGTTTGTTTTAATTGTACTGGTCGATGTAATTTGAATGAATGGTTTATTAGTTATAGAATACTTTCTATTCTTCCAAATAAATTTTGGCAAACATCTCATGCATATCAAAAATAAATAAATGAATAAATAAATAAATGAATTTATTTTGGCAAACACTCACTGTAATGAACATTCATGTAATCTTATTTCAAAAATATTTTCACACCGCGAAAAAAGATTTCATCTCCCAAAAAAAAAAGTATAATAGTATAGGACATTTGAAATAGGAGTTAGACAGAAACTTATGTGATACCTATATATGTATTGATGTCAAATTAACAAATATTCAGTGAGAATTCAGAAGTATTGCTAGTTCTTCAAAAAACTTATTTCTGTGGCAACGCACGGATCTTTACTAGTGTTGTCCTAAAAAACTTGTATTTTCCCTGAAGGCGAGGAAGAAAGAAAAAGGGCTAAACTCTTACATTTCTAAGCCAATTTTTAGACTTAACTTTATTCTACGGAAGTTGGCTTTCACCACACAAATCATCCGTCATGATAGTTTGTCTATGTTACTTTCTAGGGAAATTTAAGCATTAATTTAAGATTTTGCTTTTAAATCTATATTGAAGTCAAAAGGGCTCCATGATTTGAAGATCTTTTGACTAAGTAGAGATGGCTAATGTGAAAATTGGCAAATTAAAGTGGGATAGAAAAAGATGCATGTTCATCGAAATGGGCTAGAAAGAAGCCAAGACTACTATTAGGGTGTGTTCTTTTCGTTGGGAAGTATGGGTCGGTAAATAGATGCAATTTGTTAGGATTGATAGAAGTAGGTTAAAGTGGGTATTTTTTGTGGAAGTGAGTTAAAGTGGGTTGAAGTTGATTGAAGTGGATTGAAGTGAGTTGATTTTTTTTTTGGTGTATGATAAGTAGAAGTTAGTTAAAATAGTGGGAAGTGGGTTGAAGTTCGTTGAAGTGGGTTAAAATAGGTTGAAGTTCGTTGACATTGAATTTTTTGTTTTTTAATTGAAGCTCGCAAAGTAGGTTGAAGTGGGTTGAAATTGGTTGAAATTATTTGAAGTTAGTAAATTTGGATTTACCAACGAAAAGAACAGGGCCTTAGTCTCAAAAAGTCCAGAAACCATTTTCATGTGGATTGGCGATGATTTTGTAGTAAAATAAAAGCATTTGCATTCAGTTCAGTAAAATCCAATCTTTATATAATAAATATAAAAATGTGTAAGAGGTTGAGAGGCCTCTAAATTTCAATCCTGAGAAAACTGTGCATTCCTGCCCAAAGCCTTAAAATTAGACTGCCTTTTTTTCAAATTTAAAAAACAAAACCAACACCAGCATCCAATTCCCAATCACGTATAAATAAATAAATATTCGCTGATAGAAGAATTTTCAAAACAAAAAATTATGTAAAAGTGTAAATCACATCTCCCACAGTTCCAAGTTAGTCAAATTAATAACCACCTTAAGACTTGCTATCATGCACGACTCTCGCCCATCTCTTTCTCACTCTATCTCTATATCACGCCATCAGATCCCTCCTCTCTGTCCTCCGCCCCAAAAAATTGAATTGCCATTGACCTCTTCCTGTCTGCAGTTCGATCGACATTGTTTTTGGACATGAAAAACACCATTGAATTTAGAAGTTTGATGCAGGGAGATTCTATGAAGGAAGGACAAAGTTCCATTTGCAGAAAGGTAAACATCGCTCTTTTCTAAGCCCTCTGTGTCTCTCATCAAAGGGAGAAGATGAAGAATAGTTTTGAATTTTACCCATTATTGTTTCCCTGGACATGAAAAACACAATTGAATTTAGAAGTTTGATGCAGGCAGATTCTATGAAGGAAGGGCTAAAGTTCCATTTGCAAAAAAGGTAAATGTCCCTCTTTCCTATGCCCTCTCTATCTCTCATCAAAGGAAGAAGATGAAGAATAGTTTTGAATTTCGCCCATTATTGTTTCATGACATTTGAGTTACTCGGATTAGGATTCGTATCAGTCAACCTGTCATTATACGAACTCCATGATTTGCTTTTGGGTCTAATTTGTGCATAATTTTGTCAGTTTCGAGTTAATTTTATTTCTTTGGGTTTTAATTATGTTTAAATGTTGAATTTTGTTTGTTCATTTGGATTCAGTTACTCCTATAATTCAGCAGCAAATGGATGAACTATAATTGCAAATGGGAAAGAGGTACCACTGTCCAATGAATTATTCTACAATTTTTTCAAAATATTTTCAAAATATTGCTACAAATTTTCAATATATTTTCTTTTTGGCACCATACACTTCTCAACCCCTTTAGATTCTTCTTCTTCCCCCACTGTAGTTCAGCCCATTCTTCTTTTACTATCTTTCCTCTCACACAAATTACAAAATTTGTGTGCAAAATTTTACGTAGTAAAACTTGTGTGGAAAATTCTAACTTGCTCCTCGTTTTGACCTTTTAGGAAATCAGAAGGACATAAAAAATCAGGGAGATATTTTGCCAGCCTAGGCAACCCTAACCGATGGACAACCACTAGCTCCAGCAACTAGAATGATAATTGCCCATGGTAGGACCTTCCCCCTCCCCCAAAAAAAAACGTTCGTCCTGAGTGTAGTTAGGATAGTTGATTTCGCATTACTGATTTTGACGTAAGATCTTTTGGTCATGGAATAATTTTGGGCAAGTATTGTCAACCAGGAGTTTGATGATATTCATTAGTCTTGAAGGTTTTTTGGTTGGAAGATAATTTTAGTATGATCTCACTCTAAATCTTCTCTCTACATTTCGTTCTTCCCCTTCAATTTTCATGGCTGCATGACTTTTACATTTATATTACGTCACGTTGATCTTTTGGTCTATATGCACCTTTTTTTGGGGGGGTGTGGGGGTATACTTTTTGTATTTTGTTGATTTGGGTTTAATTTTAGTTAGTATGGATGGATTTGTGTTTCAATGCCCTGTTTCTAATTCTCGATTTTTGGGTGGTTGGATTTGAGTATGGCATCAATTGATTTGATAGACTTTTACATTTATCATAAGATGCCCATTTTGGATATATTATACAAGTAGCTCCTCTTCTCTAGTGGTACTTTTGCATTCCTTCACTGATATTGCCTATTGGTGGCGATATGCATCTAAATTGGACGAACCAATTTTTGATCAAAGCATTAATTTTATTTATGTTTGTTGCTCTTCATGTGTTAATCGCTAATCCATTTCTATTTTTGTGTTTGAAGGTATCTCACATCGGGAGTTGAGGAGAACGAACCACACCTTATAAGCGTGGGGAAACTTCAACCCATCGAGACGCCTTTTGAGGACAAAACCATGAGGGCAGGGATGGTGGTAGCGTCCCGCCTGCCCAAAGCGGACAATACCTCGATGGCGGGTGGTCGTGGGCTGTTACAATGGTATCAGAGTCATGGGCCCGACCCGATGTGCCAGCGAGGACGCTGGGCCCCTGAGAGGGGTGGATGAAGGTATCCCACATCGAGAGTTGAGGAGAACGAAACCACGCCTTATAAGCGTGGGGAAACCTCAACCCATCGAGGCGCCTTTTGAGAGCAAAACCGTGAGAGCATGGATGGTGGTAACGTCCCGCTTGCCCAAAGCGGACAATACCTCGATGGCGGGTGGTCGTGGGCTGTTACAAAAAGGTATCCCACATCGGGAGTTGAGGAGAACAAACCACGCCTTATAAGCGTGGGGAAACCTCAACTCATCGAGGCGCCTTTTGAGGACAAAACCGTGAGGGCAGGGATGGTGGTAGCGTCCCGCTTGCCCAAAGCGGACAATACCTCGATGGCGGGTGGTCGTGCGCTGTTACAATGGTATCAGAGCCATGGACCCGACCCGATGTGCCAGCGAGGACGCTGGGCCCCTGAGAGGAGGGGTGGATAAACGTATCCCACATCGGGAGTTGAGGATAACGAACCACGCCTTATAAGTGCGGGGAAACCTCAACCCATCGAAGCGCCTTTTGAGGACAAAACCGTGAGGGCAGGGATGGTGGTAGCGTCCCGCCTGCCTAAAGAGGACAATACCTCGATGGCGGGTGGTCGTGCGCTGTTACAATTCGTGGATTTGTGACCCATACCCAAACATTAACATCCATAGAATATGTGACAGTTTGACATTAACATCCATGAAGGCATATGTATGGTCTAATGGGTATTTGGTATGAAGCATAAAGGGAGATCTTTCTTTTCTTCTCATCATTTAATTAATAAATGTAGAGTACTATATCTAACTTTAATGCATTTGCTTTGCCCATTGCTGCGTTGGACCCTTCTCTCTTCCTATATTATATTAGATTCTTTAATCTAATCTCAGTGTCATGTTGTGTTGTGTAATGATGATGCAGTTAATCTTACACATATTGCCATTCTCCAACTTGCAATCATTGATTCATGGTTGCATTTTCTTGGACGAATATTTCTTTCTCACTTGCTACAACTACAGTAATCAAGTTTTCTTTTTAATGTACACATTATTCTCAATCATAGCTTCGTCTTGTGGCTCATTAGACTTCGTAAGCTTCCTGTTCAGTGTAAGTAAATTTGGGTAGCACATGCATCTACATGTTTGTGTTGTAAAAATGTTGTCGATTTGTCCATGTCCACTTTTTTTGGGGGCGGATGGGGGTAAGCTTTTTGTGTTTTGTTAACTTGGGTTTAATTTTAGTCAGTATGGATGGATTTGTGTTTCAATGTGTTGTTCCTGATTTTCAATTTTTGTGTAATGTTTGAGTATAGCATCAATTGCTTTGTTAGACTTTCAGATTTATCACAAGAACCATTTTGGATCTACTATGCAAGTGGTTCTTCTTCTCCAGTGGCACTCGTGTATGCAGTCATTGATATTGCGTATTGGTGATGGCATGCATCTAAATTGGACAAACCAATTTTCTACCAAATCTTTAATTTTATTTATGTTTGTTGCTCTTCATGTGTTAATGTCTAATCCATTTTTCTTTCTGTGTTTCATGGATTTGTGATCCCATCTATTTTACATCTTCTAATCACTTTTATTTATAGCTCTTCATGCTTCAGACATGGGATTGAGAAGGTGAACCTTTATTTTGAGAAGCTACAAGTTGAGACTTTGGAGTTGAAACCCATAAACGTGAGGTTGTGTCTTTGTTTCAGTATACTTGTTTGAATTCCAAGTGTTAATTGTGTTTTGATGATCTTTATTTTATCCCTTTGCACAAATTCTTTCTTACCCTATTTCTATCTTAGAGTTTGTAGAGGTCTGTAAGAATATATTTTTTGGATTTGTATGTTCTTGAACTTTGACTGCATCAATTTCTTACCCAATTTCTATCTTGGAGTATGTGCATGTCATGCTCCATTAATGCTTAGATCTATGTTTTCTTGACATGGGAATGCTTTATAAGTTGTGCCCTAAAACCACGAGACGTGCTCCAGAAAGATCTTTATAAGTTACTTTTTAGACTTTTGTAATTTCAATTGAACCAAAAAAATGATTTAATTTTTTAAGCATACTTTTTGTTGAAAATTGCTTCGTGCATCGCACAGGTTTATACCAATAATCCTAACATGGCATCGCATGCCATTGTAATTGGCTAATTGGGGTGGCAGATTCTTGGATTATGGCTATGATGTTTTTTATTTTTTTAAACAAAATTGATTCTTCGTTAGGCGGCGTGTGGCTAATGGTAAACTAAGTTAAATTCAAATATTCTTGACTTTAAAATGTGAAAAGATAACAGTGGCAGAATTCTTCGATTACATATTTTTCTCATCCTATAATTATGTGATTGTAATGGAAATAATTTAAGTAACAGAATAAAATACCATTTATGTGAGACAAATCACTTATTTAAACTCCTTTGTTAGGAGTCCTCTCTTTTTATAACTCTTATGCAATGCAAGTGGATTTTTGTATCCTCTAAGAGTTGAACTAGGTTGTCTGAGTCTGAAAATAAGAATGGCTTAGTAATTAGATTAAGCAACCATGCTCAATCTACTTGAACAAGGATTATTGTGACTTAATGCTGTCAGGAACTAGGTTTTCATGAATACCAAGGCCCGCCATGGATTAAGAATGTATTAAAACAGTCTCTTAATTGCTGAACATCAATGACTAATCCTGTGGTTGTTTCACTCCAACTAGAGGTATTTAACAAGGTGATCTGTTGCTAAAGCGGCCGAGCCTAGAAGTGGGATTGGTATTAAAATCTCTTCATTAACCCCTAAGTTACCTTGTTTGTGTTTTGCTAATGATAGTTTACTTTTTTGTAAAATTGATAGTCAATCAATTCTTACGATGAAGGCCTATAGAATTTTGCAACCAGTTAGGTCAGTTGATCAACTTCCACAAGTTGATTATTGTTTTTGTGAATAATGCCACCCAAATCCTTAAGCAAACTATTGCAAGTCTTTTTCAATTCACACAAAGACACTCCCTTGGGAAATACTTGGGTTGCCCTACTCTTCGGGGAAGAACAAGAAAAGAATTGTTTACAAAACTATTAGAAAAAGCAAATAAAAAGATTTCAACATGCTACATTGTCTAAAGTACACAGAGCAACCTGTGTTTAATCCAATTTCGGATCCTTACTGTCACACATTGTGCAGTATTTTCAACCCCTACTTTTGATTACGAATCACATTGACCATATAAATCATGACTTCTTTTGGAAGAATTCAACTATTGATAGTGCTCTACCTTTAATGGCATGAGACACACTCTGCTCCCTTAAGAGACGAGTCTGTTCATGGAGTTTTTGTCACCAAACTTATTTAAAAAATATTTTATGAAACCTAATAATGAATTAGTTAAATATATTCAATCAAGCCCCCTCAATTGCACCAAAAAAAACGTATATATTTGGTCAAATATGGCCCTAATAAATTTTACGAGTATAGAAGGACTATTGACTCCTGAGCATGGAAAAGTGTGCTCCATGAAATTTGTTTTTAATTTTTTTTTTTTTTTTGGTGATTAGGATTAGTTGGGAAGATTGGTAATGGGAAGAAAGTTGATTTTTGTTTGATAACTGGTGTTTCATGGAAAGTATTTTTCATATTTTTGGCTCACCTGATAACATATCGGATTCTGAAATTAGAGTAGAGTGTTTTATTACAAAGAACAAAACTTACTATGTCTCTAAAATATCAAATTTTTTAACGCCACATATTGTTGCTAAAATTTTTGTTGTTCCTGTTCCATTAATTGAGCTGGAAGATTTCCTTTGGTGGGGGCTTTCATGTTCAGGTGATCTTACCATGAAATATAGAAAACCCATGGTAAAATAGATTCATCCAGTCCAAAATGGGATCATAGATGAATATGGAACTTAAAGTTAGTACCTAAATTGCAGATGTTCCCATGAGAATCATGGCAAAAAGCTCTTCCATCAAAGAAGGTATTCCTCAAGAGAGGTATGAATGTTGACCCACTGTATCCGATAAGTGAGGTAGATATTAGAAGTATGTATCATGTTTTCATTGACTGTCCTATGGGTAGTAAATTTTGGACTAGCTAGAGACATCTATTGTTGTTGAGGAAGCTACATCTGCGAGGAGCGGTGTTCAAAAGGCCATACAATTCGGTTATAAAAATCTTGTATTTAAAGGAAACGACAAGATCCTTATGCAAGCAATATGTGGAGAATATGTGTCATGCGCCAATTAACTCTTTGTCCAAGATATCGAGTTTTTTTTCTTAATCAAGCTTCCTGTGTTCATGTTCTTTACATCTATTTGGAAGGTAATATGGCAGCTTACTGAATGATTATGACAAAATTTTTACTCCCTTTGTATACTAATATTTCTTATTCTTATCCGCTTCTACTAAGTTTCAATGTATTTTAGTTGATGATAACTTGAATGGACCCCTTAAGAGAAGGATTGCATAATGTTATTGTGTTATTCACCATTTAAAAAAAAAATAGCAATCAAAAAAATAACTTTGGTTGATTGGATTGATCTTCTTGATTGGCTCACGTATTTTTATTTGTTCTTATCCACTTCAACTAAGTTCCAAAGTATTTTAATTGATGATAACTTGAATAGACCCCTTAAGAGAAGGGTTGCATAATGTTATTGTGTTATTCACCATTTTAAAAAAAAATTAGCAATCAAAAAAATAACTTTGGTTGATCGGATTGTTCTTCTTGATTGGCTCACCTATTTTTATTTGTTTCCATTCTTTTAGTATTTTAATAATGCAGATACAAAATCATGTGGTACAAATGCAAACATAAAAAAACCGAAATAATTAATTAAGCAGAATTTTGCAGCTATTGTTTATTCTCGTCGTGTCTGATAAGAACAAAAACAATCCTCCAAGAGAATATTTCTTTGGAAAATTTTTTCCCAAGGACATTCAACTCCTAGTAGAAAACTTATATATTCAGAAAGAGAAATAACTTTTCTTAAAAAAATTTACAATTTTATGAGGAATGTTGCTCATAAATGAACTTTGTTGTGTTCAATCTCTTGCAAGAACTTTTAATCATAGTTAATAGATGCAGACATACGATAGAGCAAAATATGAATTTCTTGTATTATTATTAATGTATAAATATGGACCCAAGACACCCTAGTTGTTTTGCGCCAATAATACACAAATTATGGTTCCTATGGTATCAGAGCGCAAATAAAGGGCTTTGAAACAAACCCTACTTGCCCAATTACACGGTTCCTTCCTCCTAAAGAAACTTTTGGTCCCCTGAACCCTAGTCCCACTGCTTGGCAGTCATAAGCACTCCGCCGTGGTCTTGCTTTAGCCTTGGAACCACACCAGTTTTCATTGGAGCTACAGATGGCAATGGGGCGCGTTGAGGACAGGGGACATAATCCCCGCCCCCATCCCCGCCAAGATCCCCATCCCTTATCCCCGCCCCATTTCCCATGGTGAGGAAAAAATGTCCCCTTGTCCCCGTCCCCAGCGGGGATCTAATCCCCAACGGCGAATTTTACCTACCATTTTTTCCCCTCTTTTGTAATAGCTATATTACAAGTTTTGAATAAAAGTCCAATTTTTCATCCCTAAATCCTAACCTAATTAATTGTACAATAAACTCTTGTAGGTTTCATGCAATATAATTCTAACAAAATTCATTAAAGTTTACAATCTAACTGAAATTAAAGTTTAACAAGTGCATACAATATAAGTCTAACAATGCACATATTATAAAAAATAAGTCCATACAATTTACAGTTTTTTAAACTTAATGTATGAATATAACCTTAGTATTATGTTTATAAATAAAAGGCTTATATTTAATTTTAAATTAATACGTGGGGATGAAGATGGAGATTTTTCCTCAACTGGGAACGGGGAAACAAGGATGGGGGCAGAGATATTTCCTTGAGCGAGGAAGCAGGGACGGGGACGCGGTAAATTTTCGCCCCGTCCCCATCCCCATTGGGGGCGGGGATTTTTCCCTAATGCGGGACGGGGCCCTGACAGGAGCGGGGGTTCTCCGTCCCATTGTCATCCCTAATTGGAGCTAGGGCACAAACCACTCCTGTCCGCTACTCTACCCAGACCAGTGCATTAGAACCACGCAGCCCAATTCATTTTGATGACCCAACCATCACCTCCATTGTTGTTCATCCATCATCTGCAGCAATTCACTGCCGCCTGGTTTTCCCTTTTCATCTCTACCACTACTGGCTTTTCCATTAATCTCTGTCGTTTAGGCTCTATCTGGACCTTGAAAAATTTGATAGAAAGAAAAGAATTTGAGAAAGTTACTTTCTTTTCTTATATTTGGTTTAGAGAAAATCACAAAGAAAAAAAAATGGAGAAAAGTTAGGTGGAAAAATTGTAAGAAACAAATGATAACAATAAAATTGTAAGGAAAGTTTAGGAAAATTTTCAACCTACTCCAAGCTAGCATTGCTTAGATGATGTCAACATGATTCAAATAGTTTGTTGACATTCAAATTTCTCATCCAAATTCTTGTATTTTTTTTTCTCAATCCAAATAAGAGAAAAAAACTCATTTTTTTCCTACTTTTTTTTCTTTCATATTTTTTTCCTTCAATTTTTCTTTCCATCAAATTTTCCAAGGACCAAACGGACCGTTAGTTTTGGCCATTCCTCTCCACCATTGCCATTACCTCGCGCCATCAACACTCCTGATTGTGGGTCTAGTAGCAATGAGTCGTCCTCACTTAATCACGCTCTTGTTGGGATACAAAACCTACAATTCGGCACCTCGACAATGACTCCATTGATGTCTTCCTCGTGGTCCCAGTCTTTCCAATGTTTCCCATGTCCATCAACATCACCAGTATTGTCCCAGTCGTCCTTGCCAAGATTAAAGATCATTTAAACCAGAAGACTCGTCTTACATCGTTTCTGATCTCTTATAACTTGCTTGGACTAGTTAATGGTTGTCTTCCACCTCCAGCACAAACGCTATTGGACTCCACTGGTCATCATGTGCCCAATCCACTATTTTCTCAATGGTTATAAGTTGATCATATGCTCCGGTAGTGCTTATTTGGAACAATTTCTAGTTATTTTTTGGTCGAGGTACGGGACTTGATGCATTCCCATCAAATTTGGGATCGACTCCATAAATGATTTCTCGCATCTGGCTTGGCCAAAACATTAGAACTAGAGCAAAAACTTACTAATTTAAAGAAACAAAAATCTCAAACTATGGAGTCATATCTTCACGAGATCAAAGATACGTACAATCGGGTGGACAACTCAATTATCCATCCGAGCCCACCAACAGTAGTTTTAAGTTCTCCAACTACTGAGCCTTGACCCATTTTTTTTTTTTAAATTCATGCTCCTCAATGTTTTGAAATCGTGATTTTCATTCTCTCCATTGTTTAATTACTCTTCGCTGCTTCGATTGTCTTAATGTTCAGCAATTATTGAATGGTTGGATTTGATCTTAACGCCGCTATTAATGTTGAATCTTCATCAAACGGAATTATTCGTCAAGGTTGATAGCATTTTTTCAATCTCTATTTTTGTTGTCGGGATTGGAAGTTGTATTCGTCAGTTTTGCGTTTTGATGAGTAAATTTCCAGATTTTCAAACTGGATTGCATTCGTTGCATGTAAATTTTGGTTTGCGACATACGAGAAATGACAACTCACCTTTATGAGTTATGTGCTCATTATATATAGTCGTTGGCTCACTAGAGGTATATATTTAGTTCACTATAAAAGATATATTGCCCTGTGCTACAGAGCAGTTTTGTGCTCACTAAAAGAAACGTCTGGCTCACTAGGATTGACCTGTGTGCTCACCGATGTTGCATTATAACTCACCACAAATGTTATATTTGTTTTTCCAGATGATATTTTCATTGTTGCTATGTACCTATGAGAAACAACAGCTCATCAATATGAGTTATGTGCTCACTAAATATAGTCGTTGGCTCACCAAAGAAATACATTTAGCTCATTTGTATTGAGTTTGTATTCGGCAATCATGAATCAGTTCTCTGCTCACCAAATGTAATCACTATAAGTAATCTTGCGCCTAACAGCGAAAACAATAGCTCACTATCAGTATAGCTCATTATAAAAAATTTGTTGCATTGCACTATATTTTATAACTCACCAAATATCTATCATGGCTCATTAAATAAATAGCATAGTTCACTAAAAAGTATTTTATAGATAGCTAGCAAATAATATTGTGAAGTTCTTGAGTTACTTTACAACTCAATCATTTTCTACTATGACATAAGGGTGTTTGTATTATATTTTATGAGTATAATAGAAATGTAGTGAATTAATTAAATATAGTCCAACTCACTAAATATATCCCATAACTCACTGAATATATGTCATAGCTCACTAAAAAAATATAGACAACTACAATATAGTTTAGTGAGTTTTAAATGAACAATAATATTTTTTAGTATAATAGCACATTTTAATAAGTTATATAGTACTTTTACTAAGTGAAATCTATAATACATAAGATGCATTGGTTTGATATATCCGCTCACTAAAAGTATGTATTAGCTCACTAAAACTGTGTCTCAACTCACTAAGTATTGTAGTGAGCTATACATTTTTAGTGAGCTGAAATTCGATTGTACAACTTCTTCTGTGCAATTGGTTATATGACATAACAACTCAATAATAAATATCATAGCCCACTAAAAAAATATAGACAACTAGAATACAGTTTAGTGAGTTTTAGATTCACAATAATTGTTTTTAGTACAATAGCACATTTAATAAGCTATATAGTATTTTTACTAAGTAAAAGTTCAATACATAAGATACATTAGTTTCAGTACGCATGTCTGCTCACTAAAGGTACGTATTAGCTCACCAAAATTGTGTCTCAGCTCACTAAAATATTTTAGTGAGCTATACATTATTTTCAGTAAGCGAAATTGGATACACAACAGCATATTTTAGTGAGTTATAGGGTATTTTTAGTGAGCAGAAATTTGATAGTTTTCTTTATGGGTCAGGTTGTACAATTACATTTGTACAACCAGGTGGACGATATAACAACCGATTTGCTGTAATTAACTATCCCTTGACCGATCAAGAGCTGATGTAGCATACTGTTGATGGCCGTAACGATGATTATGATAATTTAGTTACGAGTTATTGGTCCATTTTGACAGCGATTTATCATTTTTCTTCATAGATGGTTTTCTTTTTCATACTCAATGTTTTGATTTATTTTTTAGGATGCATAAGCAGTTGTTTTAATATACACGACTTTCATTGCTTACCATATAAAGAAAATGTTTTATTTTCATATTGTTATTTGTATCAAGTCAACAAGATGAAGGTTGTAAAGATGAGAATGCTTCATTGGATGTGTGGTCATAGGATTAGAATGAAGTGATTAGGGATAAGTAGGAGTGACATCCGTATAGAATTAGATAGGAGAGCTTAGACTTAAAAGGTTTGGTCATATTAAAAGAAGTATGGATGCACCAGTGAGAAGATGTGAGAAGATTTTTTTTTTTTTTTTTTGGGGGGGGAAGTGTAGAAGGAGTCGAGGTAGATTTAAAAAGAGTTAGATGAACTAATTAGATACAATTTGAGGATTACGGGATTAATGTTGGAAAGGACTTAAGGTAGGAGACTGTGGAGGTTTAGGATAAAGGTTATAAACTTTAGGTAGTAGGTTACTTGCCTTTCTCTATATCCTATAGGGATCATGAATAATTGGTGTGCGGTTTTGAGTGGGTTCTTTTCCATGCTTAATTGTTATTAGTTATGATAGGTTTCCAGCACTTGTTTATGCTAGTAGTTTTGTTCTTGGGCCGTAGTGGCACTTTATATAGTGGTCTTTATAGTTCTGCATGTGTCTCTTTAATGTATTTACTGTTAGACCTTGTAAGTTTGGCTGTTTTTTTAGTTTTGGTTTTGCATTAAATGATTTTAAACTCCAAATATTTTTCTAAATCTTTTGTGAGTATATTGGAATCGACTTTTTTATGGGTACTAATACTGACAAAGGTAAGACTGTTTACATCTAGATCTCCTAATATTGGGAGTTGTTATTGTTGTTGTTGTTGCTGTGATTGTTTTCATATCTTTATTTGAAGATTAGAGTTCTTCAGTTGAGAACCAGAAAGAGGGCAGCACATGGGGGAATGGACAAATATGGGTTTTATTGACTTTTTTTTGCATTTTCTTCTTTTCTACTTATTTATTGAATATATAACTGTTAAAAAAAAAAATAAGTATAAGCAGTTACACAAATAACTAGGTTATTTAGTCTCACTATGAATTGAAATTGAAAAAAGACAGTGTTATTATGTAAAAGAAAAATAACTTAGTGCCATTACGAAAAAAAGTGATAACTTAGTGTCACAAAGGACTAGTAGAGCTGGAAAGCAGGTCGGGTTGGGTCGATCCATTTAATAAACGGATCAATTTCGTATCGGTGTTAAAAATGGCTTAGATTTGCTTTAAATTGAAAAATAACAGTTTTTTATGCTAAACGGTCTAATTGTGTCGATTTCGGATCGAAATCGGTTCAGTTCGAGTCGGGTTGGGGTCTCTCTCAGTAACTTCGGATCGAGTCAGACATTCCCAACTGGACTAGGAGCTCTTTTGTTACTGCTGCTAGATACATTGGGGGGAAATTTAACCGTTGATGAATTACACACTAAATTGATTATTTATGAGCCGAGGATTTTACAGTTGCGTGACGCAAGTTCATCTCCTTCTAATCATCAAGCTCTCGCCCCATCTACCACCTCCAGTGCAAATTCTCACAGCACTAGCTCTAGTAATTGCCCCTTGAGTCTTGGGAGTCATCATTCTAATATCTAGCGGGGAAGAGATAATAATTGGCGTGTTGGTCATAACAACCATGCTCGTGAAGCGTCGAGGTAGAAGACAACATATGGAACAACAACAATTTAGAGGGGAACAAAATTCTAATGCCTCAGGTATGTCTTCTACTGATAGTACTTATGTTGTTTTAGCTGCTTCATCTACTCCGCTTTCACCTTCTCCTATTTCCCCTTTTGAATGTGCTAATGCATCCCCCCTCCCCCAAAAATTTTTGTCAATTGTGTTCTAATCTTGGCCACACTGCTCCCTACTATCCTCGCTATTTTCCTGCTTCAACGCCTTCCTCCTCCTTAGGACAAGCTACTCTTGCTGCAATTCAGTCTGGTGAAGCTAACGATGTACTTTGGTATTCGGATCCCACCGCCTCATCACATATGACCCGATTGGAAGGTATATTATTACTAAATCCTCTTACAATGGAACTAGTGACGTCATTATTGGTAATGGAACTCGTCTGCCAATTCGCCTTCTCAGCCAAGTGTTTTTACCTACTTCTGCTCAGCCCTTAAAATTGAATAATGTCCTGCATTTTCCGTAGTTGTATAATTTGCTTTGAGTTCAAAATTGTGCGAAGAAAATAATCGTAAAGTTGGTTTTGATTCCTCCTCTATTTATATTAAGGACAAAATAATAGGGAGAACTATGCTCCAGCTTTCTAATGATGGTGGGGTCTATGTGTTTGTAATCACAAATTACAAAGATTGAATTTTTATAGATTCAATTGATTTGAATGGGTACAATCTCTATGAATACAATCCTCTGATTCTTTCTCTTTCAAGGATGGATTTTCCAACCTTGAATAAAGAGGGCAGGGACCTATTTATAGAAAAGCCCCCCTTTGAAAGTCAAGATGGGCCTTGACTTCAATTTTGGGCTTTGACCTAGGTTTTGGGCCTTCTCAATCAGGCTTTACCCCTAGACTGCTTTGACTTTCATTTGTTTGACTTTGACTTTAACTTGGGAGTCTCCCGGCCTTGTACTGAGCAGCAACTTGGAAGTCGCTTCGAACTTTGACCAAATGTTGATTTGAGAGTCGATTTTGACGTCTGACTTGTAAGCCGATGTAGGCCCTGACTTTTAACCTTTGACTTTGACTTTGACTTTGACTTTTGACTGCACCTTGACTTGGACGTCGTTCGGGTTTTAGGTCGTGACATGACTTGGTAGTCATCTTGAGCTTCGGTTTGTGCTTTGACTCGAATTTTGACTGAGTTTGGACTTGGAAGTCATTTGGGCTTCATCTTTGGACTTGACTTGTGAGTCTTTTGGGCTTGACTTGTAAGTCCTTGGGCTTAATTAAATTAAATAAAAGGGTTGGCCCAATTAACTAATTTAATTTAATTTTGGTACGATACAAATAAATTTTTAGTGCCTACAAATTGCCCCTTCGAGACAAGGTCACGTACGGGACTTGTCGTTTGAGTGTGACCGAAGCCTCTAATATTTATATATTTGACTTGCCATATTGAGAGTCGACAGTGTCACAAGCCATGTCGATCAAGGATATGCAACCACTAGATCGAGCGTGATAACTAGGGGGTTAATGTTCGGTGAAACATAGAATGTGGTGTTCGCGGATACGAGCCGAAAAGAAACAAAATACAATTTAAAACCCAAGGTTCCAGGCCCAGTTTCGACTCAATAGCAAGCTGGTCCAGCTGGTCTAGGTTTTGGGTGAGTGGCCTGGCCCGTTTTCCCTCTTCTTTTGTTTTGCATGGGCTGGGCCGAGATGCCCTTCTTTCTTTCTTCTTTGTTTTTTTTTTTTTTGTGGGCTGAGCCTTCTTTTCTTCTCTTAAACCTAGCCCGACCTAGGCTTGTTTTCCCCCACTTAATGGCCACGCCTAAGTCAAGCGATCTGCTGCCCTTCTTCTTCCTCCTTTGATCAGCAAGCCACCGCCCTAAACCACCGCCTTTCTTCCTCTTCGTTATTTGCTGCTGCCACCAGAGCCTCTACTACTCAGCCCTTCTTCTTCCTCTTGCTTCGACAGCCACCATGCGAGCCTTGCTATTCTGACGCCCAGACGCTACTGTTCACGGTGAACGCCTCCAAAGGCTCGACCTTGCACCACCATTTTTCAACCCTACGTGCTGCTGGTTTTGTCTTTCTTCTTCATCTGCCGACTTGCTCTTGCATAGCCACCTTACACAGCCCTCAAATCTCCTTCATTTCTCCCAATATTTGTGCAACCCGAGCTTGCCCATATCCTTGTCTGCACAAGCCTCCTTCTTCCTCTTCGCAACCAAACACCCTAGCCCCGACGCCCCAACCCAGAACCAGAGCATCGCTGCTGACACTACTGCCACTGCTTCTGTTCATGGTGGAAACGCTCGCCCTTCAAAGCTTGATCCTTTTACCCCCATTTTCGGTCATGGTGACCATCAAAGGTATCACCCTTTCTCAATTTTTTTCTTTTTCGCTTCTTTGGGCAGAGCTTCATGGCTTAGTAGAATGTCGTTCCCAGTTTGATTCATTTTTCTTCTTCTCTCTTTGAACCAGCTGAAGGAAGCAACCATTTTTACTGGTCTCAAGCAAGAAAAGGTAATGCCTTTCATACATCAACTCAAGGTCACGTTACTTCTTTCTCTCTCCTTTGTTCTCAGTTTTTTTGTTTGGCCAAAATAGAGACTTTCTCATTTGAAGGGAAAGAAGGAACCTTAAAATGGAGCCTTGTGTGTAATCTGATCAGTGCCCAAGGTATATAAAAAGTTTTTGATAATGGAATTTAGCAATATCCTGGGTTGATGAGGGAGATTGAAGAGGAGAGATAATGAAAGATTCAGAACATGAATGAGCCCCCTGTTCTTTTTTGTTCGAAGTCCCTGGGAAATGGAAATTTAATGCCAAACTTCACCAGAGTATCGGCCTATGCTTTTGCTTGTGTGTTACTGCATTTGTTGCTGTTTGGTTACTTCACTATTTGGCATTCTTTTGCTTCCTTTGAATATGAAAATGAAGCTCCCTTTTGTTTCCCCCCTTTTTTTGTGGGTTGAATAACCTAAATAAAGTCAAGTGCTAATCTTTATGGGTAAAGAATTTTTTTTTTTTAGGGGCCAAATTTTGCGTAAAAATGAGGAAGATTTTTTTTTTTTTCATGCTCATTAAACCATAGATAGTTTGTAACTTGACCTATTTTTGACGTTTGCAATGTCATGTCTTGAAGAGTTTGCCTTTTTTTGACCATGAGCAATAAGTTACGACTCTGGTTGAAATGTATCCATAGGAAGTCCTTTTATTAGACTAATGAGTCTTCTCACGTTTGTCTGAGTCGTTGTAACATCGCGTTTATTCAATATCGCATTTGTTTTGCATATCGAGACCATGCTTGCTTGCTGGAAAATGACACATTTTTTTTTTTGTTGCTTATGCTCACTTGCTGGTAGATCGTTTCTTTTTTTTTGAATGCCGAGACCCCCTTTTTTTGGTACTCTATTGCCTGTGCAGGTTGAGAAGCTGTTTAAAGAACTACTTGCGATACGGTTCGCTGCTTGGCCAAGGGCCTTGAACGGAATTGATACGCACAAGAGTGGTATGAAGACTTAAAGAACCACTTGCGACACGATTCGCTGCTTGGCCACGGGCCTTAAATGGAACTGATGCGCACGAGAGTGGTATGAAGACTTGAAGAACCACTTGCGACACGGTTCGTTGCTTGGCCATGGGCCTTGAACGGAACTGATACGCACAAAAGTGGTATGAAAACTTGAAGAACCACTTGCGACACGGTTCGCTGCTTGGCCACGGGCCTTGAACGGAACTGATACGCACGAGAGTGGTATGAAGACTTAAAGAACCACTTGCGACACGGTTCGCTACTTGGCCATGGGCCTTGAACGGAACTGATACGCACAAAAGTAGTATGCACAATGAAGAGCAGCTAGCGTAGCAATCAACGAACATTTTGATTGATTTCGCTCCATGCTTTACCCTTCCTTAGCATTTATTTTGTTTAGACGCCGCTTTGCTTACTGATTTCTTTCCTGAAAAAGAATTAACTTTATGTTTGATTTTTTTCTCAGGTGATTTATGATGATATATCTTAAGAAATTTCAGCGTAACTGCAAGCCGACAATCCTCGGTCAGGCCGCTGCTTCCAAATCTACTGTTCTTTGAGGAGGCTAAAAGCCAATCAGACGCTTGTCATAGAGCCGTCATCCTTTCCTTCCAAATTTTCCATTCGGGTGGAAAAGGGTGCGGAAGACGGCTCCGTCGGATACTTTCTGCAGAGCACATATCATGACAAATCCAGCCTTCTTACTGAATTCCCTGTGCTCGGGCATTGCATCATATTCGGGTAGTCCAGATGGGGACCGAACATGATCCTCTATGGCAACTTTAGCTATATTCCCTTGTTCTGGGAATGGACAGAGCATGTGCTTTTCTGTTTTGAGGCACGTTTGCGAAGGTGTGCTTTATACGAGGCGGTGTATGCCTCGCTCTACTCTTACAGTCGCGATATACATATTGTGCGCGCCTTTTGTGAGAGTTAGTGTCCTACCACCAATACTCTTCAAATGATAACTGGCAAAATGTCTATTTCATTATGAGATTTGCATAAGTTTGGTGGACTCCCAATTAATGGCAAAGTCTACGATGAGACCATTCCCTACCTCCAAGCCTTTGAGCATCGGGACAAGGAAAACCTTAGGACTATGCCTTCTTCCTGCAAGTTTCTATTCGCTGCTTTTAGACATTTGGAAAAGACGTCTACTTGTGAGAAAGGCATCAGTGCAAAGACGTGGATTGATTTCTGGTGCAAGAAGAAGCTCATTCACAACCCACCTACGCGGTGTCGCCCGCGTAGCTCGACCCCCACAAGGACGCAAAATCCAAGTGGTCGGATTCAACCTCACGACCCTTGCTGGAGTCGTGAGGAATTAGAAGTCTTCAAAAGCTTGGGGGTTCCCAAAGAGAGGAGGGATAGCACCAATTTGACAGCGTACTTATCATGTTGGCTTTGCGTTTTTGCGCTTCCAGAGACCGGGGAGAAACTCATTCACCCGGGCACTTTCGAGACTGCCAGCCTGATTGCTTCTGGTACTATTTTCAGCCTAGCTATCCCTATGTTAGCCAGTATTTACCATGGCCTTAATAGGCTTACTACGGCTACGAAGCCTTCCCATTCACGGTCATTCTTCCCCTGGCACTATCTCCATGGATGGCTCGCTCATTATTTCAAAACTTACCATGTCTTGCAACCTCCTCCCCAGGCCCTTTGATGGTGCGCTACTCCGGGTCACATATGATGTGCAGCGACCTCGGAGATGTTTGCGAGCTTATACATAAGGGCAGAGTATCTGACATGGGTTGTCTAATGCTGGGGAAGAACCAATCAGAGACCCTTATCGACAATGGAATTTGACTTTGGATAAGTCAGATCACCTGATCTCTCTTCGAGATGGCTTCGTCCTATTCGTCGGGATGCGACCTTCTATGTTGAACCCTATAGCCCATACCGATTCAGTAGGCAATTTGGGTTTTGTCAAGGGATCCCTGGAGTACTCGTTGAAGATCCTCGCACCCGGGAGGTGTCACACGAGAATGCCCTTTTATATTGGAAAAGGCTACTCTTTTTGGGGACTGCGTCTCAGAGCTTTCTCCCCTATTACTTCTTGGCCTTGAATCAACATATCTCTTCAGCTTATCAGATATGGTAGCCTAAGATGACTATTAGTGACCTTCGTTCCGGTGTTTCCATTCTATAGAAGAGTACGGAGGCAAGTTCATCCAGGCAAGACAAAGATGTAGAAGCTGGCTCATCAAAGAAAGTCAAGGGCAGGAAAGGAAAGGATCCTGTGGCCAATTTAGATGCTGAAGGCCCTGAGTCCGGTGATGATACTCATGGGTCTCTAAGAGTTCACTTTACTGAGAGAAAGCACGGTTTGGCGCCGGATAGTGACAGCGAGCCAGAGTTTGAGGCGAACTTCAGACATGGGGGGCGCAAGAAGCGTGAGACCGTGATCCCCAGGGATGCCAGAATCAACCTTGGGGATGACTTTTTTGATGACGTCCAGAGTTGTTCAGGCGAGCCAACCAAGCTTGAGGACGCATGCACCATACCCTCACCTTTTTACTGTCATTTCCTTTCGCTTTGTTGTTTTGGTTTTGACCAGAGTGAAATGTTTCGAAACTTACCCTCTTCTTTCTTTTTATTTAGATTGGGGAGTTCCACCTAGCACAGGAGGCGACACCCATCGTCGATGAGCAGTTACTCGAGGATATTAGCCATGCTGCTAAATCTTCTGCCCCCAAGGCGACCCCGTGTATTGGCAAGGACATTGAGATTCTGAGGAAGCAAACATCCCCTCATGAAGTAGGGAGTTCAGCTTCCAGGGAAACCGTGGCCTTGCGTGCGTCAGCTACTCAGAGTCATCACTCAGTTGATGGACCTAACTCACTTAAGGTGGCCGCTAGGCGGATACGCTGGCACTTCTGGGGGTCCAAAAGGAAAACTTTCCTGTGCAACTGCCCCCTCTACTACTTCCTTCTATCCCGGACCCGACTCTTAAAGTATTTTCACCGCCGCCATTCGAGTGATGGGGTCCGAGTATTTAACCAGTTTGAAGAATGTAAAATTTGAAAAAGTAGAGGGAAAACTTCAAAGTGCCCTAATAATCTACAAAGGAATTGAGCGACTTTGCAGAGATCCGACCCCTTTGAAGAAGAAGGTGGAGGATTATGAAAGCGCCATGTCAGCCTTCTTATCATTAAAGAAGGCAGCTTCTTCATACTGCCACCCAAACGATGTGGCGAAGGAGAAGGCGCTCTGTACCGAGCAGGTCGATCTTGCGCGCTCAAACCTTGCCATTGCATGCATAGACCTTAGTGCTGTGACGGAGAAACTCAAGGGGGTGGCGCAGAGGATCGTTGATTTGGAGGACGCACTCCGCCTTACCCAAGAAGAGGAACGCCAACTTACGGGCGATGTCTAAGTCAAATCTTCCTTATTAGAGGCAACTGAGCAAGAAGTTAATATGAAATCCAAAGCTCTTGCCAACCTTGAGATGGTACCTACTCTTTCTTCTGAAGATGCCAAGGAATTGGAGAGGCATGAGCAGAACATGCTAGTACAGCAGTCCTCGCTTAATTCTAACACTTGGATGGACATCGATTGACGTTCTGCTCAACTTATTATTATTTTTTTTTTGGCAACAAATATTTGTAATGTGTCATTCTTTATATGAAATTTGATCGCCACCATGCTTTCTCTTCATTTATTATGTTTGACTGAACTTGATATTTGATTTATCAAGCTGCCTACGTACTTATGGAAACTTTGGAATTCCTAATAAGATCAAGTCATCACGTAGTTCAACAAAATAAATTTTGTATATATTTGTTTTGCCGAACATAGTTTATACTCTTGCGTGCCAGGAGTGTACAATGAAATTTTTTTTTTGTTTTTCTTTTTTTTTGGGGGTTGAATTTCTTTTTGCCATTCACAGTTTATACTCTTGTGGGCCAGGAGTATTACAACGAAATTTAGCTTTAAGGACTGAGCAGTTTAGGCTCTTACTTAGGAGCTTTACAATATCCTATATTAAGGGTGATAACGCTTTAAGAACTTGCCATTTATGAGTCCTACCCGAATCCCTTATCCATCTACTATCTTATAGGCGCCATTTGAGTACACCTCACGGACAACATAAGGTCCTTCCTATTTCGGATCGAATTTGCTTTCGGTCTTGTGGGTCATGATGATTGGCCTTTTCAACGCAAGCACTTGATCCCCAACTAGAAACGAGCGCAGCTGAACCTTTTTGTTGAATGCTCTTGCTAAGCGAGCTTGGTAGCATTATAGCTTCTGTTGTGCTTGAAGTCTCTTCTCATCAAGGGCCTCTAGCTCCACTAGGCAAAGCTTGTGATTTTCGTATTCTGTCAAACCTTCTTGTATGGCGATGCGCAGCGATGGGATTTGGAGCTCCAATGGCAGTACAACTTCAACTCTATACACCAGAGCAAAGGGAGTCGACTATGTCAGCGTCTTGTATGTGGTCCAGTAAGCCCAAAGAGCCTCCCCTAGTCTGTCATGCTAATCTCTTTTGGACTTTGCGACAACTTTTTTGAGTAAGTTATAAAGTGTTTTATTAAAGGCTTCTGCCAAGGGCATGGTACATGGAAGACTTATGTTGTGCGAACTTAAACTTCTCACATAGGCTGGTCAACAGGCTGTTAACGAAGGGCTTACCATTATCAGTGATAATGTATCTTGGCACACCATATCGATAAATAATGTGCGTCCTTATGAAGTCGACCACATTTTCTTTTTTAACCTCCCTTGGTGGAATTGCTTCTGCCCATTTAGAGAAGTAATCAGTGGCAGTTAAAATGTAGGAGTGACCAGCCGATGATTTAGGCGTGATTGATCAGACGACATCAAGGCCCCATGCTTTAAATGACCAGGATGCAACCGTTGGGTGAAGAGGTTCTGGGGGCTGATGTATGAAGCTAGCATGGAACTGGCAAGCATCACACCTCTTTGCATAATCCATGTAATCTTGCACCATAGTGGGCCAGTAGTAACCCATCCTTTTAATGCGATCATGTAGCCTAGGCCCTGATTGATGTGCTCCACACATGCCTGAATAAGCTTCCGCCATCGCTTGCTTTACCTCTTCCAGGTCCAAACACCATAACCAAAAGGCCAAGAAAAGAGCGTCGATAGAGCGTTCCATTGTAGTAAAGGAAGCTCAAGGCTCTCCGCTGTATTTCTGTCTTATGCCTTGGGTCACTAGGAAGTTTTTCGTGCTCTAAGTACTCAATTATAGATTGGCGCCAGTCTTGTGCATCTATTTCAAGGACACAGATCATGTTGACGTCTTCCTCTGAGTCTTCAACATCAGGCGGAACAACCCAGCAGCTATATACTGGAATTGTCATTCCTTCTTCTGCCCCCAGTGCTAAAGTGGCTGCGAGGCTTGCTAGTGCGTCAGCCATCTTATTGGCACTCCTTGGCACATGCTCTAACTTGACCATTTTTAACTTATCTAGCAGGCGCAATGCCTGCCTGTGATATGGGACAAGGTCCTCTTTCTTAACCTCGTATTGATCAAGTAATTGATTGATGACCAACTACGAGTCACCATATACGTTGGGGTCGGTGATCCCTATCTCAATGGCCATTTCAAGACCCAAGCTAAGCGCTTGGTATTCCGCTACATTATTAGAGCATAACTGAGTAAGCACAAATGAATACAGGAGAACGTGCTTTTTAGGGGAAACAAAGACCACTCCTACACCAGCGCCATCACGCCTAGCCGCACCATCGAAATACATTTCCCAGGGAGGGAGGATATCGATGTAGAACACGTCTTCTCCTGGCAAATCATCATTTAGCTCTCAATCATCGGGAATGGGATGATCTACTAAGAAATCTACCAACGCTTGTCCCTTAACCGCTTTTTGGGGTACATAGACAAGGTCGTACTGTTTTAAGATGACCGCCCATTTTGCTAGTCGCCCATTTAAGATTGGCCTAGATAAGATGTACTTGATGGGATCAGCTTTGGAGATCACTTGTACTGTATAAACCTGCATGTAATGCTTGAGTTTCTGGACGGTAAAGATGAGCTACAAGCACATCTTTTCAATACGAGAGTACTTCAATTCAGCGCCAACCAACGTACGACTTAAGTAGTATAGTGCGTCTTCTTTCCCTTCCTCATTTTCCTGTACACATAATGCCCCTAAGGATTGTTCCTGAGCTGCAATGCATGGTCGAAGAGGTTTGCCAGGGATGGGTGCCCCCAACACCGGAGGATGGGACGAATACTCCTTTATTTTCTTGAAAGCCGTTCGACATGAGTCGTCCCATTCAAACGGTGCTTCTTTTTTCATAAGGTGGCTGAAGGGGTGGTACCGTCCTGCAAGATTTGAGATGAATCTTCGGATATATGCCAAGCGACCTTGGAGTCCGCGAAGTTCTCTGAGGTTCTTTGCCTGAGGCATTTCTTGAATTGCTTTGATTTTCGATTGGTCGATCTCAACTCACCGATGGTGAACGACGAAGCCTAAGAATTTCCCGGAAGTGACACCGAACGCGCACTTGAGTGGATTCATCTTCAATTGGCATTTCCTTAATCGCTCAAAGATTAAACGAAGATCTTGTAAGTGGTCTGCCCTCTTCTTAGACTTGACCACCAAATCATCGACGTAACACTCAACTTTTTTGTGAAGCATATCGTTAAAAATTGTTTGCATTGCCCTTTGCTAAGTTGCTCCTGCATTCTTAAGTCCAAAGGGCATCACCTTATAGCAAAAAATGCCTTTAGGTGTGTGGAAAGCTGTGGCCTCTTGATCCTCTGGCGTCATCAGAATCTGATTGTATCCAGCGGTACAATCTATGAATGATAACGCTTCATGACCTGTAGTTAAGTCGATCATGAGTTCCGTGACAGGCAACGGGAAATCATCTTTTGGACAAGCGTCGTTGAGATCCCTAAAGTCAACACAAATACAAAGTTGCCCATTTTTCTTCCTGACAGGCACAATGTTTGCTATCCACGTTTGGTATTTGACCTCGCGAATGAATCCTACCTCTATGAGTTTGTTGACCTCTTTTTCAATTTTCGGTACTAACTCTGGACGAAAATGTCGCTGGGGTTGCTTCTTAGGCGAAATACCCTTTTTGATGGATAGACGATGAACTGTGACCTCTGGATCCAACCCGGGCATTTCTTTATAGCTCCAGGCAAATACGTCCTTGTACTCGGACAGGAGTTCCAAGTATTTTTTTTCCTCTTCGGGTGTAAGAGATGAGCTTACGTAAATGGGTCGAGGTACTTTATTGGTTCTAAGATTCAACTCTTTTAACTCATCAACCGCAGCTTGCCCCCCATCTTCGAAGGTCTCAAGAGTTTCAGCTGGCTCTATCTCTGAGTCTGAATCATCACATTCATGAGCTGCGATATGATTGGAAGGAACAACTTCTTCTTCCTTCGCCTCATTGCTAGAGTTAGAGTTGTTTTGTTGACCCGTGAAAATCATAGTGCGTCTCCTTACTCTTAATGAACCATCTGTCTTCACATCACAGCTGGAGAAAGGCTTCATACGGGAAGGGATAGAGCTCTGAACTTCATTTATCACTCCCAAGCGGCTAAACACAGAACTTTTCTCCTGCTGAAGCCGTGAGCTTGAAGAACCTTCACCAGTTTTTATTCTGGCAAATAGTGAACGCCTTGGCTGGGGAATGTCTTTGATTCTGTTAAAAACAGAAACTTTGCGGCTTTTCCCTTTCCCTATTCGGGTGAACACCGACGGGCATTTTCTCAGAGCGGGCGATTGCAGCCTATCAAACACAGAGGGTTTTAGTTTAGGTGAAGCACTTTCCTCTTCACTCTCATCCACCTCTTCAGCTGAGATGTGTTGAGTTGTCACCTTCTTGTCCTTTCGTCACCCCGAAATTCTGATAGGCTGCGGTGGCATGAAACCCAATCCAACTTTGAGACGTCTACTGAGCCTCCCTGCTCTTGGAACTTTTTCTGAGTTTCATTAAGTCCATGAGGCTTGACCTCGACTACCTTTCCTAAGGTAGCTGGGTTTTGAAAGTCATAGCTAGCCTTTTCCATGAGTTTATAGGCGTTGGGATCAAATCCTTCTTTAGTCCGCACGCTTGGCAAATCATCGCTGTCTTTAGAAGAGACGACAAACCCCGGAATGGGGGTTCGACTCACCTTAGCCTACCACATCTTAAGGGTTGGAACTGTTACACTCCCTTTTAGAGAAGTTATGCTATTTGCATCACCCTTAGTAGCTTTGGACTCATTACTATGGCCCGTGGACTCGCCAAAGGGTGATTCGCCCTCCTTGCGACGGGACTTAGGTATGTACCTCAAAATTGGCGGTATTGATCCCGTTGAAGCGGCATCTTGTTTAGTGACCTGGTCAACACGAGGAGTGGCGCTACCTTACTTGCTAGTTTCCTTCTCGGGTTGCTGCTTAGGAGCATCATCTTTGGTTATCGAGGGGCCTTCTTTGCGACACCTTTGCCTGTGGAAGAAATAGTTGATGACATGGTTTCTTTAGGTGTAGCACCTTCTTCAAAGAGATTCAGCCATAGTGAATGGCTTGACATCCCCATTTATTTTCTTCTCTCCATCACATTAATACTTTAGGCATTGGTGTAAAGTGGAGGCCACTATCCCATGCTCATGAAGTCATGGTCGCCCAAGTAATAACTTGTAGGAAGTCTTGGCATCGATTACATGGAAGATGGAAGATGTCGTCAAATCTTCAATTATTAGCTCAACGCGAATCATGCCGATTACACGCTGGCCTTCAAGGTTAAAGCCTTGAATCATCGTTCGGCTCTTAGACAATTCTTGCACCGTGATGCCTAAATCATTCATTGTAGACTTGGGTATGATGTTGACGGTTGACCCTCCATCCACAAGAATGCGCCTAACTTTTTGCTCCCTAATATAACCAGTCACAAACAAAGGACGATTATGGGGCTTGGATCCCAACAGCAAATCATCGTCAGCGAAAGTGACTGCAGTATTGCAAGAGACACACTGAACAAGGCCTTTTGTTGATGCACCAACATCTTTGATTTTATCAGCGTAGAGTTCTAGGTGTTGTAAGGCAGCAACAACATGTTTGCGCATCTCATCCGGCAAACAAAAGATTTGCCCCCAACCCATGCGAGGTGGCAAAGCTTCCAATACAGTTAAGATCTTATCAGCTACTTGAAGAGACTCCTCTTGTCCGTCACTTCCTTCGTCTTCCTCTTCTTTAAGTTTGGAACATAAAGTCATGTTGACTGTAACTTTCTCGAAGAAGCCTGTTGGAAAAAACTCTTCGAATGTGATAGGAACAAGTGGCTCTTGTTCAAGGAGATCAATAGGTAGGATTTCATGCCCTTTGACGCTCTTAGACTGCTCCTTTCCTCTTAGGTGGCGAGGACTCTTCTTTCTTCCTTGTCTCTTCTTGCGGCAGAGAGGTGGCAATTGCATTTGGCTTTGCTTCCTTGGTCTCCGGCGAGTGACAAGAATCCATCCCTCTTCATCTACATCAACCCTATCGGAGACATCCATAAAAGAATCAGTCTTAGTCAAAGGTCCTTTGGATTCAATTGGAACCACCATAGGCTCCAAACTTCCAAATTGAATTGCAATTAATTTCCCTTCCAGGGAGAAAATCAATTTAGTATTTACTCTACCATGAGGTTGAGTATATTTGGGCTTCCAGGGTGATAAAGAACACTCCAACTGAGTAGAGATATGATTTATCTCAGCAATGTCGTCCAAATCTAATATTATCTTCCCATCCCTGGCAAGTTGCATGATGCGCTCCTTGAGCGTTATGCACTTCTTAAGAGGGTGACTAACCACCCTATGATACCGACAATATTTAGGGTCGGAAACTCTTCCGGCCTCTTCAGGTCGTTTTGGATTTGGAAGCTCGATAACTCCATTTTGAAGGAGATCGTCGAGCATTCCTGACAAGTCTGAGTCAGGAAAGGGGTACTTCTTCTCCTGTAATTCCTTTAATGTCAGACGCTTCTTCCCAGCATCCTTGGGAACTTCACTTTTCTTGTTTTCATACTTGGACTTTTCAGAGATTCGAACCAGTTCCCCAGTCGAAGTAGCCATGGACTCTTTATTTGAGGGCTTTGAGGACTTGGGATTTTTTTTGAATTTGCCTTTGTCCTTTCTAGAGTCAGGTAAAGAAGAACACTTGCCATGGCGACTTGCAATTGTCATCTCCATATCATGAGTCTTCGTCACTAGTTCCTAGAAAGTCCTTGGCTTACTCATTTATAAGACATATAGTAAATCCCACTCCATGCCCTGCACACACATTTCAACAGCTGAAGCCTCTATCAGACGGTCTTTGCACTCAAGACTAAGAGATCTCCAGCGATTGATATAATCAAGCACTGGCTCGTCCTTTCATTGTTTGGTGTTTGTTAGCTCTGTCATACTAACAATGCGCAGAGTGCTGTAGAACTGATTAGAAATTTCTATTCCATTTATTACCAGCTATCAATGGACTCTGGCTCCAAATCTGTGTACCAGTCGAACGCAATCCCTTTTAGAGTACGAACAAACTGCTTCACCAGTAGGTCTCCCTCTGTGCCAGCATTACTGCACGTCTCAATGAAGTGTGCGACATGCTGTTTGGAGCTGGTTGAACTTGGGAGGCTGATAGCCATAAGGCATGCGTAGCGCGTCAATCCTCTTTGTATAGGGCTTTGTGTACAAGTGGGTCTTGTAAGACCCTCCTCCTAGTTGAGCCTTGACTGCGTTTGCTATCAAGCTTTGAATTTGCTCAACCGACATTGAGCCTAAGGAGCAGTCCATCTTAGCTTTGCGGTCAATGTCAGATTCCTCTCTCTGATGTGACTCTTTGTCAGAGTCTTCAGCACCCGAACCCTTGTTAGAAGCTTCAGAGAACTTCTTTTCCAGCCTCTTTGTTAATTCAGCAATTTAGTCATTCTGGCGCTTGATTTGGGCGTCCTTCTCTGCACTCTCTTTAGAGAGTCTATCCAAGGTTGCCATCATACTTGCCAGCTGCTCCTCAAGGTTAGTAGCTCCTGTCATCATGACTGGTATGATGATAGTATCGGAAGATTCAGCTTCCATTTCTGACATGCGTGCTCCCTGTGGGAATGACGCAGAGGAGTCACTACTATAGTAGTCTTCAACCTTGCAGACTAGAGATTGAAGGCTAAGTTTTTGAATTTCATCCATCCAGGACGATGCCTTGTGTTGCGTTTTTGAGTCTTGGAATTTGAATGTGGGCGATACAGTTTGCCTAGCAGCGGTCGACGGAGCAGCTTTTGCCATGCTCTTGGTCTTCATTCTATGAGTGCGCTTGCTAGAAGTGATGCTCGCTTCACAGGATCTAAGAGAGAAAGATCCCATGTTCTTCTTCTTCGAAGGTTGCGCAGCGACATTCTTTGTAGCCATATCTCCATCGAAGATGATGTGCGACTTGAAAGTCTTGATTTTAAGAGAAAGAGATGAGAGGTAGAGATGTCCCACCGAGCGTGCCAAATTTGTAATCACAAATTACAAAGATTGAATTTTTATAGATTCAATTGATTTGAATGGGTACAATCTCTATGAATACAATCTTCTGATTCTTTCTCTTTCAAGGATGGATTTTCCAACCTTGAATAAAGAGGGGTAGGGACCTATTTATAGGAAAGCCCCCCTTTGAAAGTCAAGATGGGCCTTAACTTCAGTTTTGGGCTTTGACATAGGTTTTGGGCCTTTTCAATCAGGCTTTACCCCTTGACTGCTTTGACTTTCATTTGTTTGACTTTGACTTTGACTTGGGAGTCTTCCGGCTTTGCACTGAGCACCGACTTGGAAGCCGCTTTGAACTTTGACCAGACCTTGACTTGAGAGTCGATTTTGACGTCTGACTTGTAAGTCGACGTAGGTCCTGACTCTTGACCTATGACTTTGACTTTGATTTTGACTTTTGACCGCACCTTGACTTGAACGTCGTTCGGGTTTTAGGTCGTAACATGACTTGGTGGTCGTCTTGAGTATCGGTTTGGGCTTTGACTCGAATTTTGACTGAGCTTGGACTTAGAAGTCATTTGGGTTTCATCTTTGGGCTTGACTTGTGAGTCTTTTGGGCTTGACTTGTAAGTCTTTGGGCTTAATTAAATTAATTAAAAGGGTTGACCCAATTAACTAATTTAATTTAATTTTGGTACGGCACAAATAAATTTTTAGTGCCTACAGTGTTGTCTTCCTCTCAACCTGCTTCTGCTTTAGTTGTTGTTCGTGCTCCTGGAGATGTCTAATGTTGTTGTCTGGGTCATTGTGGGTCTAGAGTCATTGAGTCCCTCATCAGAAAAAGCTTATTCATTCTGAAAATAAATTTAGTAACAGTTGTGTCTCTTGTAAGTTCGGTAAGGTCCATCGGTTCCCTTTTTTCTGAAGCAGAACGCTGTTATGGGACTCATTTTTATTGAATACATTTGGATGTTTGGCAGTTACGCATACTTTCTAATTTGTATTTTCATCATTATGTTTGCCTTATTGATGGGAGCACCGATTTTAAATGGATTTATCCTATGAAACAAATATCTAAAGTGTGTGAGATTTTTTATGTGTTTTAAAAATTGGTTGAAAATATGTTTGATGGCAATGTAAAAATATTTCAAAGTGATGATGGGACAGAACTTGATAATGACTCCTTGAAAGCTCATTTTGTGTAACATGGCATTTATTTTGGAAAATCTTACCTAAAAACTCCTGAACAGAATGGGGTTGTCGAGCGTAAACATTGTCACATTATTGAAATGGCTTGCACCTTTGTTCTTGACGCTAATCTTCCTGGCTTGAAAGGGTCTCACTGTCGTAGGGGCTTTAACGTATTAATTTGACAATCATATTCCTCCAGTGAAGGAGAACTTTTAGAAGTTAAATCGTTCCCTTTGATATCTACAATTGTTTTAACAAAGGTCGAGCAGATCACTCTACTCACATTTTGAACAGATTACCACCAGTTGTCCATCCATAAGGGAGATCCCCCAAAAAGCTCCCGTCATCTTCAGGATCAACGCTATACTGGGTTGATGCAGTTCATGCAGCCACTTTTGTTATTAATCAACTTCCTCCCCCTCTTTGGGATAATCACTCCCCATTTGAAAAATTGTTTCATAAGGTGCGTGCTTGCTCTTGTTATGGGTTTTTAGGCGTGAATGCTATCATACTGCTCTTACTTTGCAACGTAAGTTGGAATCGCGATCCAAACGTTATGTTTTTACTGGGTATGCTTCTAATTATGAGTGGCACCAATGCTTAAACTCAACAACAGGTTGTGTCTATGTCAATCATTATATCATGAAGATGATTTTCTTATCTTGACCTCCAATACTTGAGATCTAAACCCTATAATATCTTTCCTCTGAATTTCATCATTCTTAGAGCATTTTCAACCAGAGTTCCAATTTTTTGGAACTCTGGCCTGTTACGTCAGCAAAAGTTTCACAATTTTGAAATTTGCATTCCATCACTTTTCCAATTTATGGAACTCCAATTTTAATCACCCAATAAAAATATTTCTCATGGACCCACCTTATAATACACAATCTATTTTTTTCATCATTTAAAAATTATTTACTTACTTAAAAAAAGAAAAAATATATTAAAATATTCAAAAACTTGCAATGCGGGGAGACACGCACAGGCGTTCTCCCCCGTGTGCAACACTTCTGTCTCTCCTCTCATTTTGTGATATGTGGCATTTGTAGGCCTGCGTTCCTTTTCCTCCCCCTGCGTTGCTAATGCTCTTAGCTCTTCTCCTGCTCCTTCACATCCCATCACCACTTCTTCTTCCTCCTGCTCACATATTGCACTACAGCATGCCTATTCTAGCAGCCCATAAAGAGTGCATGGGCCTAGATCTAACTCTCCCTTCATCCCAATCCAAGTCTCCTAGGTGCTTTAGGGCTAATGGACTATAATGAGTCTAACCCACCTAGCCTACATTTGCCTGCCTCTTTCTTATCCCAGGTCGACCGATCACCGTCCTCAGTTAGACTAGATTCTCAGTCTAGTCCACCTCTCTTCACCCCCTTACCCAACTCTAGTTCCTCTTCCCTTACATCAAGCCTGCATAGCTCAACCCAACTTGTTATCTCTCCCCCTCCTCCGATTTCATTACCATTGGGCAGGCTATATAGACTAGATCAAAATCAAAAATTGTAAAACCCCACACTGAATTGTCTTTGCATATTCAATATCATGAGTTTGAACCAACTTTATAAATGCATGCTTTAAAAGGATAATAATTGGCAAATAGCTATAACTAAGAGTTTAATGAACTTGTTCAAAATGATACTTGGCATCTAGTCCTGTATCATGATAACATGTACTTATTGAGTTGTAACTGGGTTTATCATATCAAATACAATTCTGATGGGTCAATTGAACGTAGGAAGGTGTGCTTGGTAGTTACGAGCTTCGATCAGTTAGCTGGTTGGGTCATTAGATAACTTGATGTTAGGAATGCATTTCTTCATGGTGAACTTCATAAAGAGGTCTACATGACTTAGCCACAGGGGTTTGTTCACCCTGACTCCCCATCATGTGTGTCAACTGAACAAATCTTTATTTGGCTTTAAGCAAGCTCCTCGATCCTAGTTTAACAAGTTTAGTAGTTATATTCTTTCTTTGGGCTTCATGTATAGTCATATAAACCCATCCATGTTCATTCTTTGCAAATTCCTTGCCATGCTTATTCTACTCCTTTGTGTGGATGGTATCATTTTTATAAGCAATTCACCTTTCCTTCTACACCACATTATCTGGCTTCTTTCTACCCAATTCTCTATGAAGGACCTTAGGGGTGCTCACTAATTTCTAGGAGTTTTGTGTACTTTTGACATGCTTTTTCTCTCCTAATCTAAATATGTCGATGATCTTCTCACCAATTCTAATATTCACAAATACACAGCAGTTCGCGCACCACTTCCCTCCCGAACCACGTTATCACTTACTGATGGGGAATTACTCTTTGATCCCACTGAATATGTGAAGAAGGCCAAGCAGCTTTATGTGGTGCTGGCTTAGTCTTATGCTGGCTGCACAAGCTGTCCAAATAGCTCTTGCTCTACTACTGGGTATGCCATTTACCTAGGTCCAAATTAATATCTTGGTGCCATAAGAAGCAACCAAATGTGTCGAAGTCCTCTATTGAAGTTGAGTACCGTGCTATTGCCTACACTATCTTGGAGGCCCTATGGATTCAGTATGGTCTTGTGTGGTTGGGAATTGTGTTACGTGACCTATATAGGTTCTTCGTGATAATGTCTCCGCCACTTACATTACTGCTAATCTTGTGTTGCATGACCTTAGTAAGCACATAAAGGTTGATCATCATTTGGTGTGGGAACATGTCTCCCAATGTGATTTGGTGGTTCACTATGTTCCTACTCAGCTCCAACTGGTAAATATTTTTACAAAGCTCTTCCAGTGAGTGGGTTTTTGTTTTTAAAGTTCAATCAATCTTATGGCGCTGCTCATCCAAATTGAGGGGGAGTAATAGAGGCTAATATAAGATATGCCAAAATATTTATTTTTTGTATTGTTATTCATGTATAAGTACGGAACCAGAAGACACCAGTTAGTTTGTGCCTGTAGTAAACAATTATTCTTCACAATAATTCCATTTTGTTTTTTATGAACATTGAAATTTTTTTAGGGGAAAATTACTAGCAGATGTTGCTTTAATTTTAATATTTACTTAATTTCCCCAATATTATGGCTCCTTCTCTTAGCAAGCAATGGACTCTTTCTCTCTCCTACTTCCCACCTCTCTTTTCTACCCCATAAATTCAACCCCTAAAAAATAAAAGATAATTTTATTACAAAACATATTGTTGATAAAAATTAACCCTTCATTTTCCCCCAACTTTCTGCTTTTCTTAAACACCATTTTATATTATTTAAGGTGTTATTTGATTCTTTTTCTAAAATTCAAAATTAATTTTTTAAAATACAACAAATATCTTTGTTTGAAAAGATACATGTGGAGTTAAAAATAATAACTTAGAGTCACTTAAATTTAACAAAATAAAAATGAATATCACATAATTAATTAATTATTGTATAATAAAATTAAATTTAGACCATTGAATATAAGGGCTCAATAATTTTTTTCAAAGACTTTTAATAAAGACATTATCTTTTTCTCATATTTAATAAAAAATTAACTTTATAAATATTTTGTTTTAAGTAACTTATATGAATTCTTAGTTATAAGATTTTTTTTTTCATATAAATAAATTGGTTTTAAAGTTCTGTTGTCCACTTATCGACCAGTTTTTTTAAAAAAAAAATCAAGTAATTTTTCCTTTTAGTTCATTATTCCAAAATTATTATTTGTTTTACTTATAGTTTTTGTATTACGAGTAAAAAAATTTTTTTTTCTAACTTTGTTAGGTTTATTATTTTTAAATTTCTTTTCATCTAGGTTTAATGAAAATGTCACTATTCTTGCTTTAAATGGAATTTAGCATGTTTTAAATTAGAATAATTAGAAAATGTGAATGTTATTATCTTGTGACTTAATTATTATGTGTAATTTATGGTGGATATTAATGTTCTGTATTTTTAATTTGTGGGCACAATAAACTATATTGTGTTCGGTGTTGTAATATTAGATTATTAGTTAAAATGTAATACTCCTGCAAATAGTATAATTAATTTTTTATTACCTAATTGAAATGAAGTACAAATTGTTAACTCGGGTCAATGCAAGTGGTTAACTCAGGTTAGTATAAGTCGTTAACCCAGGTTGACTGCCTTTATTCTAGAGATGATATAAGATATTTGCCATTCTGTATTATACTAATTATAGTTTTCAGAGCAAATCATTCAACGTTCAACTTTCAAGAATGCCTACTTGATCTTTACTATATGCTAAGTAACAAAAAATATTGAGGTGGAGTACAATAATGAAAATATATATCTTTTAATATAAAAAAAATTTGACATGAACACTTGTACAACATTCATTCCCACCATAATACTATGTATATAATATGTATATATTTAAATTTTTTAAAACAAGGATAGATTTTTTTTTATATAGAAATATTTAGGGTTTATCGTTTATTGTTTGAAACACATCCCAAGTTTAGGGTTTAGGCTTTAAGATAAGTTATAGCATATCAAATTGCTCCAACTAAAGATAACTAATAATAAGTCGGTAATAAAACCCTAAAGCCTAAATCCTAAAGCGGCCTAAACTATACAGTCTAAACTCTACTCATAGGAACTTTAAGTAGTCAACCTAAACTGTAAAGCTGAACTCTAAATCCTAACTACTAAAATCTTAATTGTAAACCCTAGCCAGAAGCTCTAAATCTTAATATATCAACGATACGAATACAAACTAGGAGGCAAAGACCCTAAAGTACATATATATATATCTATATATATATATATATATATATATATATATATTATATATATATATATATATATATATATATATATATATATATATATATCTATCTTTATAAATTTATGTTAATTAAATTGTGCATATGCATATCCATAAGCCACATGAAAAAACCCTAAATAGTAGGCCATGATTCATCAATCATACATAGGGTTAAAGCTTAACAGGAAATGACCCTAAATATATATATATATATATATATATAATATATATATATATATATATATATATTACATTATATTATATATTTTATATATATATATAAATTATATATATATATATCCTTGTGAGTTGACTGATGCTAATAATAACAATAATAATAATAATGATGATGATGATGATGATATCTTGATTATCATTATTGTCGTTATTGTTATCAAATATTAACTATCCTAAATTATAATTATAGTTGTAATATTATATATATATATATATATATATATATATATATATTTATATTTATATTTATATTTATATATACACACACTTATCTGTGTGTGGCGGGTGAAACTAGTAGTAGTAGTAGTAGTAGTAATAATAATAATAATAATAATATCATCGTCATCACTTTTTTTGTTGTTAATATTAGTAGCAACGAAAAGAAAATTATGTAATACTAATAATAACATTAATATTAATGGTATAATTAATCAAATAATAATATTTGTAACAGTAATAGTAGTACAAAAGTAGAAATAAATTGTTATTGAAATTTATAGCATCAATAATATTATTAAAAACAAAATTTAAATAATAATGTCAATATTTTTAGTAGCATTAAAAAAAAATAATAATAATACTAATAATAATGTTATCAACACAGGCAATTAGTTGAAGCGTAGCATCATCTATTTCCATGAATGACTTCGTGCCTTGCAGCTATGTCAATACATGGGCTGCCAGTAGACTTGGTAAAAATTGACTCGACATGTAAACCCGATCCAAATCCGTCCGAAAATTTTGGGTTTTGAACATGATTTTTTCGACCCAAATCCGAAATAAACTGAGCCCAAAAAACCCACAAATTAATGGGTCAAACCCGACCCAAACCCGAACCCAAATCCGTCCGCTTGACCCGAACATTATATCCTTAGTTTTTGATTTTTCTCTAATTTATCCCTCTTAATAATAATAACTAGTCATTTTTATCGAATAGTTTAAAAATACATTATACAACAATTGCATCTATTTATAAATTAAACAATAATAACCTTATTTTTTTCTTCTCCATTCTTTAAAGATAATATCGTACAGAACTTTTAAATCAAAAAACATTAAAAATAAGTATAAAATTACATGAAATAATTATCTAATCTTTTAAAAAAAGTTAATTTAAAAGAAGACAAGTATTAAAAATGGACAAGTCATATCATTATATACTTAGTTAAATAAATATGTCTAATTATTTTTTAAATTAATTATTGTTAATAATTTAAAATTTTGATGTTGTAACTGCAAGATAATGTCTCTTGCTTCTTTTATTCAATTTTATTTCATTTTTTGTTCCAATTAGTCTTGATCTATGATGCTAGGGGTAGGAAAAGGCTAGCCATATTCATATTAGGGTCGACGCATTAATAAAATTTTATCTAATTGAACATTGGTAGGTTAGTTAATAAAAATATTAAATTATTAAATAGGTTATCAGCGGTCAAACCGCTAAGATTAATTAAAATACTCTAAACGGGCTACCCCATAAATGACTGACCTGCTATTGACCTTCTTTTAATATATAGATCGATCTACCAAAAATAAAGTGAGGCTTGATTTTTTGCCCGTCCATACAAGATGTTCATATATTATAATAAAAAGGTTGAATATTTTTAATATTCGTTTAAGAAATTACAATTATTATGCTTTTCATTAAATAATAACATTTTTGAGTAATAAATATGCAGAATTTTTGATTTTGAAAAAAGAAAAATAACTCATAGAAAAGGTGCTTTAAATCCGTTGGGTTGATCAGAAATCCGTTGAACCGAAATATACTCGCTCGTACTTTATCCGAATCCGAAATACACCCGACCCGTATTTTACCCAAATCTGAATACATTTGACCTGTATTTAATCTGCCCGTCTAAACTGACATGTCTAGCTATCAGCATCTCAGATACAATGTATCACTGACATGAAAAGAGGGAATTTGGATAATAAAAAAAGTAAACGCAACACTTGTTGGTAATTTTCTATTTTTTGGACTTCTAATTTAAAAAAATCACTTTACGCCCGACGACGCTTTAGCATAAATTATCATGGAAGAACAAAAGCACTGTAATAGCGTAATATTTTGCAGAGAAAGTGAGAGCTTTAGTAGTTTGTTTGATCATTCAGTGGATAATTGGCCAATGTTAATGATACTGAACATGTAGAATAATTCTAACCACTAAAGGAGTGACTAGTGAGGGTTGACTCACATTCTAAAAAGGACGTGTGGGTTACAATTTCATCAAAGGCGTTCAAAAGTTTCCATTGCCATATTTCCTCCATGCGTTCCTGCGCGTATGAAGTTCCCATTATCCCGAGGTATGAGCTTTTAGGCAGACTAACTTAAAAAAAACTGTAATGACCTTGGCTTAACAATTGTTCTTGATATGATCCATTGATTATACGCTCCTCTCTCTCTCCCTCTCTCCCCACCTTTCCATCTCTGGAAGTAGTCACCTTCACCATGGAATGGTCGATCTGCGTTCTTGAGCCCCCAGCAAGCCTCTGTCCTCACAGACAACCGCACCGGCGGCAACTTGTTGACAATTCGTCCACCCTCTGGCCAGTGCATATGCACGGACTAATCAATTACCGAATTGCCTACCTACCGGCGTTTGGTCCCGTTGACCTTCACCGTTGGATAGGCAGCAAGGTGGCACTCAGGCGGTGGAAGGCGTAGACCCTGAATAGAGGTCGCTGGTGGTGAGTACTGGCCCCAGCTCTCAGCCTCTATTATTTTTATTATTATTATTATTTTTTTTTTTACTGTGTTGCTACTCCTCCAGACCTTTTTTCGACCGGAAACAGAGGTGACATTGGCCAGTTGCGCATTCGGCGGCGGCCGGGAAATCATTACGGCAACGTTTTGGCAACCAGGATCGACCTACCGAGCCCGGTGGCCGTTGCCATCTGTACATCCGGCCCACCTCTTCGGTCCCCCTTCACCTTGCTGTTATGCCCCTATAACCCACTGCATTTGGTTCTTGTCATCAGCTCCCCTCCGATGGAATCCACCGCCCACAGAGGTGTCGGTAAGCCTTCGATGCGTCCTTTGCCATCCCCGCTGCGCCACCGTTTGCTTGCCCCCGCCCCATCAACTCTGTTTTGCCCGGCGTTCCTGCATTGGGTTTGGGTAGCAACCGGTTGACTTTCAGCGGGTACCTCCTTTTGATATTATTACTATTTGTATCAGTAATTTTTACTAGTGCTAGTAGTGTACTACTGGTATTTTAATTATTTTTTTAGTGTCATCACCATTTACTACTTCTATTATTGTTGGCATTATTTTAGTCATTTAATATCTTTATTTTGATTTGCTTTGTGACACGGGTCATTACCATCTCCCACAAAGGTCGGTTTGATAGGGTGTGCAGCATCACCGCTTATAAGTCCAGTATCATCCCATCACTTTTTTGATGTGGAACTCTTGTCCGTGGCATTCTCTCCCACCCAATTCTGTGACACCCTCGTCACAGATCGGGCCCATTGTCTACCCCGCTCATCGGAGCGCTTAGGGAGGCATCGGAGTTGGGTCTGGATTGGTTCTAATACCACTTGTCACGTGGCCATTACCCTCTCCCCAAAAAACCAATTTAATAGGATGTGTAGCGTCACCGTTTATAAGACCTGACCCTCCCATCACTTTTATCTGATGTGGAACTCCTGTCTGCGATACTTGGCTGAGAGATTGTAAAGGGTGCATGACAGTTGCTTTATTTTATATTTATTTCTTAATTTTCAATTGTCTATCAACTATATTTACCTTTGCCTTATTATTTGTTGACTTACTTGTCCTGCTAGTAGCTTACATCTGTCGCCTTTCACTTGAGTTTCGTCGTTTACAAATTATTCTGTTATTGTGTATTGGCGTCTATATATTAGTTTAGTTTGGTAGTCTTTTAGTGTCTTTCGTGTTGGACAGGCATTGCCTTTCATATTTTTTTGTTTACTTTGTTATATTATTAGCTGTGCCGTTGTTTCCAATTTGGGCCTCGACTTGAGTGATTGTCTCGTACATATTGTATGTCATGCCAGTAGTGCTAGGTTTGGTCTTCAATTTTGCTTAATTTATGTTCAGTTTATTTTAATTTGTTTAATTCATTTATTTATTTGTTCATCTATTTAGTTTTGTTTGTCTTTTAATTATGTGCCATTAATGTCTATTGAAATTCATGTAGTAGGCTAGCCTATGTGAGCGAATGCTTCTGTTCTTTGTCTCGACTCGTCTGGCATCTTTCCATTAATATTAGCGTTTAGTGTTGTGGATGTTTTGTTACTATTAGTGGTTTTATTATTATTGTGACTAGTTTTACTTTCACTTTAGCTTCTATCGTGATCATTGTTATTTGAGTCAGTTGGTTGCTTTTTCCTTTTTTTTTAATAGTGTATTCCAGCTCTTTCTCCAGTGACGAATAATGAAGCAGTCTAGGGGGAAACTACTCAAGAGGAGAAAGGGGATCGATAGGATGCATTTTATGTCGTGAAATATTGGGACTCTTATAGGGATGCCAATAAAACTAGTCAAGATTTTGCATAGGCGTAAGATTAACATAGGTTATATTCAAGAAACTAAGTGGGTGAGTGCCAAAGTTAAGGAGATTGATGTGTATAAGCTTTGGTATTCAGGTTTTTATACAGTCAAAAATGGAGTTGACATTTTCATTGAGAGGGAGTTAGTGGAGCAAGTTGTTCAAGTTAGGTGCAAGAGTGATTGCATTATGTTTGTCAAATTGGTGGAGGGTTTAGATCCTTATGTAGTAAGTGTTTATGCTCCTCAAATAAGTTTGGAAGAGGATACTAAGAGGCTATTCTGGGAGGACTTTGATAATGTTATCCAAAATATACCACCGACTGAGAAACTGATCATTGGGTGTGATTTTAATGGACATATAGGACGAAAGGGGATGATTATGAGATGACACATCATGATGTTGGCTTTAGGTAGAGAAATAGTGGACTGATGTCGACTACGGACGTTGTGGTTGCATATGAACTATAGATTTATAACTTTCAATAAAGAAGAACACTTGGTAACTATCAAGAGTAGCAACACTAGGGCACAAAGTGACTATTTCTTGATGAGGGTGAACAATAGCAGGTTATGTAAAGATTGTAAAGTGAGTGAAGATTAAAAATTCAAAGATGAAAAAGAGAAGTGTTAGGGACTTTAGGGTTAACTGCTATAGTCTAATTAGTGAGAATACAGCTAAACTAGCCAAGAAGATCAAAGTAGAATATAATTGGGATCTAGCAAAGGATGCACATAAAATGTGGGAAGACATGATGGAATGTCTTTCGAGGTCGGCTAAGGAAATCTAAGGAGTCTATAATGGGGGAAGTGGAAGAATGAAAGGAGCTTGCTCGTGGAACAAAGTGGTGAATGAGATAGTAAAGGCGAAATGAGAGAAGTACATTAGTTTAGTAAACAGTGGGACAAAGGAGAAAAAAGAGATTAATAAAGTATAGCATAAGATTATGAAATGGGAAGCTAAAAGATTAGTTGCAGTAGCAAAGAACAACTCTTACAAAAGGTCATATTAGACACAAGAATCTAAGAAAGGTGGGAAGGAGGTCTTTAAGCTAGCAAAGACCAGGGCAAAAAATACTAGAGATCTAGGTAATGTGAGGTGTATTAAAGATGAGGACAGGAAGGTCCTCATCAAGTATACCAAAATACAGAAAAGATAATGGCAGAGCTATTTCTATAAGCTCTTCAATGGGAAATGGTTTGACATCTCCTAATAGAGTGTGCATACGGGATAGGAGGAGCAACAAAACTCTAAGTCCTACCATCGTATCACCAAATAGAAAATTAAAGGCACATTAAGGAAGATGAATGCTAGAAATGCGATCAACATAGATGGTATCCCTATGAAAATTTGAAGTGTTTGGGCAAAGAGGGCCTTGATTGGCTGACAAGGCTTTTAATGTTACATTTAGGACCACGAAGATGCCGCAGGAATGGAGATTTGGTACAATCATCCCTTTATACATAAACAAGTGTAATATTTCAAAACTGTAATAATTATACAGGTATAAAATTGCTTAGCCATAATATGACCTATAGAAAATGGTGATTGAGAAAAGGTTAAGAGCGGATATATGGATTTCGGAGAACCAGTGTAATTTTATGCCGGTAGGTTACGAAGGCCCATGGATCCTACAGGGATAGGAAAAAGAATCTCGACATAGTGTTCATTGACTTAGAGAAAGCATATGATCGAGTACCTAGGAAAACACTATGGAGGTGCTTGGAGAAGAAAGATGTGTAGATTGCTTATATTTGCATTATTAAATATATGTATAAGGGAATAAGGACAAGATTTAGGACCTTAGAGGGGGGTACAAATGACTTCCTCATAGACATTGGACTTCACAAAGAGTCAGCACTAACCCCTTTTCTGTTTACTATAGTTATGGATGAGCTCATTAGAAGGATTAAAAAGAGATACCATGATATACGCTATTTGTAGATGCAGATGACATAGTTCTTTTTGACGAGGCTAGGGAGGGGGTTCATAACAAGTTAGAGGGTTAGAGAGATATCCTACAGGCTAAAGGTTTTACAATGAGTAAGTCAAAGACTGAGTACTTATAATGTTGATTTAGTGACCAGAAAGGTGCTATTGAGAACGAGGTGACCATTGGGGGTGTGGTTATACTGAGGGTTGAAGTTTAGAAATCCAGGCTCAATCATTTAAGAAAAACAGGATGTTAACAACACTACAAAAAAAGAGTCGTATAGAGACGGAATCAACGATAGAAAATAGGAAGTTAGTGACAGATTTTTGAATCTAGCGACGGAAATAAACTGCTGCATTTTAGGTTGTTGCTTAGAACTTAGCAACGGAATGTAAAATTCCATTGCCATATGGTGACGGATTGGCAGAGATGGCGGGAACTGAGGCGCGCACGGGGGGCGATAAAATCTACATTCCGTCGCCAATAGGCGACAGAAATTCTGCTGCTGATGGCGATGGAATGCTGATTCTGTAACGCCCCCAAAATGCTAATGACATGATTTATGGAAAACTGTAATGGAAGACTTAATGATAGGAGGGCGCTACCGGCATCCTTATAAGGATAAAGGCTCATTGAAACCATTTAATCTTGCAAGTCATATCCACATCACAATATCTATTAAACTGAAACACTCCAAGATCAAAGTCCTAGTTTAACTTCAATACAATTGACTTAATCATACCATACGCTAGCTCGCGCTCCACACTGCACAAGTATATTGAATATAGACCCAACTTGACCCTGAAGTTGAACCCAACATTCATGCTATGCTAAATCCACTGTGAGCATCTGATGACTTCCAAAAGGCTTGTTAAATGGAGAAACATGTGATACTTCATCACCTAAAGTGAAAAACATGAAAACAATTCAAAAATGTGAGCAAAAACTCAGTACATGCATTTCTGTATTGTAAAACGAGCATGAAAACACTGTTGATGGGTACCTGCCTTTGCAATTTATTTAGTTCGCAATAACAATGAAAATGAAAGTAATATGAAACTGAATTGCTTCTTATTATCTGGATGTGAACACCTTGCAATGATATACCTGCCAATCCGACAAAGAGTTGGCCTGAAGCTACGCGGGTGAATAATAACTGATGGGGTCACAAGTTAAATGGCAAATCACTGTTTAAATGGATTCATTGATAAACTCATTAAGAGTTGTAACTTGATAAACATGTTCTACTTTCTGAAGATACAGGCAATTGACGTATCTTGAGTCTTTAAAAATGTCATCTGACTTGATAAATATGTTTTGACTTGATAACACTTATGTACAACGGGAAACGATAACTAGGCCTCGACTCTGTTTCATAAATGTCATTGTAGGTATGTGTAGTCAACAAATGGTCCTTACTCACATAATTGAGTAAGTAAAAGTATGTGTAATAGAAATTGAGTAATTAAATGGTATACATAACTTGGGTATTTCAACATAACTTTAAAGCTGAATTAATAAAAGTAATTGAATCTGATATAAAGTAAATGAAAGTAAAATAGACCACAATGAGATAAAACGATTACAAAGGCAAAGGCCTTGATAGTGAGAAATGAGGGAGTAGTTGTGGCCTTTTCTGAGATAGATTGCTGATACGGGTTTAAGACTCGCTGATGTATAACTTGATTTCAGATAACAGTGAGTACACTAGATTGGCTTGATAAACACGTTTAATACATTCTGAATTGAGTAAGCAATAAAAGTTTGAGGCCAAGAAAGATATATCTTAGTTCAAAATAGCATAAACTGCAATAACTTAGTCTGATAAATATGATTTCTAAGTCAAAAGTTCTCCCCATCTCTCATAATTCATTCATAAATCTATTAGATATAGAATTCCACCCCAAATGAATCACTGAACTCAATAGAAGCTATTCAGCTCACTAAACTTGGTATGTTCTTCGTAAAATCCATAATTGATTCAAAACTGATAAACAAACTCCCTAATGATATACTTGCCTTCTTCTTTCTCATTAATCCAGCTAAAAGCTCCATGAACGTCCATGAATATTCATTTCATCCTTAAATATGCCCTTACTTACCCCAAAATATACAAAATGAGTGTATGATCAATCTCATTCAATCTTTATTATCGCTCTTTACATAATTATTCAAAATGTTTCCACAAATCACCAAACTCAAAATACTTAACCAAAATTCATGAAATATTATAAAAAATTTGAAAATAATGTGGACAATTTACAATACAATTTTTAGAATTTTTTCCTAAGTATACGCTGTACAGAAATTGCAATAACAGCCAAGTTTGCACCAAAACAGGTTAGTTCATAACTTTCACCATAGACTTCACATGGAGACCTAAAATCCCAATATGGAAAGAATAAGAAGTCCCAAAAAACTTTCATTTATAACACAAAACATGATACCCATAATAGGGTTCCCAAACTGGGGCTAGAACACAAGCGTGTTAGTTTTGATTGAATCTGCACAGTTTTAGCAAAATAGTCATAAATTTGTCCACAGGACTCGAATTAAGGTGATTCAAAAGCCATTTTAAATATAACTCATTGATCTAGCTCCCCACCAAAATTCATAATTTTTCAATAAGCCACGAATTACCAGTTTTTCCTATAACAGACCCCTATTTTCGGTCCCTTCATAGCTTGCTACCTACTTTGTTATCCTCTTTTTTCACATAATTACCCTCTAAAATCCCTTGTTGAAATTACCAAACCATGGGATGACCCTCAACATCACTTTAGACAATCATAACCCACAAGTTCTACTTCATAATTATCCAAGATTCATTTTCAATCGAATAACATATCGAACATCATAAATCACCATATGTAATTCAAATGAACATATTTAATACAAAAACTCACTTAAATCAAGCATGATCATGAAAACCCTAATTCTTGCTTATTCATGTGAACACCAAATAACCATATTTAGCTTCAAAATGATCATCTAACATCATATTTTTCATGATTTATAACACAAATCACAATAACATACATAAACAAGCTCAAACTAATACTGAATTTCAAGTCACTTAATCATGTTCTTGATCAAATACCCATACCTCCAAACATCTTGAAACTCAATAAAAATTACATAATAACTATCAATTTGATCATCCAAGCACAGCCCATAAATAAAACAACCATAAAAGTCAAGATAGAATAAGTTAGGGTTTTGGGTATACCTTACTTAGGCTTGAATTAGAGGGAGGAGGGGGCTGTTTTGAATGATCTTAGTGGTTGGATAGAATAGCTAGCAGCAAGGGAAAGTCGAGGTAACCAGAAGGTGGCCAGATAAGCGACTGGAAACCACCAAAAATGGCAGCACAAGGGGTAGTAGCTGCTGCCCTTGTTCTGGCAGCACTAGTGTAGGAGAGAGCGAGAGCAATGGAGAGCTTATCTCTTCATTTTGTTTATGTGAATTTTTGATGAGTCACTTGGTTTGATGTTAGCTTAAGTATGGCTGAAAATTTGGAGTTCCAAAGTACCTTTTTGCTAAGTATATTTAGTTACAAATCATGATAATTAGTGATAAATAAACACAACTAACTTGGGCCTTGTATAATTGGGTCTAAATCATGGGTTTTGGGCTTGATTTTGGGCCCGAAAATAAGCGAAGATTGGGTAAAGATTTTATGAGGCTCGGGATTAAATTTTCCTGACATTTGAAAAATAATTAATCGCTAAATCATACTTATTGAGGCCTACTATCGACTCATCCATTTTAAACTATAAATAAAACTTAATTTACAAAGTGGGTCCCAAAATGAAATATCTCCCAACTAGGATGATTAAATACGATAATTGAATGCAAAAAATTTAGAAAACACAATGGAATTCGTTGATTAGATAAATTGGGGTGCAATTGAACCATTAGACATGATTTGGTTAATTAAATAACCTTAAATGATAAAAAGAATAAGCATGAGTTAAACAAATAAACATGATTAATTAAGTAAATAAATATGATTTAAATAAATAAACATGGGTTAGGTTCAGGCTGTTACAACCTTCCCCTCTTAAAGAGTTTCATCCTTAAAACTTATGATGCTTGCCAAATGTATGCAATGCTTTAAATACACATGGGCCGTTGGTTCTCATTGCTTCCCTCTAAAAAGGTATAATTTGCCCAATGTACTCTGACTAAGGGGGTCTACGTATTGTGTAACTGCTTAATCCTATATTTCAGTAGTAGATCCGGATACCTCTCACACACTAGCCTCATTGAACTCAATTACTTTAGTTTAAAATTGATATTCTCTTCGAAAGAAAATGAACCTTGTTACTAGTAAGGAGGTGCTCACTACTGGTTGATCACCTTGTTCCCTAATGGAAACTATTGCATTTCCTAATAAGTACTCTGATACTAACTCATAAAACCTAATTTAACGAGGACTCGTTGGAATACTTTATATCTCATCTGAACTTTGATTGTCTCTTTCTTTGGTCAATATGACCATATGACTTTTGTGTAGTCGTTTTGTCACCTTAGCATGTATTTGAACTGTCTCATTATTCTCGATACTTCTTTTAGCTTACACTAATACCGTTAGACATTGTTTGAGATTATGCCCTTATCAAAATGTCCCCATATGATGTTCTTAATACGTCACATGATCTTCCCTCATCAGACTAGTCTAAGATCTGCTCTAAGTCTGAATTAAACGCTAGAATAAACATGATCAGAGATAAAAATGATAGAATTTGTAGTCAAGTGAGTCATTAGGAACAAAAGAAATAAACAATAAGACTAGAAAAGATTTATAAAGGAGGGATTAACATAGGGTGGTTAAAATAAAGATAACCATAAGTGTATCATGAACTATGAAATATAATGCTGCAAGAATTGTGGTTTATAAATATGGATTATAAAGGGTCCAATAAATAATTAATCAAGGAGAAAGATGGCCCGGTTATACTCGGGTTTTAACTGATGAATTGAAAATAAGATGACTAGCAACTGAGCTTCAACTAGGTAACTTTATAGCCACAAGCAACAAGATAAGTGCAATAAATAGACGGGACAAGCAATGTGTAATGTATAGATAAATGAATTAGACAGCAAAGTGCAATTGATAGACAAATAGATTGGATAAGCAAAGTGCCAATAGATAGATAAATAGATTGAGCAAGTTACAATAGGAACATGCCTGTACTCATATGAAGCCAATTCGAGTATAACAATAAGATTAAATAGAGAATGCAAAAGTTTATTTATCAGAATGTAAGATATATGTGTGGGAGTTGAAGCTCAAAACAAAGAGAGTAAGGGGATTATGACACTCGCAATCACCCACACCAATGAGAGTTGAATTACATTATGAATTCAGAACAAGTTATATGAATTTATCATTATGAATAAATGAGATGTAAGGTAGATGTGTGAATCAGCTCTTAATAGGATGAACTATAACTCATGATCATGAAATAAAGATGGTGAAGGTCGAGAGCACTGGAATGTTAACAATTATATACAGTTGAACCAAAATGTATCGCACATTTAAAATGGGTTTACAAAGACATGGAAGATCACGCTAACAGGAAATATCGGGTTGAAATGTAAGGGAGATTAAACAATATTAGATAGTATCAAGTTTTCAAGATGAGACAAGTAAATAATTATAAGAATTACTATAAAATGGCATTCTTATAAAAGATCAACTGTGGTTGCATGGTTTAGATGTGATATCCGGGCCTTAAATCATTCCTAGAAAAGACTTCTGTTATTGGCAGTTGATCCCATAAATAATTTGTTCAAGGTATAGGGCACTTATTTGGATAGTGATCTTGTGCAACTCTTTATACACAGTACATAACCATAAGGTTCTGGCCTCCTTCTTCATCTAAACCTGAGGTTTCCCATGGGGATACACTTGGTCAAATAAATCTCGTACAACTCATCCACTGAATCTTTAATTCTTTGAACTCTGTTGGGGGTCATATGATAGGGGTTTTGAAAATGGATTGAGCATAAAGAGTTAGGTCGATCTGAAAATCAATGTTTCTTAGGGAGAAATAGTCCTGATAGTCCTCAGATGGAACATCTATAAATCCACCAACTGTAAATATAGATATGGATATACTGAGTGTGGTTAACATAACACTAACACAGTAACTTACTTGCTTGCACATTGTAGTTAGGGCGGAAATAGGATTTTTCTTCCCTCGGTCCATAGAAACATACGTCTAGTATTTCCTCATTTCTCACGCTAACCTTAAGATTTTTACAAGTCATCTTTTATAACTATATAATCAGTTCATCCCCATAATGATAACAAGGTATGGTTCCAGCAATACTAATAGAGGCATACTTATAAAAGATAACACATTCAACTACCTACTAGTCTCAGTAAATTTAAAAGATAGTGGGACGATCTAAAGTGTAAAGAGATGTAACCACACCATGAACTCTTACAATGATATTTCTTTATTAGTTATAAAGGATCGGCATGTAAGCTGAATGAATGAAGGGACGAAAATTCATAATGAAAGAGGTAAGGTAAATAAATGACCTGCATATATAAGACATGCAGTTTAGTTATGATGGTCATGATAGTAAAGTCAATGAACGATATTATGAAGTTGAGGGGGAGTATTAAGTATTGAAGGTGAAGAAATGTAACAGATTATCAAAGAGGCTTTTGAAAAGTCATACGGTATTCGTATGTGAGTAAAATGACGAAGATAAGGGTCAACACTACCAGAAAGGAAATTTTATTCATCTGGTATTTAAAAGGCCAATACGTCATGATGAAGGAGTCAGTCTTATAACTAAACATGATAGCATCCATTAATAACACATTCTATAGTCAATAAAAGTCTTGGATAGGCATATAAACTTCGAAATTGCTGGCAGATGAAAATAGCACAAATCGTTGTTTATCATCAATAAGATAGGTGTACTAGTAAAGAAAGGACTGACAAAATAACTTGGGTAACAGCATGCAGTCATGGCCATAGAGTAGTATGCCAATATGACACTACAGTGCCATAGAAACACGAATAATATGGATCCATTTAATTGCTGAAAGGGCGCTCAATGATTGGGTCTGAAGCAACCAAAGGCTTTGCAAGCAATAAATGAATAATGGCCAAATAGAAGCAAGGAGTTAAAGTAAGTGACAGTAAAAATATCAATATAGTGATGGCTGAACTGTAAGTAGAATGGGTTAAATATACTTAGGAAGAACTGCAAATCACACAGTAAGGCATATTGGGGGTCATTATAGGCTCCACTATGGAAACAGAGAATTAAACAATTATGATTGTCAGGGTTTAAATTGCCTCTAAAAAAAGTTGCTCAGATGTGTTTAAAGGACTCCCCACAGAACACATATGAGATTTTTTTATAAACACTCCATTACAAATCAAGAGAGTGTGAGTGGCAAAGAAATGATGCCTCTGAACAATTCAAGGTAACTAGGGCAGAAATAAGTCAATGATAGGAAGTAATGGGAGCATTGCTGATGTAAGGTCCTAATGTCAAGAATGGTAGCTTAATCTTACTCGTACCACCCACGTAATGCCAAGTAGCACACCATAAGCTACTAACTGTTATCATCAGACATAACCACTCATTGTAACGTTCATCTCATACTAGTTCATCTCAAAGATATTGCCCCACAAAGCATTTCATCATCTAGAGGTTTACATCTAACTTGACACTGTATTAATTCCTTAAGAAGTTACAAATGTTATCCCTACATCGCGTTTTAACCATCACTGTACCCAAGATCAGGTATATTAACACACCTCAAAAGAACTCTCAAATCCTAGGGTAAAATGGACAGAGCTGTGCCTAAAACCTGACTAAAACCCGGCTTAATGCCTTACATTAGGTACTGAAATAGAGAGAAACACTTTAATAGCTCAACGGTCACGCGCCGGAGTTCATAACTCAACGGGTCATACACCTAGAGTGCATGATTGCTAAAATTTAAACAAATGAGAGAAATAAAACATGCAATACAGCTCCCAGATAAATGAGATTATGCCTCACTAACAGGTGGCCCAAATGGTTCCACACTTCAATTTGCTAATGCTCGAATCTTAGGATATTACCAAATGATTGAGTCATCTAAATGGAAATAGATCCTCCATATATGCCCATACATATGAATTTATAGTCAATAGCTCATTTAACTAGTCCAACATAACTCATATACACCTTGATAGCTAACTCATAAACACTTGATAGCTTACAGTGGCCCTTAAAACCTTGGCTCTGATACCAAATTTGTAACGCCTTCAAAATACTAATGACATGATTTATGAAAAATTGTAGCAGAAGACTTAATGATAAGAGGGTGCTACCACCATCCTGATAAGGATAAGGCTCATTGAAACCATTTAATCTTGCAACTCATGTCCACATCACAATATCTATTAAACTGAAACACTCCAAGACCAAGGTCCTAGTTTAACATCAATGCAATCGACTTAATTATATCATATGCTAACTCGCACTCCACACTGCACAAGTATATTAAATATAGACCCAACTTGATCCTGAGGTCGAACCCAAAATTTATGCTATGCTGAATCCACTGTGTGCATCTGATGACTTCCAAAAGGGCTTGCTAAATAGAGAAACATGTGATACTTCATCACCTGAAATGTAAAACATGAAAACAATTCGAAAATGTCAGCAAAAACCCAGTACATACATTCCTGTATTGTAAAATGGGCATAAAAACACTGTTGATGGATACTCGCCTTTGCAATTTATTTAGTTTGCAATAACAATGAAAATGAAAGTAATATTAAACTGAATTACTCATTATTATCTGAATGTGAATCCTCTTGCAATGATATGATCTATACATAGGTGTACACCTGCCAATCCGATCAGAAGTTGGCCTGAAGCCACGCGGATAAATGATGGGCTGACGCCCTATAGATGATAACTGACGGGGTTACAAGTTAAATAGCAAATCATTGTATAAACTGATTCATTGATAAACTCATTAAGAGTTGTAACTTGATAAACATGTTCTTCTTTACGAAGATACTGGCAATTGGCGTACCTTAAGTTTTTAAAAATGCCATTTAACTTGATAAATTTGTTCTGACTTGATAACACTTATGCATAACGGTGAACGATAACTAGGCCTCGACTCTATTTCATAAATATTATTGTAGGTATGTGTAGTCAGCAAATGATCCTTACTCACATAATTGAGTAAGTAAGAGTATGTTTAATAGAAATTGAGTAATTAAATGGTATACATAACTTGGGTATTTGAATATAACTTCAAAGCTCAATTAATAAAAGTAACTAAATTCGATATAAAGTAAATGAAAGTAAAATAGATCACAATGAGATAAATGCGATTACAAAGGAAAAGGCGTTGATGGTGACGAATGAGGGAGTGGTTGTGGCCTTTTCTAAGAAAGGTTGATGACACGGGTTTAAGACTCGCTGATGTATAACTTGGTTCAAGATAACAGCGAGTACACTAGCTTGGCCTGACAAATACATTTGATACATTCTGGATTGAGTAAATAATAGAGATTTGAGGCCAAGAGAGATATATCTTGGTTCAAAATAGCATAAACTGCAATAACTTGGTTTGTTAAATATGGTTTCTGAGTCAAAATTCTCCCCACCTCCCATAATTCATTTATAAATCCATTAAATATAGAATTCCACCTCAAATGAATCATTGAACTCAACAGAAGCTATTAAGCGTGCTAAGCGTGGTATTTTCTTTATAAAATTCATAATTGATTCAAAGTTCATAAATATGCTCACAAATTGTATACTTGCCTTGTTCTTTCTCATTAATTAAGCTAAAATCTCCATGAAAGTCCATGAATATTCATTTCCTCCTTAAATGACCTTACTTAGCCCAAAATACACAAAATGAGTGTTTGATCAATCTCACTCAATCTTTATCATTGCTCTTCATACAATTACTCAAAATGCTTCTAAAGATCACCAAACTCAAAATACTCAACCAAAATTCAAGAAATATTATAAAAAATTCAAAAGTAATATGGAGAATCTATAGTACAATTTTTAAAATTTCCCTCCAAGTATATGCTGCACAGAAATTGCAATAACAGCCAAATTTGTACCAAAACAGGCTAGTTCACTTCAAAAATTCATAACTTTCACCATCGAATTCAAATGGGGACCTCAAACCCCAATATGGAAAGCATAAGAAGCCCCAAAAAAACTTTCATTCATAACACAAAGCATGATTCCCACAATAGGGTTCCCAAAATGGGGGTAGAGCACAAGTGTGTTAGTTTTGATTGAACCTGCACAGTTCTAGCAAAACAACTATAACTTTGTCCATAGAATTTAGATTAAGGTGATTCAAAAGCCATTTGAACTATAACTAGTTGATCTAGCTTCCACCAAAATTCATAATTTTTCAACAAGCCATGGAGTACCAATTTTTCCCAGAACAGACCCCTATTTTCGGGTCCTTCACAGCTTGCTACCTACTTTATTATCGTCCTTTTCACATAATTACCCTCTAAAATCACTTGTTGAAATTACCAAACCATGGAATGATCCTCAGCATCACTTTAGACAGCTGTAATCCATAATTTTTACTTCATAATCATCCAAGATTCATTTTCAATCCAATAACATATCCAACATCATAAATCACCTCATGTGATCCAAATGAACATATGTAATACAAAAACTCGCTTAAATCAAGCACGATCATGAAAACCCTAATTCTTGCTCATTCAAGTGAACATCCAAATAACCATAATTGGCTTCAAAATGATGATCTAACATCATATTTTTCATGATTTATGACACAAATCATAACAAGATACATAAATAAGCTCAAACTCATACTTGCTTAATTTCAAGTCACTTGATCATATTCTTGATTAAACACCCATAACTCCAAACATCTCCAAACCCAATAAAAATTGCATAATAACTATCAGTTTGATCATCCAAATATAGCTTATAAATAAAACAACCATAAAACTCAGGATCGAATAAGTTAGGGTTTTAGGTATACCTTACTTTAGGCTTGAATTAGAAGGAGGAGGGGGTTGTTTTGAATGATCTTAGTGGTTGGACATGATAGCTGGCGGCAAAGGGAAGTCGGGGTAGCCGAAAGGTGGCCGGAAACCACCAAAAATGGCGGCACAAGGGGCAGTACCTGCTGCCCCTATTCTGGTAGCACTAGTGTAGGAGAGAGAGAGAGGGCAATGGAGAGCTTATCTCTTCATTTTGTTTGTGTGAATTTTTGATGAGTCACTTGGTTGGATGTTAGCTTAAGTTTGGCTGAAAATTCGAAGCCATAAAGTACCTTTTTGCTAAGTATATTTAGATGCAAATCATGATAATTAGTGATAAATAAACACAAGTAACTTGAGCCTTATATAATTGGGCCTAAATCATAGGTTTTGGGCTTGATGTTTGGCCCAAAAATAAGCGAAGGTTGCGTTAAAGATTTTATAAGGCTCGGGATTAAATTTCCTAACGTTTGAAAAATAATTAATCACTAAACCATGCTTACCGAGGCCTACTATCGACTCACCCGATTTAAACAATAAATAAAACTTGATTTGCAAAGTGGTCTCAAAATAAAATATCACCCAACTGGGATGATTAAATATGATAATTGAATGCAAAAAATTTAGAAAACACAATTGAATTCATTGACTAGATAAATTGGGGTGCAATTGAATCATTAGACATGATTTGGTCAATTAAATAACCTTAAATTATAAAAAGAATAAACATGAGTTAAACAAATAAACATGATTAATTAAGTAAATAAATTTAAATAAATAAACATGAGTTAGGTTCGGGCTATTACAGATTCCGTCGCCATCCCACTATTATATAAAAAAATTTGTTTGTGGCGAATAATCCGTCGCCAATCCGTCGTCATTTTTTTCCCTTTTTTAAATAAAATTTTTGTTTTTACAAGTATCCCTAATTACAATATATTTCATTTCCTGCAGGAAAATAAATCGAGGATATTTAACAACCCAATCGATACTAATGCTTCACTCGAAGCGTTTTCAACCAATCTCAATCCAAAAATAAGCCAAACATCACATGCAAACCAAATTCTTCCAAGTGTGTCATCGCAATTCATATCATAAATTCATAGGAACAACATGTAGTTCCTGAAAATATAAACGCACTTAACAATACCATGGCTAAGAGAGTAAAATAGATGCAAATCTACATGTATAAGCAAGAAATAGAGAGGGGAGAAGCAAGCAACTCAGGAATCAATCATCTAGGTGAGTAATCATCATACCCTTCATCCTCGTCCTCATCCTCATTATCTTCATTATGTTGTGGAAGGTTAGTGAAGAGAGGTTGTGATCCCGAATAGGAAGCTTCTTGCGGTTGGAAAAAAGCTTGCATTTGCTGATTCATACTCATTATTTGTTGGCTTATCATTTAGTTGGACTTCTTTAATTGCTTGTATTTGTCCATAAGCATCCGATACATTTTAGCTTCCGATGTGAGCTCACCCCCCAAGTTGGTCACCATACCTCTTAAATTATTCAACTCCTGTTGGGATGGCGCCTGACCTGTACCTGCTAAAAATCATGTATATTAGTGACAATGATTTAACTTATCCTAAAGTGACATTGTGCACAATTTTTATATGAATGACTTAAATACGAATATTGTCTAAAGCTACTATGCCGGCACGTTAGGAGGGACTAAACCAAGAGGATTCCCTAATGTTGATGGCCTCATCTCCAATACCCTAAATACAACCCATTTTTGTTCGTATAGGCCTTCACCCGCAATTCGTTTGTATTTGAAAGTGATTGAGATTGACATTGGGAATTGCCATCTGAGGTCCCTTGAGAGTTGATGATGTTATGAAATTCTTGTTCAAAATTTCTACAATATCACAACATTTACAAAAAATCAAATATATTGTACTTAATAAAAGTATATGAACCTAGCTTGAACGATTAATTAAGATTGAACATCGAGAATAAATTATGCATGTTTGTTGTGATTTGTTATCAACCGAAGGCCCATCTTATTTGCCATGAAATTTGTGTGCGGGCGAACAACTCAACAATTGTGGGATCCCTCCAAAGTTATTCCCTCTACGCTCCAAACAAATTTAGAAAAACACGTTAACTACCACAGTCAAACAAATAACTACAAAAAGTTGTAAGATGTATAGTGAGTTATTAGACGCCTCCTATGCTTATGCATAGAGATCGAGCCACAAGAGTGGAGAGATGGTCCAAGACTATCTGGATCATGAGGCTGATTTTTTTGAGCTTTTTCACATAATTTCTTGTATGCTTTGTCCACCCAATATTGTTGGAGTCCTTTTCATTGCTCATCACCAAGCCATGTAGGCTGCTTGTTGTACTTTTGTGCTTTGCTAAGAAAGTCCCTCCAACATGTATTGCTCTATTTTGAAAATTTTTCCTAATTCAATCCTCATGGCTAGGATTCCAAGTGAACCACTTCTGCAAATAAGAAAACAACTAACACATCAAATAATGGCATAATAATGAATCAAGTACATAAAAGTGTTAATTTATATTTACTTTAGTTACCTTGAACTCTCAAAATCACAAATCTCAGACTTATTAAGGCACTTTGCCACAACAAGGCCAAGGAGCATCATATTTGCCTTAGAAGACTAGAGAAATCCTACCAATAGCATCTTCATTTTGGAGAAACCTATTTCAATAGAAAAGATCAAATTAACGCGACATTACGCAAAAGAGCTGAAGTTAGAAATACAAAATAATTTTCCCACTTAGCCGTTACCATAAAACCACAACGTCTTCATTTTGGAGAAACCTATTTCAACAGAAAAGATCAAATTAACTCGACATTATGCAAAATACTTCAAGCTAGAAATACCTAGCAATTTCCCCACTTGAATACCAGAGAAATCCTACCAACAGTGAAGTGGATCTAGATTAAAAGAAGAAATCCATTTGGCCAAATAAAGGCATAATCAACCCAATGAAGATCCAATAAGAAGAACTCCTTAAGAACACTTCAATGGAGGAACACTCAAATCCAGAGGATTCTTGCAAGAACACCAAGATAAATAACCCACCAATTAATCCCCTAACTCCTAAGCACTAAGGATTAATATAAAGGGATGACCGTAAATCACCACTCTAATAAGAGAAAAAGATTAAGAGATTTTGAGAGAAATAGCTTCTAGCCTTTTCATTCATTTATAATCATCAAAAACTGAACGTAATGCAAGAGATGGGGAATTAAATAGCAAGATACCCCTTCCCCAAGCATAGTACTAGCCGATAGCATTACAAGGGTTTTTTTCCAATGAAATACAAGCTAATTGTACAATTAAAGGGGGACCACTAGGTGATAATGGTATGCTGGAATTTAGCTGCACATTCCTTCCCATTGGTGATGTCATTCACCTATCCAAATAGAGGAGATTAAGGTGAAAATTTTTATGGGAGCCTTCTAGAAGATTCTATCAATGACCCACCATATTTGGATCCTTAATTCTCCTATTTGATGACTCAAATAAATCCTTAAGTAAAAACGTGCACTTCTAGACCTACACTGACCATAGCATGGTTAAAATCCCAAAACTTACTCGATTCTTGGAATTGGATAATGATCTTGGGCTTGTTGGAAAATAGACATCTGAGGCTATCCAAAATTCACCCAAATGGAGCCCATTTACCTAGCTAAAAATAATCTAGAAGTTAGGCTATATGTTCTGCCCAGAACGAGGAAGTAAAATAAAATAGGTGACTTGGAGATAAAAATAGCTCGGCTCCTTATTTAGGCTACTAAGTGCTATGCTACCTTGCCTAAGCTTACTTTGGGACCCCTTACGGTGCCCAAACCAACAAGGACTTTAGAGAGCCAAGTGCTTGGGTGCCACCCTTATAGGTGATTAAGGGCCCTAGTTGACTACAAGCCTTGGTATTGTTAAGAAAGTTAGGCCTCATGGTTTGCTCAGCATCAACCTCCCCTCCTTGAGGAGGATTTGCTCTTAAATCTCCAATGTCCTCATCTTCATCCTCAATGTAGGGAGTGAGGTCTCCAACATTAAAAGTGGCAGAGATGTTCATGTCACCCGAAAGTTCTATTTTGTAGGCATTATCTCCCACTCTTTGCACGATCTTGTAATGGCCATCTCCCCTTACCATGAGCTTGCTTTTCCTCCTTGAAGGAAACCTCTCCTTATCAAATGTGACCATAGAAGATCTCCCATTTTAAACTCAAGATGAGTTCGCTTCTTGTTGGCCTTGGTCTTGTATTGCTCATTCACCTTCTCATTTTGAGCTCTCACTTGCTCATGTAGTTTCCTCATAGCTTTAGCCTTTCCTTAGCTTCAAAGCTCACTTTGAATTCTTAAGGAATGGGAATGAGATTAAGAGGGGTGCGAAGGTTGAGGCGATAGCATACCTCCAAGGGTGAAAGAGAAGTACTATAGGAAAGAGTCCGGTTATAAGCAAATTCCACATGGGGAAGCTTGGTGTCCCAATCTTTTAAGCTCTTACTCACCATTCCTCTCAACAAGGTAGTGAGTATGCGGTTGGTCACTTTCATTTGTCCATCAGTTTGGGGGTGGTAAGTGGAGCTAAAAAATAGTTTAGTCCCTACTAGCCTCCATAGACTTCGCCAAAAGTGTGATAAGAACTTGGTATCTCTATTTAATACAATAGTCCTTGGGATCCTATGAAGCCTCACGATTTCCTGGCAGAAGAGATCCACAATATATATAGCATCATCACACTTATGACAAGCATCAAAATGTGCTACCTTAGAGAACTGATCAACAACTACCATGATGACATCCTTTCCTCGAGGGGTTCATCGAAGGGCCACTATGAAATCTATACTAAGGTCACCCGAAGGCCTTAAAGGAACTGGAAGAGGGATGTGAAGGCCTTGGTGGAAGTGACTCTTGGCCATATGACAAATGGCACACCTTAAGATTACCTTGTAGACATCCCCACCCAACTTGGGCCAATAGAAGTGCTCCTTTAGGATCTCAAAGGTCTTCTTGATACCAAAATGCCTAGCTAAGGCTCTTCTATGAGCCCCCTTGATAGTTAAGTCGCTTATAGGGCTCTTGGGGATGCATAACTTGTTTCTTTTAAAGAGGAAATCTTCTTACAAGGTATAAGTGCCATAGTTGGAGGGATCTTCAACCACCATCTTGAAGTTTTTATCTTCTAAGTACAAGGTCTTGATGGAATGGAGTACAAAAGGCTTGAGTAAAGGACCACCTAGTAGGAGGTCAATTTGGTACTCAATTCCTCTCATAGGAGGGAGTCTCGGTGGTAGATCATTGGGAAAAACATCCTCAAACTCTCTCAAGAGTGATTGAGTAAGAAGGTGTAAGGGCTTCACTTCCTCACTTGTATTTGATTCAACCACAAGTAAGGCAAATAAAGGCTTACTCTTACTAATGGCCCTCTCCACCCATGTCTCACTCATATAGAGGATTATCTCACTTCCCTTCCTCGGTTTAAGTTTGAGAGGTTTGGGTGGTGGAAGGGGGGTCAAAGTGAGGCTACGTCCCTTGAACTTAAGGACATATGTGTTGGCATGCCCATCATGTATCACATGATTGTCATAAAACCAAGGTCGACCAAGCAATACATGACAAGCATTCATAGGAAGAACATCACAAAGGACCTCACCACAATAAGGACGAACAGAAAAAGAGATAAGAGCATGTTTAAAAATGGTTACCTTGCTTCCTTACTTGAGCCATTGAAAAGTATAAGGGGTGGGATACACCTTGGTGGGGACTTGTAGGTTGTCAATGAGAGTCATGGAAGCCACATTGGTGCAACTGCCTCCGTTGATAATAAACTCACACACTTTGCCTCCAATGATACATCAAGTGTGGAAGATTTGCTCCCTTTGAGTAGGTTCAAGGGGAACCTCCTCCGCATGGAGGGCTCTTCGAATCACCAATAGTTCTCCAACATCCGGAGTGACTACAATGTAATCTTTCTCTTCAAACTCTTCCTCACTAGTTTCTTCCTCTAGAGCACGGATCTCTTCCACCTCCCTAATAAGGAGGGTTCTTCGATTTGGACAATCCACTTGGAAGTGTCCATAACCATCGCATTTGAAGCACTTCTTTCCCTCTAACCTCTTTGGAGGTTTACTAGCAATCCCTTTACCCTTATCAATAGTCTTGATGGGTGTAAGGGTAGTTTCAACCTTGTTGTAGGAAGAGAATCTCCTTGGTGCGCTCTAAGGCCGATAAGGGGAAGGTGTTGCGAAGGGCTTTCTACCCTTAAGTTGTTTCTCAATCTTGATTGCGAGGTGGCAAACATCATTGAAAGATAAACACGGTTGTAGTTCCACCTTGTGAGCTATGGTAGGAGAAAGTCCTTTGATGAACCTAGTAATAGTAAGCTCATTGTCTTCATTCAAACCAACTCTCATTTGAAGTTGCTCGAATTCTCGAATATATTCCTCCACTCAGAGATTCTCTTGGCTAAGGGTGGTAATCTTGAGATAGAGCTCTTACTTGTATGAAACAGGTAGGAACCTCTTCTCCATGTGTTTCTTGAGTTTAGACCAAGTCTTGATCTTAGATTTAGTTTCTGTAACTCTATTCTTCTTTAAGGTCTTAAAAAACAAGGAGGCATACCCCTTTAACTTGAGAATGACCGACTTGAAGGCCTTTTCATCATTGTACTCCTTGAGTTCAATGATCCTCTCAATAACTTGCACCTAATCAATGTAGTTTTCCGGTTTGAGGTTGCCATCAAACTCCGGCGCCTCGACCTTGAGGTCACTAAGATCATCTCTAGGATGAGATCTACCCAAATTATCTCTATCCTCATGGTCCTCATGAGAAGATGTGTAGGTAATGTCAATGGGGCTCACATCAAGCTCCCTAGGTCGGAGAACTCGCCGTTCGGATCCCTTAACTCGCTCTAGCTCCATGGTGAGCTTTCTTACTTGTTCTTAACGGTCAATTATCGCCTTATCTCTCCTCATTTCATCGGCTAACTCTAGAGGGATGCCCCTAGGTTGAGAAGGTTTTGCATCATTAGTCATGGTTAAAGGTAGACAAGAGAAGGTAGAAGATTAAGTGTTTGAGAAAAGGTGGCGTGGTTGTGCCAGAGGAAGCACGGGCCAAAATGAAGGGGCACGATCATGCTATACAGCACGGTGTAGTCGTGCCAGATCACTGTAGAAAATTTTTTTAGGAAATAGAGTGGCACGATTGTGCCAGGGAGCACGACCATGCTTTAGTAAATTTTTGGTTTGACACGGGTAAGTGTTTTGGCTTTTTTATGGAGTTACCCCAAGCTTAGTACTAGCTCATAGCATTACAAGGATTTTATCCAAGGAAATACAAGCTAATTATATAATTAAATGGGGACCACTAGGGGATGATGGTGTGCTGAAATTTGGCTGCACATTTCTTTCCATTAGTGATGTCATTCACCTGTCCAAAGGGAGGAGATTAAGGTGAGGATTTTCATGGAAGCCTTCTAGAAGAGTCTATCAACTATCCACCAAATTTGGACGCTTGTTTCTCCCCTTCGATGACTCAAATAAATCCTTAAGTAAAAACATGCACCTCCAGACCTATACTGACCATGGCAAGGTCAAAACCCCATAACTTGCTCGATTCTTAGAATTTGATGATGATCTTGGTCTTGTTAGAAAATAGACATCCATCCATGCAAAATTCACCCAAAACGGAGCCCATTTAGTCTGCCAAAAATAAGCTAGAAGTCAGGCCATTTGTTCTGCCTAGAACAAAGAAATAAAATAAAATAGGTGACTTGGAGATAAAAATAGTTTGACTCCTTACTTAGGCTACTAACTGTCATGCTACCTTGCCTAAGTTTACTTTGGGACTCCTCAAGGCTCCCAAACCAACAAGGCCTTTGGAGAGCCAAGTACTTGGATGTCACCCTTATAAGTGATTAAGGGCCCAAGTTGCCTAAGCCTTGATGTTGTTAAGGAGCCTAGGCCTCATGGTTTGCTCCGCATCAAACAGCGTCTTCATTTTGAAGAAACCTATTTCAACAGAAAAGATCAAATTAACATAACATTATGCAAAATACTTAAATTTAGAAATATATAATAATTTTCCCACTTAGCTGTTACCATCAACCACAATGTACATCTTTGTTCGAGTGCTTCCACGACTGGATTGTGCTTCACTACCTCTAGTTCCAATGTTTTGTTAGGACTGGTTAGAATTAGGATTGATAGTTTTGGGGGCAAGGGTTGATTGTGTCGGCAACAAGGGTGTAGGTTGGAATGTTATGTGCAAATTGTTGGGAAATGAATGTCTAGTTAGGGATGTATAGGGTATGAGGAGGGAAAAACCCCATAGGAAGTATCCCAAATTAAGAATGGATTGTTCCTAGAATACCTAGCATGTGAGGTATTTGGGAGGAAGGTGAATCAATGTCCATTGCACTGGAAAGTGCGTTTAAGCTCCTACGCCCTCTCCCTTGACCTCAAGTAGAGGACTTACCTCGACGGGGGGTGGAATCCATATCTGAAACAGTTGACAATAAATATAAGTGCAAATAACTATTGTACGTATCAATAATTTAGTCACACAACACAATAGTTAGAGAACATCAAGTTTCAAAATTAACATATATGATAAAAGTACATTCATACATATCTACGTTACAAAACTAAGTGCGGAAATATACAACAATTAATAAGCATTTAATTGTTTGCATCATCTTCATCATCTTCATCATCATCCTCACCCCCATCCTCATCATCATCCTCATCATCGTCATTATCATATAAATGTATATCTCCTTGTTCTTCATGTGTTTCATTCCTATCATCCCACTCACCCTCTTCACCACCCTCATCCTCTTCTTCTTCTTCTTCTTCATGTATGTCATCATTTACTTGAATAAATAAAAAACCAATATCATTATTAACTTTTTTCGATGGTGCACTTTCATCCACTAATGATGTAGAAATAACATCATTCACAGGTTCAACAAGTGTCGTCGTGCCCATTTGTTAGTAAGCAATGGGTCGAGTGTATTGCATATCCACTATGGCTGTTGGCTTAGTTGGTATGATAATAAGCCAATTGACCCTATCTCTTGAGCAATCTGGATGTGGTATGAAGTACACTTATGATGCAGTGTTTGTAAAGATGACTGGATCGTACTTTCTATACCTCCTTGTAAGATGAACCTCAACAAGTTTGTTTAGTTTATGAGATCGTGTCCCACGAATCAATTTGGGATCAAACCACTCAAACTGAATAGCACACATCTTTTTAGTGGTTTACCTACATACTCAATTTCCATAATATCTTTAAGTACGCCATCATAATCATTCTCAATCTCACCTTCTCCATTCTCACATACACCAATACCACAATTGTACGTTTTTTTATAACACTGTGAGCTTCTGTGTGGAATTTAAATCCATTAACTCTACATGCCGTCCATGTTGGCACTTGTCCATTAAGCTTCACAACCAACTGTGCCAAGTACCAATGTTTGTGATTGTTGAATAGTTGAATGCAATGCACCTCAGGTGACATAGGATGTGGTTTTAGTTAATACAATACACTGAATTGTGTCATAGTATTTGTAACTGAATGAGTTTAATTACTTACATTTTAACTAAACCAATATGCAAAATGACTTTCAATGACGGTATCAACGTCAGCATCACTAATATTGGGATGTGCAGTTCGGATTTGTTCTGCGCAAATTCTGTGGCTTTTCATAAACATGGTAAATAAACTACTTTTTTGAATCATAAACTCAATTGAAACTTACAATGGCTAAGTTGGCACTCACCCAATATAAGGCTTAACTTCGTCATAATTTAGTAGCACATGAAGATGAGCAGCAATATATTCAGCATCTGTGAGATACCTTCATCTTTCCTTCCCAAGAGAGGTTCTTTGCGGTTCAAACACAGATAAAGTTGCGAAATGATTATTATGTTCATTGCCATCCTTATTTCTTCGACATCTATTACACATGGATTGCACATTAGAGCTGAAGTAATAGGAGGCAAAGAACGTCCTTTCAAGTTTTAACAAAGCTTTTGTAATTGAACAGTCAAGATACACTTGTTGTTTTATCCTTTTCCTTAAACGACCAAAGTACCTAACAAAGAAATATTAAATAATACTTTTAAGTGATTGCATTGTTTAGTTGTTTAAATCCATTTTCATCAAATATAATCTATTTTTACCTCCCAAATGGATACATCCAATGGTACTATACAGGACCACCAAGTTATGCCTTTTCTGCCAAATGCACCGGTAAGAGCTCCATCACATCGAAGAAGCTTGGAGGAAATATTGTCTTAAACTTACAGAGAGTAATGTCAATGTTCCGATGCATTTTCTCGAGCACATCCTCTCATAGTGTAGTGGAGCACAAATTCTTAAAGAACTAATTTATCTCAATGAAAAGTTTTGACACATCATCCAGGAAAGCAACAAATGCAATGGGTAACAGAGTCTCCATGAACACATGATAATCATGACTTTTCATATTGTTAAGCTTTGTATAATTGGGCTCCATAATAGTCCTCAAATTAGAATAATATCCATGAGGCATGTTAAGTCCCTTTACCCATTCGCATAGCGCTCTTCTTTTATCCATACCAAGAATGAACTTCATTTTTGGTTTAACCGTTTTGCCACCTGGGCCTGGCTGTAAATGTAATTCTTCCCTATTACATATATCTGCAACATCAATTCTTGATTTGACATTGTCCTTTACTGTTCCACTAACATCCACAATAGTGTTAATCATGTTTTCAAAGAAGTTTTTTTCTATGTGCATCACATCCAAATTATGGTAGAGCAATTGGTGTTGGCAGTAAGGCAACTCCCAGAATGTGCTCTTCTTCATCTAATTTTACTTATTTTTCTTAAATCCTGATATTTAAAAGTCACCGTCTGTTGTTACCATGGAGTAGTCTTCCACCTCAGCATAAAGATGTTCCTGACATATGCGGCAAGAAGGACCCTCCGTAATAATTCTGCCTTTTCTAAATGAAGTTTCATTTCTTTTAAATGCTTGATTCCTTGATAAGAAACACAAGGATTATCAAACCATGAGAACTTACCTCCATTCTTAAGTCTAAAAGCCTTCTATTGCTTCATACATACTGGACATGCCAATTGACCATTAGTACTTTACCCATATAATATTCCATATGCTGGAAAATCATTGATGGTCCACTTAAGTGTAGCCTTTATTTGAAATGTCTTACCCATAGATACGTTATATGTTTCAATTCCAATATCCTACAACGCCTTCAACTTATCAATAAGAGGTTGTAAATATACATTTATTTTATTCTTGGGATTTTTATAGTTGGGAATACACAAGTGAGGAACATAAATTGTGTGCCACATAAGTTTTAGGGGGAAGGTTATAAGACGTAACCACCACTAGCCAAATGGAATAAAATCTTAAAGACAAAGTGTAAGCATTAAATCCATCAACACATAAGCCAAGCCTAACATTCCGAGATTTTTGAAGCAAAATTGAGGTACTTATTATCAAAATGTTTCCACAATACCCCATCTGATGGATGACATAGAACACCGTCCTCCTGCCGATGTTCATAATGCCATCTTATGTGCTTTGCAGTGCTTCTTGATGCATACAATCTTTGAAGCAAAATTGAGGTACTTGTTATCGAAATGTTTCCATGCTACCCCATCTGATGGATGACATGGAATACCGTCCTCCTGTCGATGTTCATAATGCCATCTCATGTGCCTTGCAGTGCTTCTTGAAGCATACAACCTTTGAAGTCGAGGTCTCAATGGTAAGTAATGCATTCTGGCATATGACAATGGACTTTGATTCCTTTGTTGTGACCTTGGCCTCTTCCAGCTCGAATGCTCACAAAACTTGCATGCATCGAGGTTTGAGTCCTCATTAAAGAAGAGCATGCAACCTTTATGGCAACAATCAATGCGTATCACATTGTTCTCGAGATCTTTAACAACATTCTTTATCTGCCCATAGTTCTTTGACATGCAGTTGTCTTTCATTAATTGAACAGTATCATTCAAACAGTTTTATAGCATGTTATAATCAGACTTGATACTTAATAGCAGAACAGCAGTAGAGGGCTCATTATAGGTGTAGCGGGCATCAAATAAGGGTTGTTAAGCAGCTTGAACCATATTATAGAATGGTTCTTGACAAGTACTTTGCTCTTTTTCCCTTATATTTTGATTTGCTAATACGGCATCACCAACCATGTGCCTACATGATCTATGTACCAGTCATTGTGATCATGATTAGTATGACTTGAATCGCCAGCTTAGGGAATTTCACTAGTAGAACATCCAAAATCATATTATTCAGGTTCTACTTCTCCATGGCTTATCCAATACCAATATCTTTTATAAAACCCTTATACATCAGATGCATCCTTACCTCATCGGGTGTTAAGTACACTTTATATGGACATCTATACTTCCCCCCACTTTAGAACTTTGTTTGCCTATGTGCAAATGTATCAAATTGACTTACTACATTTAGAAATTCTTGGGTATAACCATTACGATCAGGCAATAATCTATTATATATCCACCAACAATGTGGAGGGCCATTGATATTTTGCTCAAGCAACAATACTCAAGAAAGTTATTAGATTAGTATTAATTTCAATTTATATAATTGTAATTATACAAATTTCTCAATTACGTATTACATATATTTTAATAATCAAACACAACAGATAACCCACATTATAGCATTAATGTCTTAAATATTCATGTTCTGTCCATCTATTTTCTTAAATCATGAACCTAAATATTTATCCAAAAACTATTAAGTACAAATGAAAAACATGAAATCACATAGATATATAGTCCACATTATAGCATTAACTTTACACCAACAATCTCATTGTAATACATCATCCACTATCAACAATTATTCTTTTAAAGCATGCCAATTTTCAAAAATTATTCATTTTAACTCTCACCAATTTCACATTCGAAATATAAATTGCAATAATTTTATAAATTTCTACTTGTAAATTTCAACTAATATATTTCTATTCTTACAAATATAACAAAACTCAGCAGATTCAAACTTAAGCATTTCATTCCACCAACATGTCACATTCTAATTACAATTATCAAACCTAAATCCTAAATTACATGGAGGAAAATGTTGAAGCAAATAGGAGCAATAACTTTACAGAAATTCTACATTTTAACAAAACCATGAACTAACTATGAAATTTTAACAATCTGATGTTAAAATTTTTAGGAACTAAAGCTCAAAGAAGGAGAAAAATTTACCTTAATTTGTGTGAAGGGGCAGCAGGGGGTAGCATCGGTGGCAAGTTTGGTGGTGGGCGGAGGACAGATGGCGGACGGGCAAGTGCAACAAGGGTGTCAGGCTCTCGCTCTTTCTCTCAGTGTGCACGAAACAAATGACGAAGTGAACCAGATATGGTTCTCTTTAGACATGTGGGCGACGAATTAGCGACGATTGTAAATTTTATTTCTTTAATTGATTGGTGATGGAATTACTGTTGCCAAACAGGAAAAAATTTAAAATTCCATTTTCGGTCGCCATGGTTAAAATTTTGGTGACAGTTTTTAATTTCCATCACCAATCTGATATATTTTTAAATTCCCATTTCCTGTCGCCGTTTCCATTGCCAATTGATATGGATTTTTATCCGTCGCTATTATTTGTCATTATTCAGCGCTTTTTTAATAGTGTGAGGACATTAAGCATCGAATAAACGTAAGATAGCAAAAATAGAAGACTGGCTTAGGAGTGTTATGCGGCAAGAAGATCTTGTTAAGATTGAAGGGGAAAGTTAATTGTGTGGTTGTCAAACCAATATTATTGTATGCAATGAAGTGTTGGCCTATCAAGAAGTATCAAGTCTAGAGGATAAGGATTGCAGAGATGAGAAAGCTTCATTAGATGTGTGGCCAGACAAGATTAGATAGGATCAGAAATGAAATGATTTGGAACAAAGTAGGAGTGATATCACAGAGAATAAGATAAGAGAGGCTAGATTTAGATGGTTTGGTCATATAAAGAGGAGGAGTATGCGTGCACCAATGAGAAGATGTGATAGAATTGCTCTTCTGTAGTGTTGAAGGGGTTAAGGTAGGGCTAGGAAGAGTATGAATGAAGTGGTCAGACATAATTTGAGGCCTTTAGCAGTAACGGAAGACATGACACAAGACAATAGGCTCTGGAGGTCTAGGATTAAGGTTACAAACTTTAGGTAGCATGTTACTTGTCCTTCCTGGATCTTGACGGAAATTAAGCAGCTAATAATTTTCCTTTTGGTCGTGTTGGTTATTATATAACTTATTGTTTTTTTGGTACCGTGCGTATCTCTAGTTTGTATTTAGTTTTTTAACTTGTTAGTTTTTGCGGTTTATTTAGCCTCTGTTTTTTATCAAAAAATTTATAAACTCCAATTGTCTTCTCAAATCTTTTGTATGTCTATTAGAATCGGTCTCTTTGTGGGCAATGATACCTGTTAAGGTAAGACCGCTTACATCTGGATCTCCCCAAACCCTGCGCAAGGGGAACTCATACTGGGAGGAGTTGTTGTTGTTGTTGATATGATCCATTGATTATATTTTTTTTTCCCCTACAAATGAGGCATAAAAGTAGATGAAGGTGGAATTCGAACCCAAGTTTTTGATAACCCTAAAAACATTATTAATTAAACTACTAACCATTGCTGATATGGTCCATTAAGGCGTGTTATTTAAATATCACTAAATATGGCCACCAGTAAATATATTAATTAGTTTGCCTTCCCTATTAAAAACATCTTCAATGCAATGGTTATGGAGCCTACCTTAGATATGCAATCCTACTCCTTAGGATCAAACTTTGGACGAACAATTTTTTTTTCCTTCTTCCCGGGTAGCTCATTGGGATAGTTAGACCCGTCCAATGAGAGCGTGACACATGGCCTGGACCAAGTCAACGGAGGACAGGGGATTACCACAAGGGAAGAGAAAGGCTGCAAGAGCGGTATAATAGTAATTTTACACATCGATTATGAAATTATCATCCTACCCTTATGTGCTAACACCATGGCTATGTTGAAGGTGCTTCCACTATTCATGATTTGACATCCTCATCTCACGCTCCCCAGATGCAGTAAACTCTCTCTATTCTTTCCCCTTCCTATTACCTTTTCTTACTCCGAGGTTAACTTCAATGTTGGAGGCCTTTGTATGTGAACTTTGAGTGTAAAAGAAAGCTGCAAGCGTACAACTTTCGCCGTAGTACTTGAGGATCGTGTCCTCAGGGACAAGGACAAGGATGAGATTAAGGTGACTAAATATTAGATCTACCTAACTAACTAATTTTCCAATTTAATCAAACCATAGCTATATCTATAGAAGCTTACTAACTATTAGCTCACATGATCACAATAAGCACTTAAGATGAATTCAAAGTCTATGAATAATCCTAAAGTTTCCCTACCACCGCCTCTCGTAAATCTAACATCAAATAATATCAACTCCAATCAAATGAGAACTAATCCAACACTAACACAACCCAATTGAGAGCTACACCATTAAAACATAGAAGGCAGAACAAATAAAGCAGGCAGGCAGGACAGGGCAGGAGAGAGCGGAATGAGACCGAGGCGTAAGCTCATTTCTAGTTAATGATGACAAAATAGCAAACATTGAGAGGAGTAGATGATAATTAAAAGTAATTAAGACTAAACAAAAAACAAAAACCCGAAAGAACACAATTAGGAAGGGAGAAAACAGAGCACCTTCAATGGAGGGGGCAAAACAACAACTAAAACTCAGGTTCAAAATCAGTTGAACTTAAGAATCCTGTAATCAGAAATTAGAGCCCTAAAACCAAAAATAAACAAGAACAGCAAGCTAGTGTAGGATGGAACAAAAACAGGGGGGAAATTTCGGATATTTCAGCAGCATTCAACTAAGAGCATTATGAGAGAAGAATAACAGAAATCAAACCTAGATTTTGTGACCATGGAGGACATGGAGTTGAGCTCCGTTAATGGCGTACCGCACTATTCAGCCGAGAACAGCCCAGAACCAGACGTGCCCACATCATTGCAATTACAAGCTATAAATTACGATTATCTACCCTGAATCAACAACTAAGCTTTGAACATACGAAATGCAAGCTTGAGAATGAATCTAACAATCGAAAATCAAAACAGGCGACTAAATTGAACACTAAATCACTAAAATTGAAGTCAACATAAATCCCAAATTCTCTAAAAGCTGGGATTAAGACTAACTAAAATCCTAAAAATAAAACTTAAAGACCTAGATTACCTCCTTGCTTTGCCACAACCTTCGACTTATAGGCAGCTTATTCTCGATCTGCACCATTCAACCCTGGCAGGCGTGGACGATGATGACGAAGGTTGCACTGGCGTCTGGCGTGGTGGATGAAGATGGTGGAAGTTGATGATGAAGGTGATGGTGGGAGATGCTGATGCTGCTGTGGTGTCCGTCAAAGAGAGAGAGATGAGAAAATGGAGAAGCTGAGATGGGGGGATGTATCAAGGCTTCAGGGTTCTTGTGGTCGAGCGAGCCAAGAGGAGAGAGAGAATGAAGTAGAAAGTAGGGGGAAACGGGCCCGTGACAGGCACGAGGAAGATGGGTAGGTTTTAGGATTTTCTTTTATTTTTATTTTTGCCTTGTTTGGGTTATGCGGATTGGGTTGTGAGAGAGAACCGAGTCATGATGACAGTTGGCCCGAACTCCCTTTCTTAGCATTTTTTGGATCGTTTCCGCATTTTTCTTGAATTATTCAAACCTACAAATAAAATAAAATTAATTAAAAATCTAAAAATAATAATTATTTTGAGCACAAATCAGGTATCATGGTATCGAAAAAATATTTTTTTTGGGCGCAAACAAATACCCTCACAACAAGATTTTGTTGGTACTCGAGTAAAACAAACTAAACTAACAAAAAAGAAATGTAAAATAAGAAGAAGAAAATCTTAACTCATTTTCACAGGAATAATGGTTGCATTTAGCGTATACAACAAGCCCTTTAAACCCCTCGGCTTCCCAAGTAGGCGAGTGAAGTCTCGTGAGGATTTTAAGTGAAATACCCACAAAATCTTTCCAAAAACAAAAGAAAATCTTTTTAGTTTTTTTTTTCCTTCAAAACATAAACATATGTACAAGTAATGGGGAAAGTATACACATGAGTCAAACAATTGCGACACCCTAGTAACCACATCACCAAATTATATACAAAAAGAATGTACAATTAGAAGATAATCTAGTCACAAGAAGCGCCTCGACTTTCATTTTTCGGCTCACACACAATATACGATGATCTATACACCTTGATGCATGTACTAATATGTATAAATCCTTATGAATCAAGTTGCTAACATCGACGCGATCCCTGCTTCTTTGTCTAGTTGCTTTATTTGCTCCCTTTTTTCTCCCTTCCTCTTTTTTTGGGTTTTCAATAAGAATAATACCCACTTGACTTGCAAATATTCGGGCTTTCCTTAAAAAGGGATTTTATTAGATTGTGCAAAGCGCGTATTTCTTTGCCCAAAATAGAAGCGTAATCAAGTGAAATAGCAAACATTCAAGTGAGTTAAAGATATGAAATAAAGATAATAACTTTGAACATTGGTGCCCAGGTTTTTATTCACTTTTAAAGACTTTTTTCCTTCTTTTTCCTTGTTTTTTTTCGCATTTTTCAAGAGCATAGAAAGTAACTTCGACAAACAAAAGTTCACATGTCAACTTAACAATAAGACCCAAAAAATTGATGATAAAGTAAGGAAGGTAGGCACACGATCACACATGATGAGATAGGGTTATTATAAAAAATCGAATCTACATCCTCAACTAGACATCTCATCATACAAACTTTATTTACATAAAATTCAACAACATAGCACATGGGATCACAACTACCTAAAAAATAACACTATTCTCCAAAGAAAAAGAAAAATCTTTTTAAATATGTCAAAACTTCGAAAAATATATGGAAATGGGCACCTCACCCTCATACCAAACCCCCGCAATATCCTCAATGCGGGAACTAAGGTGCCAAAAAGCAACACAAACCTTCAAGTGTATACAAACTAGCACACCACCAAAATAAAAAACGAACCCAAAAACAAAATCAACAGAATAAAAATCAAAATCACAAAAGAAAGGAAAACAAAAAGAAACTACAAAACAAAAGCGAATCAAAATCACACAAGAAAGCAAAAACAAAAACCAATTATAAAACAAAACAAAACTAAAACCAAACCAAAACAAGACAAACAAGGTCAAAACACAAATAATCACCAAAATAAAAACAAAATAAGACCAAGGAACTACTACCTACAAAAATAAAGAAAAAAAACCTTAAATGAAACAAGACATGAAAGAAAAATAAAATATAAAACCAATAGAATGAAAAGAAATCATTAATCACTTATTTACAAAAACATACCGCCAATACACAAAACACAACTAAAACATCCTAAAAAAACAAAAATATCCAACATAAACAAGGAGCCACCAGATAAAAACAAAAGAAAAGTAAACCTGAAACAAAACAAGGCTCAAAATAAAAGAAAAACAAAATGTAAACAAAAACAAAACCACTAAACACCAAAAAGGAAACAAAACCAAAGTATGAAATAAAAACAAAACCAAAGTAAAACAAAAACTCACAAAATCAAGGAAACAAAACACACAACTCAAACATACACAAGAATAGTCTTAGATATCCACAACTATTCATAATCTCATATATCCACAACTAATAAGCAATCATAAAACAAAATACACCATAACACAACCAAGGGTGATCATAGCCAACTCAGCTCAACAAATCCTAAATTTCTCCTCATGATCGATCACCCATATAAGTACAATCCTAAATATCCACAACCATGTACAAAATGAAAAGAAAACAATCCTAAATATCAACAACTATTTACAAAAAAAAGAAAGAAAAGAAAAAGGAGAAAAGAGGAGGGGTGGCATGATTATACCAGGTTGGATACAGAATGTTCGCAAACTAATGCCTCACTTAGATGGTGTCCAGGAGGTCCATGGAGCATCAGCCACTCCATCTCAACTCACAAGCTACTACTCGTCAAAACCGACCAATGCTCGAAGCAACTTATCAAACATGCAGACACAATCCTCATAGAAATGAAAGTAGTAAGAAACAAGAGGTGTAGCCCAAATAAAGTGCATAAGTGGAATGCAACTCAAGTTTCTCTTGAGCTTATCAAAGCTCTCAGCCCAATCGAAAGAGAGATGTGTAGATGAGATGCACTAGTCACTGGTATGATAAAGATATGGCTAGATGAATGCATAAACCATCGAGAGTGACATGAATGACTAAAATGAAGTACAGTATCTCTAAAAGTGGAGGAGAAAGCACCAAGGCAAGGGAAATCAAATGAGATATAAAAATCAAAGTGCATAGGATGACCTAAAGTCAATTCTTCACCTCAAAGTGATCCTCAAATCTCTCTACATCACTACCATCAAGAGTTTGATCTAAATGAGGATTTCCATGCACACAAGTCTCAAACTCTATAAAAGTAGACTCGGGAGCATCTAGAGAAGGAAGAAAATGGGAAGAGGAGAAGAAAGGGGCGAAATAGGAGGGATGGGAGCTAAGTCAAGGGAAGTCTCCACAGAAATGGGAGCAATAAGCTCATAAGGAGGTGTAACCACACTAAAATCCAAAACAGAAGGCTCATCAAGAGAATGCTCCTTAAAGAAAGTATCCTCTTACTCAATTAACATGCCACATTGATAATCAAAACTAGCATCAGTCTCAAATCCATCTCGCTCCTCTAGCTCTCCCAAGGGAACCAAAGGAAGAAACGAATCATGAATAGTTAGACTACCCTCAAGGCTGTCACTAACTGTGCTAAGCTCTAGGGAGGATGCAACTGCAAAAGGAGATGAGGGATCACTCGCTTCCTTGAGGTCATCACAAGGTGTGTCATCATGAAAATCATGTCCTAAAGGAATTGATGCCTCACTCCTAGCATCAAAGTCATCACAAGACCTAGCCTTAGGTGTTGGACAGCCTAAACCAAGGTAAGTCTCGAGTAAACTCTGTAAGTAAAACTCCTAATTAAAGGTAGCCGGTGCCTCTAATTTGTCTAGTCTACCAAGCGATGGACAAGTATCAATATCATAATCAAAGGAATAACAATAATCACATGAAACAGGAGCACATGGAGCATGAGAGTGCTTATAAGATATACCCCCAATCTGACTCTCATTTAAAGGTATGGAATGCATCATATAAGGGCCGAGAATGGAGGGACTAAAGGTCTCTCTAGCATTGTCATACTTCCATCTGTCATCAGCCAAATATTCAAATAAATCCCCAATTTCATCAAGAGTCTTAGTGAACAAACATCCCAAACCTCCGGAGTACATAGAGTCAACAAGACCTTGATATTCATCATTAAGACCCTCAAAGATCACTTGGCGAATTTCCCATTTCTTAAAACAATGATCAACATATTAAGCACAAAAATCATTTAATGCACTCAAATATCGCCAAAATATTTCATACTCAAATAGAGGAAAATAGAAAATTGCCGTTTGTTTTCTAAAAATTTTTCAAGTTTTTCAATTTCTAGGGGTTTTCTCAATTTTTCAATTCTTTTTCAATTTTTAAATTTTCTAATTTTTTTGGATTTTTCTAGATTTTTTTTTAAGAAATAAACTAAATTAAGTCACTCCCAATAACAAAATAAGCAAAGTAAAACAAGATCTATGCAACTAATAAGAAAATAGCTAAGGAAAAGACAATGCAACCTATTCTCGTAATGTCATCCCTAACAATGATGCTAAAAACTTCTAGAAGAACTTTGAGTGTAAAATAAAGCCGCAAGCGTATGACTTTCATCGTAGTACTTGAGGGTCGTGTCCTGAAGGAGGAGGATGATATCAAGGTTAGTAAATATTAAATCAATCTGACTAACTAATTTTCCAAGTTAATCCAGCCATAGCTATATTTACAAAAGCTTAGTAACTATTAGTGCACATGATCACAATAAGCAGTTATGATGAATTTAAAGTCAATGACTAACCCTAAAGTTTCCCTACCACTGTCTCTCGTAAATCTTTATCAAATAATATCAACTCCAATCAAATGAGAATCAATCTAGCACTAACACAACCCAATTGAGAGCTACACCGTTAAAACAGAGAAATTAACAAGCTGAGATGAGGGGAGAAGGCAGAACAAATGAAGAAGGCAGGCAAGCAAGGCAGGGCAGGGCAGGGCAAGACAGAAGGGAACAGGACCGAGGCCTAAGCTTAGCTAATGATAACAAAATAGCAACTATTAAGAGGACTAGATGATAATTAAAAGTAATTAGCACTAAACCAAAAGCAAGAACCCAAAAGAACAAAATTAGGAAGGGAGAAAATAGAGCACTTCAATGGAGGGGGCAAAACAAAAACTAAAACTCAGGTTCAAAAATAGTTGAACTTAACAACCCTGTCATCATAAATTAGAGCCTTAAAACATGAAATAAATAAGAATGGCAAGCTGGCACGATAGAATAGAAATAAGGGAGGGAAATTTTGGATATTTCAGCAGCATTTAACTAAAAGCATTACAAGAGAAGAATAATAGAATCAAACCTAGATTTTGTGACCATGGAGGAGATGGAGTCGAGCTCCATTGGCGAAGTGCAATATTTACCAAGAATAGCCCAAGCTAGATATGCCAACATCATTGCAATTACAAGCTAGAAATTAGATTATCTACTCCAAATCAACAACTAAGCTTCCAACATATAAAATGCAAGCTAGAGAATGAATCTAACAACCGAAAATCTAAACAGACGACTCAAACCGAACCCTAAATCACTAAAATTGTACTCAAAATAAATCCTAAAATTCTCTAACAACTGGAATAAAGGCTAACTAAAATCCTAGAAATACAACATAAAGACATAGATTACTTCCTTTCTTCGCCACAATCTTCGATTTATAGGCAGTCCGTTCTCAATTTGCACCATTTAGGCTACCATGGAAGATGATGATGAAGGTTACGCGGGCATCTGACATGGTGGATGAAGATGGTGGGAGATCATGATGGTGTTGTGGTGTTCGTCGGAGAGAGAGAGAGATGAGAAGATGGAGAAGCTGAGAAAGGGGGATGTATCGGGGCTTTGGGTTTCTTGGGGTCGAGCGAGCTAAGAGGAGGAGAGAATGAAGTATAATTAAGAGGGGGGAACGAGCACATGACAGGCACAAGGCAGATGGGTAGGTTTTAGGATTTTCTTTTAGTTTTATTTTTGCCTTGTTTGGATTATGTGGATTGGGCTATGAGAGAGAACTAGGTTCACACTAATGACAATTGGGCCCAACTCCCTTTCTCTGCAATTTTTTCTATTTTTCTGCATTTTTCCTAAATTATTCAACACCTACAAAAAATTAAAATCAATTAAAAATCTAAAGATAATAATTATGTTGAGCATAAATCAGGTATAACGGTTTCATAAAAATATCATATTTTTAGCACAAATAGCCTTCCTTGAGAAAAACACCCTAGTTGACCTTTGTGCAGGTCATTAAAGAGCAGAAATGTTAGCTCGCATAGCTAGGTTACATATCAATTAAGAGTAACTCTGGGCTTCTATCCCACTTATTCAAGTTTTGCCCAAAATAGATTAGCACAGTCTGTGGGGAAGCATCAACAAAATGGTTGACATACAATCCAAAGCATTGAAGTAAGGAAAGCAGGGTTGCCAGGGGGTCACTAAGTACCCACCAGGGGGGTACGATGACTTCCTAACTCAGAGCTCTGGGGAGAACTTGGTAGATTGCCGTTCTGCACAACAGTTCGTTACCCGAAACAGTTATGGGAGGCAATTAAGCAAGTACAGAAAGTAAGGATCTGAGGAGTATGTGAGGAGATAAAGGCTACAGAGTGTGAGTCCAAGCCCATTAGTAGGTTCTAGTACAAACCAATGCCCGAGCATACTCCTCCTTACCAACACAACCGAAACTGACGCCCATAGGGGAGATTAGTGCCTTGTGGGGGTGGAGATGCTAGGAAGATCATTGAAGCTAATCATGCTCTTCGGAAATCCCAAAACAACATTGTCCCCCTCCAGGCCCATCACAACTATATACACATCCAAGACAGGGGGTGCCAGATGGTACAAAGAGCAGGAGGAGTCTTTACACCCCTACTACTCTGAGTTAGGCAGCTAAAGAGAGAGAGAGCTCCTTTACCAGCCAGGTCAGTCAGAAGGGCCCAAATAGGAATGCAAGTACCCTACTACACTCATTCCCTCTTCCAATGGCTGGGGCCAAGAGTGCGATAGAAGCAAAGATGAGAGGGTCTTTGCCTTTCTTCTTAATGTTGAGAAAAAATTGAGAGTTTAAATAAAAGTGTCGTAAGCGTACAGCTCTCGCTGTAGTACCTGAGGGTCGTCTCCACAGGGACGATGGAAGAGTTTTAGGTCATAAAAAGTGAGGATTAACTAATTAGCTACACTAAGCTAAATGAAATTATTTAAAGCAATCTAGCAGCCTAATTCAACTAAACGATCATCCAAACTCTCAATCGAATCAAAGGCACGCAACTTAAATCAATGAACTTATACGCATTAAACCTAAGCATTCAACTAAACGAAGCCAAGCCAAATCTTTTGAATCATCGAAGCCATCTAAACCTGAGAAATCAACAAGACTATATTCGAACTTAAATCAACCAAACTAAATTTCCTAAACTACTAACTTAACTAATTTAACCAAACTACTAACTCGACTTATTTTGCTAACTTAAAATCAGATTAGTAATCACGCAACCAAACTAACCATTATAATCTATCTTAAATAGGTCACTATTTATTAATCTCACCGAGGCCCAAAATAGAAACGCATCAATTCAGCACAATAATCAACTACAATAACCAGCATAAGCAACCAAGCAACCATGCCCAAACAATCATAGCCAATCGAACTCAACAGAACAAGTTCCCATTCCAGAATCAGTTATTCTAGTTAATTAAACTAGCTTCCAAATATACTCAATTCAACCAAATCAAGCAAACAGACTACCACTGAGCAAAGGGGCGAGGGATTGAGAATAGAACAGAGGAAACGGGTAACAGGGAAGGGGGATTGGGAATGAAAGCAGAACAAACGGAGGAGTTAAACAACCCAGAACCTGGAGCAGAAATTATGAAGGAATTCCACCATCATCCTGATGCATTCATCAAGGCAAAGAAGAGCAGCTCGTAGAGGTGATGTTCATGGGAAAGGAAGTAATTCGAACAGGGGAAGGAAAACTTCAAAATTTCTAAGCAAAACCACATCCAATTCTCGCAAAATCGAACTAAAATTGTGAATTGCTACTGGCCACTACAAAAATATATCTAATCTGCGACGGAAATTTCGACGGGAAAAGGTCGATTTTCCGACGGAAAATTGGGTTTCCGACGGAAACACCGACGCGGAAATGTCCATAGGGATTCAGCTCGTCGCAGATTTTTTTCCGACGGCTTCCGACGGAGTCCGACGGAATTTCCGACGGGTTTCTTCCATCGGAAATTCCGTCGGATACTGTCATGCAGGCAGTAACCGGCAGGAATTTCCGACGGAATATTCCGTCAGAGTTCCCGTCGGTCATTTTGAGGAAAATTTTTTTTTAATTCCTCGGAAATTCCGACGGAAATTCCGACGGAATATTCCGTCGGAAATTCCGTCGGAATTTCCGAGGAAATAAAAAAAAAATTTTCTCAACATTTTTTTCTAAATTTCAAAATTTCTAAAAAAAAAAAATTAATATTACAATAATCTGCAAATATATTCATACATATAAAGTTTTCAATCTACCGATAAAAGGTGCTAAATTGAATATTAAGTTCAACATATACGTTGTTTTAGATCTACACGCAAATTATATAAATTACACGAAAATCATATCAGTTAATCAGAGTCAGATAAATTTGTGGGATCATCATCATTGTCATTTTGGGAGTCTTCTTCATCATCATCAGTGTTCAAATCGATGTGGCTGGAAGAACCTGCACTTTGACCTTTGAAAAATCTGAAAACTTTTTTCAGCATGCGCTCTGTCTTCCCTTGTTTCTTGGTTAATTGAGTTATGGCCTCTGCTTGCTTGGCTATGCTTTCACTGAGGAGTTGCGCTTGCTCTCTTGGATCAAAATGCTCTGCTGATGAGTGACGTGCAGCTGCGATGGCAGCTGATTTCTTCAACTTCACCCCCTCCATACCAAAACCGTATACGCGGCCTTTCTTGTCCAAATTTTCTTTCATCCAAAGCTCTTCTTGGGTCATAGGTGACAGTTGGGAGCTCCCTTGAATTGCAGCTTGAGAGTACTCCTGCCATTTGTTGTGATGGTCCTCCTGAAAATTTTCAAAAATAAATAAGTTTCATACTAAACCTACAATTGTAACGTATGATTCATCTCTGAATAAAATATGCCAAATTGAACTTACAAATTTTTTTGCAGATTTTTTATCGACAAATGTTTTGTCTTTCACCTTGCAGTGGGTGTCTTTAAACAATTCCTCACATGTGGGTTCCCTACTTAATACTTTGGCCTAAAGAAGAAAAAAAAGTAATCAGCTATTAAATATAAAACAAGGACGAGAACCGTAACTCATACCATAAATTATATATAAGAAATACGTTTTTTATAAATCACATTCCTTACCAGGCATCTTTTCCTTTCACTAATCAGAATTGAGCCACATGCATGTAACGAAGGACCACAACCTTCAGCATCACTCAATCGATTCTTTTATTTTGTTGACTCAATTTCTTGAACTTGTCATTCTCAATCCAATGTTTAAGCATCTCATTCCAAACACTAGGTGGTAACCACTTCGGCTTTTTGTTGTACTTCCTGGCATATCCAAGAATGTCCCTAAGTCGAGCTGCCCCTCTGTACTCAAAGTTACGCCGTATCTGCGCTTCATTGTCTGGATGCCAGTAGTAGTGTTTCTGTGGAAAAATTGGAGTATATTAGTAATTAAACATCTCAAACAATCCAATAACAATTTTGAAATTCGTTGTACAGAAAATTAACTTTGAATTCATTAAACCATATATCTCTATGAGATTGTGAAACTTCTCCACACGTGGTCCAAGCACGTGGTACTTATCTGCAAAACTTTCCACAATTTTCTGAACTACACCCTGGTATGGAACAAAACTAAGAACAAAAAAAGCATTTGTTAAAAGTAATTACTGTAGGCATTAAAAAAATATGATTAGTGAAGAAGTTACAAAGTTTGTAATGAACTAACGTGTCACCATCGGGTTGTAAATATATCTTATTAATGGTGCTTGCAGTTTCACTATCAGGTGCAGGACTGTGTCTATCTCTTCCTACCCCTTCATTTTGGACCCCTTCGTTGTGCACTGAGTGGCTTGGCATTCTAGGTTGCCCCATCATCTGATTACCGTTGAAATGTGGACTAACAGTGCCAAACTGTTGATAAAGTAATGGAGTAGCTGAAGTACCACCCATGTAAGGAATATTGGATTGGATTGGTATCTGCATACCCGCACCGAAAAAAGGTGGTTGCATATGGGGTTGCTCATTCATACTGTCGTAATAATTTCAGAATGGTTGAGTTGGATCAAGAAAACCTTCAAACATTCCACTGAAGGTGTTTGTTTCATAATTTTGATCAGCAGGATCATACTGTGGAGTCGGTTGTGGTGCTCCTCTACCCGCATCATTCCTGACCGTTCGACCACGACCACGTCCACCATTGAATCCAGACATCTAACAAATAAGAACAAAATAAAAAAAATACAACCTTACCAATATTTATAGTATTGTCAGTGAAAAAATTACATGACATATGTCCAATTGTTTTTCTGGGTTTGTAATTAAGAAAAACTCCATACACAGACATAAATATCTATACATCAAAAATATTAAATCAATCATTGTGGGACACATCGTCATCGTCATCGTCATCATCATCACTTTGCAATGCCATATTTTCATCATCATAATCATCATCAGTGTCTTCAGGTTCATCCTCCCATTCACCTTCTTCATCCTCGTCATCACCATTCCCATCATGATCATCACCCCAATCATGTCCATCAACATCATCAGCTTCTGCAGTTTCATCAACTAATGTTGTCGCTATTGCGTTATCCACATGCATGGTTGTCATTCCAAACTGCTGATAGGCAAGTTCTAGATTATCCTTATCTTTAGGAGCACCGCGAGGTTTGTTTGGTATAGCTACCCACCAATTCGCTTTTCCTGATATCCCCTCAGGGTACTTAACATATACCACTTGGGTTGCAGTATCAGCAAATATGAATGGGTCAAACTTTCTGTAGCGTCTAGTATGATTAACCTCGGGATGTGGGGTAAATTTAGGATAACGCAGCCCCCGAGGAACATCCGGGTCAAACCACTCATAATTAAAAAGTACGCATTTTTTAATTGGCTCACCCGTAAATTCAACACGAATAATTTCGTGAAGTACACATAATAATCCCCTGCTACTTCATCACCTTCGCCAGCTCCTTTGACACACACGGCACATTTATATGTTGCTTTACCTTCATTTCTAGCCTTGGTATGAAATCGATAACCATGAACTTTATACCCAGAAAAACATTCTACTACCATAAGCGGTCCATGAGATAAGTTTACCAGAAAATCATGCCTCTCATCATTAAACACCCGATAAGAATTTACCTATGAAAAAATAAAGGTAATTATCTTTACAGTTAGAAAAATATTTTGTAGGAGTTGAAGGTTACTTAAGAAAAATTACTTACATTATACTCAAACCATTGTGCAAAATTTGCCTCAATAAACAAGTCAACTTCCACATCACTCGCGTTTGGATTGTGGCCGCGAAATTGATGTCTGAACCAACTGTAATGTTTAACGAACGAAATTAAATATTTATCACTGAACAATTAGTAAGTATTCAAATGAAACTTTCAGTAACTGGTATACTTACTCCAAATATGGTTGCACTTCATCACAATTCAGTAAAATGTGAAGACGTGCGACACGATACTCAGGTTCAGTAAGATATCTTCTTCCTCGTTTTCCAAATGGAGTACCCTTACGGTTGAACACCGAAAGAGTTCGCATTTGTCGTTCGGGTTGTTGCAGATCCTCATTACGCCCAATACTCGGGCAATGCAAGTTTGATTCAAAATAATACTCAGCGAAATGTTTGATCTCAAATGCTAAGTATGCGTTAGCCATAGATGCCTCCACACGAGCTTTATTCTTTGCCGTAGGCTTCATCCAGCCAAAGTACCTCTCAAACGGATACATCCATCGATATTGAACAGGACCACCTAACAAAGCTTCTTCGGCTAAATGAATGGGCAAATGTTCCATGACATTCCAAAATCCAGGCGGAAAAATTGTCTCCAACTTACAAAGAATTATAGCAATGTTCTTGTTCATCTCTTCCAGCATGCTCACGTGTAACTCATTGGAGTATAAGTTTCTGAAAAACTCACTTAATTTGACCAAGGGTCCCAACAAAAGCTATTGGGAGAAGATTCTCCAGGAACACATGATGATCATGACTTTTCATATTTTGCAACTTTGTATTAGATGGATCCACCCAATTTCCCACATTAGAACAATAACCATCAGGCACATGAACCTCTCGCAACCATTGGCAGACAGCCCTCTTTTGAGGTAATGACAGTGCAAACTTGGCTTTTGGCTTACACAATCTATCAGTTGACCCTCTTGTAACCAAGTTCAACTCTTGTCTACTACACAGAATAGACATATCCATTCTTGCTTTGATATCGTCCTTTGTTTTTCCGGGCACATCCATCACTGTGTTTATAATATTTTCACTAAAATTTTTCTCTATGTGCATAACATCAAGGTTATGCCTCAGAAGTTGATGCTTCCAATCCGGCAACTCCCAAAAGATACTTTGTTTTGTCCAATTATGTTCATTTTCGTCAAATCCCGGAATTTGAAAATGGATATCTTCAGTCAGCATTTGACCAGAAATCCTTTGGGGAGGGCCAATGTGTACGCTCTTTCCTTTACGGAAGGCAACTTTATTAGCTCTAAAGCAATGATTTTGAGGCAAGAACTGACGATGGCAATCAAACCAAGAGGGCTTTCGGCCATGCTGTAACTGGAATGCACAATTTTGGTTCATACAAACCGGACAAGCTAACAACCCATGAGTACTCCATCCGGATAACATACCATATGCTGGAAAATCATTAATTGTCCACATCAACGCGGCATGCAATCTAAAAGTTTCCCCGCATGAAACATCAAATGTATCAACCCCAACATCCCACAGCATTTTCAACTCATCAATTAAGGGCTGCAAGTACACATCAATCCTATTCTTCGGATTTGATGGGCCCGGAATAAGACAACTTAAAAACATGTATGGAGTTGTCATACACATATCTGGAGGCAAGTTGTAAGGTGTAACTACAATTGGCCACACAGAATATGCTCTTCCAGATATGGAAAATGGTGTGAAACCATCAGCACAAAGACCTAACCTTATATTTCGAGGCTCTGCTGCGAAATTTGGATACTTTTGATCAAAATGCTTCTAAGCTAATCCATCCGACGGATGTCGGAGAACACCTGATTCTTGGCGGTGCTCATGATGCCATCTCATATGAACGACAGTCCTTTTCGACGCATACAGTCGTTGCAATCTTGGGATTAAAGGCAGATAGTGTATTTTTGCATATGAAACAACCTTAGTACCTCGTTGGTTGGATTTCCTTGGTAAATATCTTGCATGTCCACAAAACTTGCATGCGGACATCCCCTCATCATGTTTATAATAAAGCATGCAACCGTTCGGACAACAATCAATTTCCTGAACATCCATACCTAAATCTCTCACTTTTCTGAGTTGTTGATGATAATTTTTTGGAATGCCACTTTCAGAAGGGCATATGTCTTTCATCAGGTCAACAACTTCATTGAAACAACGTTGAGACATGTTGTTCCCCGATTTAATACTAAGTAGTCTCATAGATGTTTCAAGTTCAGTTATGTTGCACCCTTCATACAACGGTTTTTGGGCAGACTCAAGCATAGTATAAAATGCCTCAGGATTTGCGTCCTGATGGCTACTCATGTTCATTTGATTAGTTTGGAAGGCAGCATGAAGCATGTTCTCCATATGATTATGATCGGTGTGATCAGAATCAAAATTCATAGAATGTGAACTACTTGCACCCCCTACTTCCGAATTATCTTCTTCCCCATGACTTGTCCAATACCAATAATTCTTGACAAACCCCTTTCTATACAAATGTGACTTTACAACATCAGGTGTAAAATATTGCATATTTTTGCACTTCGCACATGGACATCTGTAAACTCCATTAACTCTATACTCCTCTTGATTTCGTGCAAATTCATCAAACATATTAATTCCCATCAACCACTCATCTCTAAGTCCATATCCATTAGGATTTCTTCTCCTATACATCCATTGACGATGCAACGGCCCATCCATATCTTGCTAATATGATTGCCTTAATTGTTATGTAAACTACAACCAATTACAATAAAAATTTTTTAGAAGTCTATTTAACCAGTTCAACATATATATATATATATATATATATATATATATATATATATATATATATATATATATATATATGTATTACATAAAAATATATATATATTACATAAAAATATATTTAATAGAACTATTAAATATATCACAACGCACCCAAATATGCATCATACATAAATTACACAATATTTTACTCCATTTGTTCAAATAAATACACTTAATAAATAAACTTAAAATTGAATGTAATTCACATCCATATTTTACGATACAAATAAAGTACATATTAAACCAACCAAATCATCCGAACAATTAATCATTTCTCAAGAAAACAATATTATTCGCATACTTATCAAAAATTAATATGCATAACAAATTGAATCTAAAACGAACATACTTAACATTCCTAAAGCATTTACTAAAACAAAACATATATTACACAAGCGTACGCACTCACAACTATTTCAATTATTCAAATCAAGATACATTACATATTAAATTAAAGTTATATTATGCTTGTTTTCTATCAAAATAAATTCTCACAAAACCTAAAATACAACAATGAATAGAATTAAACATATATGGTACAAAAAATAAATTCAGCATAATAATATTACTTAACATCTACATATGCGTCAATAAGCATCAACCACAAATTAAACACCTTAGCAAATTTAAATCAATCCATACTTAACATACTTAAATCTCGCAAAAATATAACAAAAATTCTTCATATATAGAACAAATTATACAAAAATTAAATCATGCCTCAAAAAATATTCATGCATAACATATTTAACATTTTATAATAAACAAACTTGTTTCACTTAAATTATTCATTTTAATAAAACATAATATACATACTTAACATATTTAACATTTTCAAATAACCAAATAATTATTGCAGATCTACATACTTAACATGTTTTACGCCTATTATTGTAATATACATATTTAATAAATTAAACAAAAAATTAACGTTATTCAAATTCATATTCAACGGAAAAAATAAATTATTCAAACTAAACAAACATGCTTCTACTAATTTTCACACACCCGAAAAATGAACATAACATATCAAATTAACACAACTTGAAAGCGCAATAATTCTACTAACCTTCACGTACCCGAAAAATCAATCAGATTATAGACGGTGACGGCACTGACGGTGGCGATAGCGGTGGCACTGGCGGCGGCAAAACATGAAAAACAAAGACCGTAAGAAATATCAATTGACTTAACTATTTTAATTTGAAATAATAACTTAAGCGAAAATATCACTTGCCATTAAATTTTTCGATGAACAAAAACTGAAGATCTCACTTTCTCTCTCTTCCTTCTCCTCCTCCTTCTCCTCCCTCTCTCTCTTTTCGCACAACTTTCTCTCTCTAATTCTCAAATACCGTTCGAAAATTTCTCCTCCCCCCAAATTTAAAGCCGGGCAAGCCAAAAGCTCGAGATCCGCGTCGGAATTCTGTCGGATTTTCCGACGGATCTCGACCCCGTCGGATTTTCCGTCGGAATTTCGGAGTTCCGTCGGCCTCCGTCGGAGATTCCGTCGGATTGTCTATTATTTTCCGACGCCTATTTGGCGCGTCGCTTTTTCCGTCGGAGCTGAGCAACGTTTTCGTAGTGTGGAAGACTCAAAAGTATAGCATAATTACAAGAAATTTGAGCCCAAAAACTCATTCTAATATCAAACCCTAAAACTGAAATTTGCCCTAAAATTCGAATAGTTGGAACGAAAGCAAAATTAAAACTTAGAACTAAACCTAAACTTAAATTAAATCTAACTTAACCCTAAAAATTACCTACCTTAACTTCAATGGCGTCTGCGAGCTCCCTTTATATCCGAACTCTCGATCTTCAACCCTTCGATTTGTGGGTATCTAGACGGTGGCGATGGGGGCAGCTGGTGTGCATCATGGTGTTTGCAGTGTGAATGACGGATGGAGGTTCGAAGAGAGAGACCGGGTACAGAGAGATGGAACGAGGATGGAGAAGACGAGGCAGTGACTCGGGTTTTCTCAGGGTTCTGGGTTTCGGGGAAATGTGCGGAAGAAGAGGATCACGAGGAAAGAGAGAGTGAAGGGGAGGGGGTTTAGTAACCCTGAACCGGGTTGAATTACCTGAGCCGGTTTTCAAAATGAACCGGTTCATCCTCAATGTTGGGCCGGTTCATGGTTATTTTAGGCCGGTTCTACTCAGTTTAGCTCGGTTCTTCAATTCCTGACATTTTTCACCATTTTTCTCGCATTTTTGGCCATTTTTTTGAAATTATTCAAAACCTGCAAAATAAAATAAAATTAAATAAAAACCTTAAAAATACGATTATAACGAGCATAAAATAGGTGGAAAAGTACTTTAAAAATAGCTCATTTTTGGTACGAACACTTAACACCCTTTGGTAGGGTAGCTACAAAGGTGCCACACCCTAAGAAAGTTAAGATGCCAACCATTAAGCCTTTTGATGGAACTACTGATCCTAATGATTGTTACTTTCTTATCCTATTAGAGGGTTGCATAAAAGTGTTTTAGTAGCCTTCTCAATGGGAGCATTACATCCCTCCTCGAGTTGGTTGAGCTGCTTAGTGATCATTTCATAGCGAGTAAAAGAGAAAGAAAAATCAGCATTCACCTTACCAAGATCTAGCATGCTAAAGGAGAGGACTTTAAAAAGTATATGATGAGTTTCAATCGTGAAGTCATCCCAATCTCCGATTTGCCGAATGGGGTGGCTTACAGAACTTTCCTCAATGTATTGCTCCTAAGAAGATTCATATTTTCCCTTGCTGAAAGTAAAGTCATGAAATTGGCAAAAGCCCTAAGAAGGGCTCACGACTTCCTACAGGCTGCAGAGGTATGTGCTAGCGACTACTTCATCCTATAAGATACTCGAAAAAGAGGAGGAAAGGACAAGCGTCCAAGAAAGGATGAGGAAAGAGTAAGATACTTCCATACCAGTCCTCAGATATTCTTATGGAGATCAAAGGCAATCGTATATTGAGGTGACCAAAGCCCATTGAAAGTCTGGGTTAGTTTACAAAGACGAATAAGTGTGGTAAGTATCATAAGAATTTTAGAAATACTACCTATGAGTGTCGCGAACTCAAGAAAGCCCTCCATGAACTAGCTATCTTAGGGCAGCTTAATCACTTTCTGAGGAGGGGTAGGGGAGTAGATCGCAATCGCCATGATCCAGTAGGAAAGAAACACAATGGTGATGACTGTAACACAGAGATAATAACGACCATCATTAGAGGAGTTGTTGATAAAGAATTAAACGATGGGCATCGAAAATCCTAGATCCAGAAGCTCAGTCAGGGTATGGCTACCATGGAATTTAAGCCACTCATAGGACTAACCATGATGTTTGGTCCGGAAGACATGTGTCCTTTGCAAACCCCTCACAATGATGCCTTTGTGATATAAATTATGATCATAACTCCTATGGCGCGTTGAATACTTATGGGTACTGAAAGTTCTGTCGATATCATCACTCTTAAACGTCTTTAAAAAAATTACAATATAATGAGAAAGACTTGGAAACAGTAGAAACTCCCATTGTGGGGTTTAGGGGGCAAGCTACATACCCCTTGGAAACTAAAGGTGTACTTGTCCAAATGGGGCCCAACAAAAACTCACGAACCATAGAGATAAACTTTCTTGTTATGGACATTCCAACGACATGTAATGTCATCCTAGGACGTCCAACCCTTAATGCTATCAATGCACTAGTGGGCCGCTACGTCTAACTCATTCAGTTTGAACCAGATGACGATATGGTGGGAAAACTTTATGGAGACCAATAGATGGCAAGGAAGTGTTATTATGTGAGTTTTAAGTCTTTAGAAAGACTTCCCTCTCTTAGGTGAGACGTCCTAATAAAACAAGGCTGGAAGGAAGGTAGCCACTGAGGCAGTGGCGATCCTCTCAGTCTTAGCAGGTGAGCATAAAAGGCCCTATCTAGAACCCATTTGTAAAGTGGTTCCCATCCCTTTCAACCTCAGATCTCTTAAATAGATTATTTAGATTGGGAAAGACTGTGACCCCAAAATAAGGATGAAAGCAGTAAAACTCTTAGAGCGATATAAGGATGTGTTTATATTTAACCATTCCGAAATACTGGGATAGCTCCTAATGTGATGGAACATAAGCTAAATGTGGATCTAAACCACAAACCATCATTCAAAAACAAAGGCACTTAGGTATCAATTGTTATTTTGGCAAGAAACCCAATGACACGTGGAGAATGTGCGTTAACTTCACCAATTTAAATAAGGCATGCACCAAAGATGGTCATCTATTTCTGAAGATAGACAAGTTAGTCGATTCCACCACTAGCCATGAAGTCCTCAGCTTTGTGGATGCCTTCTCTGCTATCATTAGATCCTTTTGGCCAAGGAAGATCAAGAAAAAATGACTTTCATTGTCGACATTGATTTATACTTCTACAATGTGATACTATTTGGCACGAAGAATGCAAGAGCTACCTACCAACGGTTTGCTAACAAATCTTGTGGCACTTATAGGAAAGGCAATGGAAGTATACATGGATGATATAATCACTAAGAGTGTCAAGGAAATCGATTATGTGAAAGACTTGGAGGAAACCTGCAAGGTACTTACATACTATGGAATGAAGCTCAACATAAAGAAGAGTGATTTTGGAGTCAAATCTGAAAAATTTTTAGGTTATATGATCGGCTAAAGAAATGTTGATGCAAATGCAGATAAGGTCCAGGTCATGCTGAACATGAAGTCTTCGACAATGGTGAAGGAAATGCAAAAGCTAACCAGCTGCATAGCTGCACTTGGGAGGTTTATGTCAAGATCAGCAGACAAGTGCCTTCCTTTCTTCAGAGTGCTAAATAGAAAGGCACAGTTTAAACTGGATGAGGAGGCTAAACAAGACTTTCAAAGCCTCAAGGAGTATTAGGGAGACTTCACCGGATGCTGAGTCGCAACACCAGAGAACCGTTATTAGCATACTTACCATGTCTAACATGTAGTAAGCACAGTTATACTAATCGAAAAGGATGGACAACAACTCTCAATCTAGCATGTGAGCCATGTCCTAGAGAGGGCTGAGTAATGGTACCCATTCATTGGGAAGTTTGCATATGCCTTGTAGATTGTAAGTTAGAAGTTGCATCCTAATGTTGAATCTCATCGCGTTACTGTGCTAACCGACAACCCTTGTGAAACACTCTTGAGTGGTATGAAAACTTTGGACAAATGTTAAAATGGGTCATTGAGTTAGCCCCCTATAAAATCACCTGTGAACCTAGAAGAGTAATTAAGGCTCAAGTCCTTGCCGAGTGCTCGATTTCGGACGAGCTAAGGACAGTGAGAGCAAGTTATGGATGCTATGTGTTGACAAATCAACAACCAATGAGGAAAGTGGAGTAGGGCTAATTGTGGCATCTCTCGAAGGACGCACATATGAACATGCCTTGAAATTTAAGTTTAAAATGTCTAATAATGAAGTTGAGTACGAAGTCTTATTGGCCGGCATGGAGATTTATAATGTCTTGGGGGAAGAATGCTTGAAATCCTTCCCTAACTCCTAGTTTTTGGTGAGTAAGGTGAAGGGGGAACATAAAGCTCATGATACAGCAATGGTTGCCTACTTATCCAAGGTGAAGGAGAGGTCCCTCATGTCAAGAAGTTCCAAATAGAGTACGTATCCCGATCAGAAACCCAACAACCTAATGCTATGTCGAAGCTCGCCAGATCTTCTCTGGATGGCCACCCAAAGAGTATCCATTGAGGAATCATAAATAATGAACAATTGATGACAAAGAGTCGATCTGGATTTATAGAAGTGAGACATAGATGAAGCCCCTTATGGGATATTTATGTGATGGAAGCTTAGCACAAGATCTAAAAGAGGTCATAACAAAAAAGGGATCCAAATGGTTCTTATTGTACAAAGGGCTCCTCTACTAGAAAGCTTTCTTGCACCTCCTCCTAAGATGCACCATACCAGAAAAGGACAAAATAATCTTGACAGAGATACATGAGGGAGAATGCGGGTGATACATTGGGGGCTGAAGCCTCACTGCTAAGGCACTAATTATAAGGTACTGTACTGGCTGACACTTTGATAGGATGCAATAGAGATAGTAAGAAAATGTAACAAATGTCAACAATTTACACCCCTATATCACCAACCATCCACCCCTCGAACTACGATGCATTCCCTATTGCATTTTGCAAAGTGGGGAATACACATACTAAACCCTTTCCCAAAGGCAACGGGTGTTGGGCACTAATTTGTCGTATTTTACGTGCCTCTCTCACCTAATTTTAGCTCGTATAATAATATAATCTTTAGGATTTTTACTTTTTTTATTTACTTTTGTACGCAGTTAGATCAACCAAGCAAGTGCTTCAAAAAGGAGCAAAGAAGGAACAAAAGAAAAACAAGTAGTAGGCAATAAGCAGCTAGAGGGAGCCGACAGCCGTCGCCACCCTGTAGTAGCACCACCTAGGTGGTGGTGACTGCTGGGTGTCTTGATCCTGATGGCCTGTAGCGAGTGGCAACAGCCATCTATTGCCTGGCGTGCCCCCTTTTCAGCCTGACTAGTTCCCTTTTTGAAGCTTTCTCTTGGGACTAGTTTTGGGTTCTTTTGGTGACGTTTAGGGTAGTTTTAAGTTAGATTATAGCTAATAAAAACCTCAGTAGTGGGATTGGATTAGGAGATTAGATTGTATTTTGGATTCAAGCTTGTGGATTTCAACTTTATTCAATCAATCAAGCATAAGTTTCTCTTCTTCTCTCTCTCTTTATTTCATGTTTTTGTTCTTGTTTAGGTTTTGTTAGTTTAATTCTTGTATTTAATTTGTTTACTTTAAATGTTTTCATTGTTAATCCATGTTTAGTTAGATTGATTAGATTAGATTAGTTTCATTCTCTTCCCTCTCTAGTTCATGTTTGCTTTCATATTTGCTAGTTTAGGTATAGTTAATTTTGTGGTTTCTTTATTGATGATTAGTGGTTAGTTTTGTTGGCTTGGATTGTGATTAGCCCTCTTATGGCTAATTACTCTTGGTTTGGGCCTAAGCACACCCAATTTATGCTTGGAACTTAAAGTTTTCTCTTATGCCTGCCAAGTGTTCGATGAAACACTTGAGCGAGCTTTCATCCATATTTTTGAGCAATTGATTTAAAACAAGAGGTGGGGTCAATTAGCTAGTGTGGGAGAAAGAATAGCTGGGATTTTGACATTAGAATAGTCCCGATTGTAGCTAGGTTCGAGGGTTGCTAATCTCGTGGCCTAATTGGGCTAAACCCATGAAATAGGTGGTTAGACTAATTAGACCAGCTCATGAGCCTTGAGAGAGGGCTTGGGTGGCCTTCAATAGTGCAACTGACCGTCTCTTGCTTTTAGTTGAGGTTGGGTAGGTTACAAGTCACCTCGATTACTTGGTTTGTCATTTGGCCCAATCATAACTCCAAGCCTCTTTTTTGTATGATTGTTAGCTTAGTTTAGCCTCTCTTTCTTTCCTTTTCACTTAGCCTAGCTTGAAACACTCAAGCTAATCCTGGTACTTGAAACCCAACTCCTTGTAGATGACACTCCGAGCACTCAATGATAAAACCTTGCACTTGGGGTTATAAATATTAAAGCTCGAGTTCTTTCTATCAAATTTTTGGAGCCGTTACCGAGGATGCAATTTTTATTGTTAGGGTTTACTTGAGCGTTCGAGGCTAGGCTTGTAAAAATCCAAAAAATTTAACAAAATCAAAAATTTGAGAAAAAAAATCAAAATAGGTATTTTTCATTTACCTCAATTTGAGCATGAATCTTTTTGGCAATATTTGTCTAGATTGAATGATTATCATGCTCAATATGTACATTTCACATATGAAAAATGGGAAATATGCAATTTTGAGCTTAAGGAGATAACTCATGAGACCTAAGCCACCCTTGAGTCCATGTCTTATGGTGGTATGTGCTCTTTAACCATTAATGACATGTGCGATTGGTTTGAGTCTTTGGCTCGGTATCAATGGCACCACGAGATGCTAGTGAATCTTTCATGTGCCCTTCCCCTAATTCCAATGATTTGTCCACTTACTCCCCACTTCGGTGCTCTGATTTGTCGATCTTTTGACCATGTTGCAAATTCTTGTCCCTATTATAATATTTCAGATGCATGATATGCAAGACTTAATATCGTAATAGAGATAATGAATGAACGACATAAGTGTTTTATTGGTAAGATGAGGGAATGTGGTCTATTGCATGAGCCTAATTTTATGGTTGATTCACCTTTGACTGACCTAGAGGAAGTGATTAATCTTCCCTTGACATCTTTACCATTCATCGCTCCATCCTTGTCTAGCGCACCTAGAGACACTACTGAGTATGTCTTACACTTACTTTCTTCTCCCCTTCTTTTAGTTCAGTGCATAGGGCTAAAGATGGATGAGTCTCTTAGGGGTGATGCTAGTTGTGTAGAGGATGATTAGCTTGATTGGTAAGGTGCATTGTTAGAGCCTTCTTTTGAGGAGTATTATAGTGATGATGTGAGGGTTGGTGCCGCTCCTAGCATTAAGCATATTGACCCCATTTGCACAGAGTCACCTAACCTAGTTCCCATTTCATCCCCCCACCTTTCCACCACCCCCTCTCAATTGCTTGCATTTCATGAGTCCCGAGGCGACATTAGAGGGTATAATTCCTCCTTAGACCCTTATTATGTATACCTAGAGGATGTGCCTAGTAAAATAATATGGAGTACCTTCTTTGATCATGCTTCCGATTTTTCTATGGCATTTAATAAGTTTAAGGGGGCACTTACTATATTTGTTACATCTTTACTAGTGTTCTCTTACTTACACCATTATGAGATGCATGCACAGGGATATGACAAGCTCTCGCATGCTTTGATTGCATCCGAGTTGAAAGGTCGAGTCTTGAGAGACAAGGAATGGCTGATGCTCCTTGTGCCCCTGTGGTATAGTTTGGATACATTCAGTGCCCGACCTAGTATGCTCTTTCTAACTCTTCTCTTTTCTTTTTATTTTCTTTCTTTTTCTTTTTGTTTAGTTGTGGATATTAGGTTGTGTTTCTTTTCCTTTTTATTTTCTTTCTTCCTTTCTTTAGTTGTGGATATTAGGTTGTATATTTATTCGTGATAAATATTTAGGTGAAATTTGAGAAATTGTGGGGCTGATTGATGACCATGATCACCTTTGTGTGCCTTTTGTTCATACTTGTGTCTTATTATTGGTGGTGTTGTTGGATTGGTATGTATTTGTTTTTTGGTGGTGTTAGTTATGTATATATATGTGGTCTTGTTATCAATTGGATGCGGTTATGTTTTTGGGTGAGTGTGTTAGCTTGTGTATATGCGTGTAGGTTTGTGTGTTTCGTTATGGTTTGCATTTGAGCATTTTTTTATGGTTGTTATGACTCCTCAGCTCCCAATGAGGATATTGTGAGACTTAGGTGTGGGGGTGGGAAGTTATATATCCTTTTGTATATATTTTTTATGAAATTTTTTTAACTTTTCAATTTTTGTGTAATTTTTCTTCGCGGCTTTGGGGGACTTTTGTGTAGTTGTGATTGGTTTTTGATCTTTAATAGCTTGGTTGCTTCCTTGTATATAGGTCGAATTGAATATGGATGATGGAATACTTGTCTACAATGTGATCTCTGGTCTCTCATAATAACCCCATTTCGTATGTGCGATTTTGTGTCTACCTTGTACACTTAACCATTAACTTTTGGTGTTAGTTGTTGAAATTTGGGCTCAGGGACATTCTACTCGGTTAAATGACTTCCAATTTTGGCTTTGTTAAGAGAAAAAGAGAAAAAAATAAAAAAACATGTTAGAAAAGTGAGCTTAATTTCGGTACCTCTATTTAGGCTTAAATAAGTGCTTGGCACATCCAAAATAAAACCCCTAAATAGAGAAGAAGTATAAATATGTGCTAAGTTGTTTCTCGGGGAGATCAAGGCCTAATAAGTTAAGAACTACCCACCCAGGTGAAAGAGCATAAGGAGAAAAGTGAAAAAAAAAAATAAGAGAAGAAAAGAAAAAAAAAGAACAAAAATGAGACCTAATAAAAGGGAGTAATAAGCCAAGTGGAAATGACATTTTGCCTGGTTTTAGCATAGCACTAGGAGTCAATACACCTTGCATGGAGTACCAAGGTGTGCAAATCGTGGCACATTCAAGTAATAAGCCTGTGGATTTCAAGTTCATTCAATCAATTAAGCATAAGTTTCTCTTCTTCTCTCTCTCTTTATTTTAGGTTTTGTTAGTTTAATTCTTGTATTTGATATGTTTAGTTTAAATGTTTAGTTTTCATTGTTAATCCATGTTTAATTAGATTGATTAGATTAGATTAGTGTCATTCTCTTCACTCTCTAGTTCATTTTTGCTTTCATATTTGTTAGTTTAGGTGTAGTTAGATTTTATGGTTTCTTTATTGATGATTAGTGGTTAGTTTTATTGGCTTCGATTGTGATGAGCCCTTTTGATGGCTAATTAGTCTTGATTTAGGCCGAACCACACCTAATTTATGCCTAGAACTTAGAGTTTTCTCTCATGCCCGCTAAGTGTTCGATGAAATGCTTAAGAGAGCTTTCATCTGTATTTTTAGGCGATTCACTTATACTGAGATGTGAGGTAAATTAGCTAGTGATGTACCCATAGGAAGCAAGAAGGGTGATCAAGTTCAAAGGCAATCAAACCCCAAGGAAGTCCAAGAGCAAATCCAAGTTGTGAGAAAACTCAAAGAAGATCAATGCCATTACCCAGCAGTTTCGGACAGCAAGTGTAGGAGCTTGGTGACCCTAATCACCTAGCTTCAAGGTGGTTTTAAGTTCAGAAAGTTAGCTTTCCAATAAAGCAAATTTCAAGTCATTTGGACTTCATTTGCCTATCCAACTCAGCTCTCAAAGTTCAACTATACAAGCTGCTACGTTCAGCCATTTCAGTACCCAGTCTCGTGGCTCCATTTTTTCTTTCATTAGATGAACTTTGGAGCCTTCAAATCCACTTTTTAAAACCCTCTTGTAGTCTACTGAAAGGCCAAAAAAGAGTTCCAAGTCAAATCCTTGGCTGAGGTTTCAAAAGCAAGCAAGTTCAGAAGAGGTGCAGTTTGATTGCAGCACACGGACACTTGTCTTTATCAGGGACCAACTTTCCAACGGCTGGGAATCTGAGGCTGCAAGAGGTCTTACCTAAAATTAGACATTAGGGATTTCTCCTAGCTTTGGAATGAACCCATTTGGGCAAGTATTTTGGAAGATATGCTTGTTTGAAGTTGATGCTGCAGTTCTGAAAAGTGTTGACAGCTTTTTGCTTTTGCTTTTGTACTTGCTTACTTTTTGGTCCCCTCCCCTTTTCCATTTGGCCGCTTGTTTTGGCCTTGTTTTTCATTGGGTTTTGCTGATTGTTAAGGCCTATATAAGTGGGGACAACCTCAGCTTGTAACTCACTTTTGGAATATATGAATTGATTGAGTTTATACTCCCTTGTGTTTCTCTCTCTCTTGCTTATCTCTAGCTTAGCTCACTAGAGGGGTGTTCAAGAGTCCTTCAAGGTTAATTGAGTGGTGATATCTTATCTCTTTTATCCTTAAGGGTGAGGCCTAAGTATTCTTGGTGGTGATATCTTATCCAAGAATCTTAGCCAATTATCTATCTTCTCATACAAGCACAAACCGAAACCTTTCTTCTTTCTCTTTTCCTATCACTACTTGAGATCACTTCTTTGATCTTCTCTTCAAGGTCTTAGAAGTGCATCATGTGGGAGAGAGGGTAGCCGGGATTTTGACATGAAAATAGTCCCAATCCTAGCAGCGTCTAAGGGTTACTAATGTCGTGGTCTAATTAGGCTAACCCTATGAAAATAGGTGGTTAAACTAATTAGACCAGCTCATGACCCTTGAGAGAGGCTTGCGTTGTCTTAAATGGTGCAACTGATCATCTCTTGTTTTTAGTAGAGGTTGGGTAGGTTAGGAGTCACCTCGATTACTTCGTCATTTGGCCCAATCATACCTCCAAGCCTTTTTTGATATGGTTGTTACCTTAATTTAGCCTCTTTTTCTTTCCTTTTCACTTAGCCTAGCTTGAAACACTTGAGCTAATCCCAGTACTTGAAACATAATTCCTTGTGGATGACACCCTGAGTGCTCGATGATAAAATCTTGCACTTAGGGTTAAAAATATTAAACTTGAATTCTTCTTATCAACGGGCCAACGTACATTTGTTTTTATGGTGTTAGACTAGCTTCCCAAGTGAGTAGAAGTGGAAACAATGGTGTCCATTACCAAAAGGGAAGTTCAAAAGTCATATAGAAGATTATTATCACAAGGTTTTGGGTCCTAAGGGTAATGTTCTTTGACAGTGGCCGTCGATTTGATATTAACAAGGTACGGGACTACTGTGCTGAGTGTAGCATGTAAACAAGGTTCATAGCCATTGCTAGACCCTAAACGAATGGAAAAGCCAAATCCACTAACAAGAAAAACTTGAATGGGCTCAAGAAGAGGCTGGATGATACAAAGGGATTGTGAATTGATGAGTTCCCATCCATAGTTTGGTCTATTTGGATGACTAAAAAGAGTGCTGTAGTGGAAACTCCCTTCATGCTTGTCTACGACCCTAAAGTCATTCTCCCAATGGAGGGTGCCATCCATATTCATCGAGTCACTACCTTTTAGGAGGACCTTAATAACAAGGCCCTAAGGGAAGCACTTGACTTACTACCTAGAGTAATGGGTGATGCTTATCTCAAGGAAGAGATAACCAAAATCGGGATAACTTAGTTCTACAACTATAAGGTCAAGGAATGACCTCTAAAGGAAGGTGATTTGTTCCTAGGGAAAACAGAAGCTACTAGAAAGGAAGCAATCCAAGGAAAGCTCACTTCTAATTGGGAAGACCATATATGATCATTGAGGTGGTGCGCCTCTGGATATTTTGACTTGTGACTCTTCGAGGAGAAAGGATACCAAGAACCTGACACTTCGATAACCTTAGGAGGTACTACACATGGTGTAGGCTAGAGTAGCATAGATCGTTTACATATAAGAAAGACATGCTTCATTTTAGGATATCGATTCTATGCGTAGTTGGCCCCAATTTTATCACTTATGAATCTAAATGCATGATCCTTTCCCTAAGTTTATTTTTTATTGTTTGTCATTACGTTTAGGGGCTATGAGGCCTAAGATCAGATGATAAGCCTAACTAAGTTATAAAGCTTAACAACAAACCCAACTTGCAAGTAATATGCTGATGCAAGGATCAGTTTGTTCAGTTGGTGTCCGAACATAGCCTATGAATGCGGTGGTAGGTAATGGGAACGAGAGGACATCGGCCTTACAACTAAGTTACCCTACCCCCTGAAAAAGGGGCCCAACCAAATGTGACTGTTCGGTTGAATGGTATGTTGATGCAAGGATCAGCTTGTTTGGTGGGTGTCTAAACTTAATCCACGGATGTCGCAGTAGGCACTGGGAATGATAGGGCATCGACCTTGCAACCAAACTCATCCCACCCCCTTAAAGTAGAGGCCTAACCAAGTGTGAAGGTTTGGTTAAGCGATACACTAAGGCAGGGATCAATTCATTTGGTTAGTGTTCAAACTCATTATATGAATGTAACTCAATACCTTACCTATTGGCCCTTAGCCCCTAGGGGCTGAGGATGGTATATAGCTAAGCCACGCCTACAATGATAAGGCACCCCTTCACAATGATAGGGGCAATGCCTCTTTAGCCACTAGGAGGTTAGGTAGCTTTTTGATAAATAAATCACAAGCATGTCAATGTACGCCAGTCACATGTAGCGATAGGAAGAAATGCAAAGGCATATTGTAGAACAAAGCACCTAAATATGAAAGACATCATACACAAAATAAAATATAGTGTCATGGTGCATGTACAGAAGTGCCACCTAAATAAAGCAATGAATTAAATATGTTCATACAACCCAAGCACAAAGGCCCAGAATAAGAAATGATTAATCATATAAATAAAATCTAACAAATTATAGAATGATGAAACAGGGGCGGAGGAAGTCAAGCTTGCTCATTATCATGATTGACATCTTCCGTGGCTTCACAGCTGACATGGGTCACCTCAGTGTCCTCCTTAAATGGATCATTCTGGGAATACTCAGGAAAGGATGGGTGGGCAGCAGATGCTGCACCTGAGCATGAATGAGGGATCTCTAAAGGAGCCCCCTCCTTCCTCTAGGCCTGAGCATTTGCATCCTTAATTTTGATTACCTTGGCCCCTTTCATGAGAATCTCCTAGTCGGGCATGAAAATCCATTTACCCCCATCATACTCTTGTGCGACTCTGGTGATAAGATCATCATGGCCTTGCTTCCCTTCTTATAGGAAATGTTAGTCACACTAAGTTGGGCCTGGCAAGCTTACCTTTTTATCAAAGCCTTGTTAGCCTCAAACTTGTACTCTTGTTCCTTCAACTTGTACTCCAGCTCTTGTTCATACACCTTTTAGCATGGATCCTTTTCTCGAGAGAATCCATCTTCTTCTTATCGCACCTCGTCTGCTCCCTGAGAGAACTAAGCTTGGCCTCTGTTCAACCTGAGTTACGTTATTATACACCATTTTATTACCTAATATTTGCTCAAAATAAATCATTAAATTAGGATTTTAATATGTTTTTGTTTATTTTGTAGAGTTTGATAACTTTGAAGAATGAATAAATTACTTGGAAGAAAAAGTTGAATCAAAAGGGTTGGATCAAGTAGAGGAAAATGAGAAATGCATTAGCCCAAAGCCAGCCGAGCCTAGCACCTTAGCTCAGTCAACACCCTAGTTAACTCTCGCCCATCCTCATATGTGTAGCGTGCGATGACGCCTCCCCTTTTGCCAAGCCAATCAACTATGTCTTCCCTTTTTCTCCTTCATCATGTAACCTAAGCCCAAAAGCGCACGAATGTTATAGTTTAATAAAGAAATCGTTCCCATGAAGACCAATTGTAATCTATTGAGTTTTGTCCTATAAAGTGCTAAGCAAGTAATTTCAATAGAGAGTTTGAATAACACTATAACCTAATTGAAAAATTCAATCATTTAAAAGCATCTAGGGATTTGTTTCACCTTGTAAAGATGTGGATCAATGGAATATATCATGTACTTAGTCTATAATGGAGGATTAAAAGAGGTGCAATCGCATTTAGAATTCAATTTTCTTTCGAAATAAACTGAATTGCCTAAACTAAGCAACCATTCTTTCAAATGTCTTTGTTTAGTCTAACCTATGTATCTTTGATCGCTAAAGTGTCCTCTTAATAAGCAAATCTCTTTCAATTATTCCTAAGTAAAGTCCTATCTTGTCAATCAAATAGCAAGTTTCACCTTTCAGTCCTTCACTTAACTATTTAGAATTAGCAAATGGATTTGGCCAAAACTCAATTACAACAATTTAAGACATAACATAGAATTCAACCAATCCCAATGAAGAACGAGTACAACTAAATAACGATGAAAGATTCCAATGTCAATACTTAACTAACAATCCCTAGATTGAGAAAACTACTCACACATGTTTAAATGAACAAAACTAAACAGAGTTTGAGAGAATAAAATTTAGTGCAATTGGAAATCTTTTAAGTGTTTCCCAGCTTCACAACGGCTCAAAAACAACAAGCACTTCTTCAACACTCAGACTCAAAACTACTAAAAATCTAAACTAAACTTAGAAAAATAGGAAAAGAATGGAAAAACAAGAGACAAAGAGTTCTCTTTCTACTGTGTGTTTCCTATCTGCTGCGGAAATGGCTCTATTTAAAGAGGAGCACGATTAACCTCAGTCACACAATGAAGGAAAGCGAATAGGCTTGTAGTTATGACCCTACCACAGACTATGGCTTCACCATGGACAGTCCCGGGCAAGCTTCGTCTCAGTGATCTTCTGCTCTTTCTTCCTTCCATCGGCATGGTGACTTAGAGGTGTCCGTGGGGAGTTAAATTACACTCAATCATGATCAACTTTGGGTGAAATGGTCTAAAGACCAGCAAAACACACACACACAAAAAAAAAACCATATCCAAGCATAAAACCGAGAAAGGAGTACAAATTATAAAATGAAGCACATAATTCTCCCTAAAAATGGCACAAAATGACCTCAAAATAATGTGCACTTTAAGGACTTATCAAACTCCACCATCCTTAAACCATGGCATGTCCCTAAGCAATTATGAAACTAAGGCTAAAGATATGAATAACCTCCTCAAGGAGACATCAGTGGCAGCATCAATAACCAAATCACCTAAGAAGTTCAGCCCAAAAGTTATGAAAATTTTTATAAACAGATAGGAGAAGGCAATTTTCGAAAAAGGTACGAACCATCACATCAAAATATTAAAGTAGTCAATCAAATCAACTTGACCAATCATATTAGCATATTACAATAAGTAGAGCTTTGAAGAACCAATAGAATCTAACTGTAGGGATGAGGCACTCATCACTTATGTGTTTAAAATAAAATGCGGTTCTCTCAAATCTCATTCCATAGAACCAAATCAATTGTAAGCTTGATAAGACTCTTTAATTCACCACCACTGTAATGCAAAATACACAAGACAATCATGAGGACTTTTAAGGGTTGTAACAAGGTAAATGGGTAAAGGTAAGGATGAACGAAACATTTTGGGCTTTGTGGAGCTAAAAGCGAAAGACTATGAGCACAAACCATCATCTCCCAATTAAACATGCTCCTTAAAATATCAACATCCACAAGTGTTGTTACAAGAAAAAATGCCCAAAAAAACTAAAACCTATGCCAAATCCTATTATTGCATCTTTTTTTCTGTTTTTATTTTGTTTTTTTTTTCATTTTCATTTTTGTTTTGTTCTTTTCCAACATATACACATTTTTTTACACAACTTTGGTGTGCTTCATTTTTTTTTCCTTTTTTTTTGGGTTTAAGAGAAAGATAATGGCAAAGGAAACTATGCTTTCTTAACACTTTTCTTGCAACTCACAAAACATAATCCAATTGACTTTGAAGGGGAAAATAAAGCATGAATCGCTTATCGTATCCAACCAAACCACAACATCCATAAATGGTTATTATCCACACACTATTCCCAATCAACTATAGAAACTCTATAGCCTTGGCTAAAAGGATAAGACATATATGTGTGTGGCCAAAGATAATAATATAGGTTCTCATCAATAAACACAATAAAGGCTCAAAGGGGTAGTAAGGGATAAATCATTCACATAAGGGTGGGTATTTGGTCAATGCAACTTGTAATAGCATAACCCTAAATTATGTTTATTTATTTAATTACCTCACATTAATATTTTTTATATTTATTTATCGCATTTAATTATCCATGTGGGGAAAATTTTATTTAGGCTCTCACTTGGTAATTCGGAAAACTTATTTGATTATTAATGAAAATTTTCGGAGAATTGATATCAGGCCCTAACAATTATAATATAAGTGATTTATTTTGTTTTCGGTAACATTACAAAAATTTAATTTTGAGTTACGTGAAAATGTTATCGTTACGGGACGTTTATTTCCAAGCCTAACTTATTTCGGCCCAATTTGAAGCATGACAAGTTTGCATTAACAACTTAGCTAATAACCATGATTTAAGCTTAACCATGGTTAGTAAAAGCTACTTTTGGAGGTATAAATTCAGCCAAGTTGTTGATGAGTCAAAAGAATGCAACCAAGATTCAACCCACATCTTAATCTTCACTCTCTAGCCACAGCCAGCCCCCCTCTGCCTGTTACTACTATTTCTTGGTGTTTTTTGGCTAGCTTGGCTACCTTCGACCGCCCCCCAACACCCTGGTACCCCTGGCCACCATGCCCAATCTTCAAAACCACTAAACATCACCTCCACCTCTACTTTTTTTCAAGTTCAAAGTGAGTAACCCTAAGCTTATTTCTTTGGATTTTTTATTTTGATTCTTATTTTTGTTGATTTTAGTTTTGATCATGTTCTTTGGGTGGAAACAAGAGTTATTTTGATGTTTTTAATGATTGATTGAGTTTGGAGCGTGTTAGCATTAGGGTTGTTCAAGATCATACAAACCTAAGGTTGGAATTATGTTTTTCTTGGATTGTTTGTATTTGATTTAGCAGTTTTCATCTCTAATAATATTTATGAGGGTGTTTTTGGTGATTTTGGGATGAGAAAAAGAAGTGGTAAGTCGCTTACAAGCTAGGGTTTTGGCAAGTAATGCATGGTTTGAATTATTTTGGCATTAAGCATGTTATTTGTGCATATTTGATTGAGAAATGAATCTTTGAGGCATATGATTATGAAGTGAAATTGAGTATGGTGGCTTTGTATGGTGATGGGAAGGACGAAAGCTTAGTCACATGATTTTAAGAATTGATTTTAGATGAGGATTTGTGTGAAAGAGTGGAAAAAGCAATGATAGTGGGGGCTGAGAAATGGCGAAAAATAGGGGAACTTTTGCTAATAAACTGGTAAAGATCTGCCCTGTCAAAAATTATTTTTGGTGGGTAGATAGAGCAGTGTGTTACCTTTCAAAGGCCTTTTGAATTGCCTTAATCCGAGTTCTGTGGATAAAGTTATGGTTATTTTGCTAGAACTGCGCAGGTTTGACTAAAACTGGTACACTTTTGTTCTAGCCCCGTTTTAAGAAACCTATTGTGGGAATCATGTTTTGCGCTATAAATGAAAATTTTTTAGGACTTCTTAAACTTTCTATATTGAGGAATTAGGCCTCAAACAGAGGTTAGAAGGTTAGGTTACGAGTCATTTATTCTGGCCCTATTACGCTTTTACTTTTGTTTTTACTAAAAATATCAATTATGAAAATAAATAAATTTTCTAACTATATGTTCCTATAACAATATTTTTGTACAGAGTCAGGGCCTAATCTATTGTTTCCTCCCCTTTTGTGTATAATCTAACTCAGTGACATTTCATTAAAAGCCCCAGGTACATTCATTGTCTGTATCTTTAGAAATCAACACGTATTTATCAAAATTATAATGTTTTGGTAAGTACATCAATGAATCAATTTAATAAGTCATGTATCATACAATTAGTGACTTCATTAGTTATCAGTTATAAGACATTGCCCCTCAGTTACTCACATGGCTATATTCCAGATCCCCCGATCAACTTGGCAGGTATATACCTATCTTCAGATCGTAATAATTACTAGAGGTTTACTATTTGATAATAATTGACAATGTAGTTTTATATTTATCTCATTCCCTATTTTAAATTGAAATGAATTGTAATGTGGACCCAACTAGTTCTTCCATGAGCATTTAACAATACAGAAATGCATATACTGGGTTTCGGCTTACAGTTTAAAATGTTTTCGTGTTTTGCTTTAGGCAAATGTTTAGTGAATCACGTTCAGGCTGGCAGGCCGGCTGAAGGTGAAATGTGAGCAATGAAGTCTGAATTGGAACGGTGTTATATTAGTTTTGAGATGCTTTTCGCACTGCATTGTGAAATATTTTGATGTTGAAACTGCATGCTCTACATGAGTTACTATATTTTGCTGTAAACCTTGAGATAATTGAATGTTTTGATGTTAGAACTATTCATATAGGGTTCGGATGGGTTGTGTTTGAGTGAATGCCTTGTAATGCTAAACGTTGTTTAGCATTGTAATATTTTTTTATTTACAAGCAAAGCCTTATCCTTTTTAGACGGGAGTAACGCCGTGATCCTTTGGAATTTTACTTCTAATTGGTGCAGCTAATGAAGAGAACGCAAATGGTGAATTAGGTTAGTATCAGAGCTAGTTTTTGATTTTCCTAATGGGATATGAAGTATGGAGTTTAGATATAGGAGGGTAAGAAGTGTTATTAGTAAGGAATATCATATACTATTAGAAATTTATGATATTAGAAATAAACTTGTGATATTAGAAATGGATATTATTTATCTTCTACATGCCCCTCATTCATATTTTCCTTGCGAGATGGATCATTATGCTGTTAGTATAATGCTTGGTACGTCTGTGGCATCCAACATTTCACTATTGCATGCTAGCGTGATAGCCCATGCACAAGACCCTTTCTCCAAGTTTTATAGCATCGCAGTCTATGCATTCAGATTACTATGGTCCTTACCCACGGTTGATCCATAGGTAGAGTTTAAGCTCCGTTATCATCATTTCATGATGATAGGGAGCCTAGGTTCGAACGGCCCTAGGTTCCAGGTCCAGGGGCTTAGGCTATGATCACTTCGGAGTTGATGTTACGGGAGGAGTTCGACCAGAGAGGTATTACTATAGAGACTCTTTAGCATGTCTTTCAATCCCTCACCTGCACCATCATAGGGACCACCTTTGTCGTCTGTACCGGGTACTCTATAGATGCCCGATAGTCCTGGGGAGGCTCATGTGCTGGTGGATCTCCCTGATACACTGGAGGTCATGGTAGTTAGTTCTGATGACGAACCCATGGAGGGTTTCGAGAGCCATCTCAAGGAAGAGGACGATCTAGAGGAGGATCAGGAGATTGATGAGGTATTAGAGGAGCAGCTAATGGATTAGGAGGCCGAAGAGGATGTAGGGGAGCAGTAGGTTGATCAGGATATCAATGAGGCAGAGTTTGGAGTATTGGACAACAGCATTGACTCAGGCGAGGAGCCGGAGGATGAGTCCGACCCAAATTACGATCCATTTAGGGATCGTTAGGTTTTTTTCAGGTGTTGACTTGGGTAGGTTACATATTGAGCCTCGCATGTATATAGTATGGTCGAATTGGATAGTTACATTTTGTGTAGCATATAACATTATGTATAGTTAGTCAAATCCTTCTGACCGTGATGACATGGTCTGTTTCTTTTCTGGGCATGTGACAGACTTAGGGACTGAGAGCTAGTTAGTATTTTAGGTAGGAGCCACGGCTGATCTTACTTAGATAGCTAGATATGTTATATTTTATTGATCGTGTATATAAACAGGCAGCTATGTATGTAAATAAGCAGTTATGAAATGATATAATGAAACTTTGGGTTCTATTTTAAATAATATTTGAGCCATATTAAAGGTATTTGTTGGGCATGCTTATCTTATATGTTTGGGTATTCCAGTGGTTAAATTTGTTTGTTTAATGTATGATTAGAATGTCTAAGTCAGTGCAAAACAATGCGGAGATTCATATGGAGGATAACTCGGATCATAGCCAGGGATCGAGTGATCAAACCTCACATCATGTGCCACCAAATTTTGGGCAAATGCCATCAATGCACCTTGAGTTAGCTAACAACATTGGGGACCCCAACTACTGGCCGACCTTAGTAGCTGAACTGATGAACCAAGTACCTACTGAAACCCTTCTGAAGATGATAAGTTAGTAGATAGGATAGCATGCTGCAACTCTAAAGTGTATGACGGAAATTATGATCCAGTAGTATTGGAGGAATAGCTAAGGGGAATGGAGAAAATCTTTGCAGTGGTAGAAGTTCCAAAAGAAAAGAAAGTAAACATTGGGATGTATTATTTATTTGGTGAAGCTGATATTTGGTGGAATACTATTAAGGGTAGGCTCGTAGGGCCTAAATTCACCTGGAGTAAATTTTTGAATGGGTTTATATAGCTGAAGATGAGTGGCAACGTGACTGTGATGCAGTGCGCCAGTAAGTTTAAACATTTGTCCAAGTTTGTCCCTGAATTTGTGTCATCTAAAATGTTAAAGATGAGGAGGTTTAAAGAGGGTTTGGCCTTCTACAGTCAAAATCAGTTAACTGGGAAACTAATCTTGACTTTCCAAGAGCTATATGAATGAGCCACTGAAGTGGCGCGAGTAAAGGCAGAGTTGAGGGCCCTGAACCCGATCAACCAAAAGGGAAAAAGGTTTGAGCGAGGAACTTTGAGTGAGAGTGTGAACCAGAAGGAACCTTCTCCCGCTCCTCCCAAGAATCGTCCTGCACGCTCAGCGGAGCCCTGTGGTAAATGCAAAAGAACAAATCACACCACCCCTGAGCAATAGGATAGGTATATGTAATGAGTAAGAAGGAAGCTGCCACCTCCAGTATGGTAATCACTAGAACTCTCTTTTAAATTCAAAGCCATTTTGTGTATTATTTGATTCAGGTGCTAACCATTCATTTATATCCACTCGATCTACCATGCAATTGAACCTAGAGGGGAGGAGAACGGAAACCAATTATGGGATCAAGCTACCCAATGATTCTGTGATTGAGTGCTCCATCTCCTGTAAGCTTGTTCCCATTACCATTGGTGAAACCACCTTCCCTGTGGATTTGATTCAATTTAATTTATCTGATTTTGATATCATTTTGGGAATGACTTAGTTGCGCACCTATGGAGCTAATATTGACTGTGAGGATCTTAAGGTTATTTTGAAGGATGAAAAAGAGAGAGAAGTATGTTTCTATAGGTAGAGAGAAGAAAAATCTTGTCCCTTGATTTCTACTATTAAAGTAAATAAGCTGTTATGTCAAGGGTGTATGGATATTGGTGGTATGCTACTGACACCCAAACAAAAGCAGAGAAGGTAGGAAATATTCTTATAGTTTGTGAATTTGAAGATGTTTTTCCTGAAGAGTTACCAGGACTACCCTCGTAGAGGGAAATTGATTCGGGAATTGAATTAATCCCTGATGCCCAACCTATCTTCAATGCCCTATATCGTATGGTCCACACTGAGTTTAAGCAACTGAAGATTCAGTTAGATGAGCTATTGCAGAAGGCTGTATTAGGCCAAGTGTGTCACCATGGATTGCCCTAGTGTTATTCGTAAAGAAAAAGTATGAAATCTTAAGGCTATTTATTGACTACAGGGAGTTGAACAAGATCACCATAAAATAACAAGTACCCTTTGCCGCTAATAGATGGCTTGTTTGACTAACTGCAACAAACAGGATTCGTCTCCAAGATTGATTTGGGGTCAGGGTGCTATCAACTGAGGATTAAACCTAAAGATATCCCCAAGACTGCATTTAGGAGTAGGCATGGTCATTATGAGTTTACAGTAATGACGTTTGGCCTCACCAATGCCCTTGCAGCTTTCATGGATCTTATGAATAGGGTCTTTAGACCCTCTTCGGACAATTTTATAGTGGTGTTCATAGATGACATCCTTATCTATTCTGAGGACAAGGAGGAACACTCTGATCATTTGAAGAAGGTGTTACAAACCCTGAGGGAGCATCAACTTTATAGTAAATTAAAGAAGTGAGAATTTTGGTTAGAAGAAGTGGTATTCTTAGGACATATGGTTACAAAAGACGGAATCAAAGCTGACGCCCAGAACGTGAAGGAAATCATGGAATGGTCAAAGCCTACCAACATCACTGAGATTAGAAGCTTTCCGAGTTTAGCGGGCTATTATCGAAGGTTCGTCAAGGACTTTTCGAAAATAGCTTTGTCCTGACCAATGAAGAAAGTGAATAGATTTGAGCAGACAGAGAAGTGTGGGAGAGCTTTTCAAGAGCTAACGCAGTGATTAATTGCTGCCCCAACCCTGACGCTACCAATGGGAGGTAAGGAGTATACCACCTATTATCATGCTTTAAAGAATGGATTAGGGTGTGTTCTGACACAGGAAGACAAAGTAGTAGCTTATGCCTCTCGATAGCTCAAGCCTTGTAATAAAAATTACCCTACCCATGACCTGGAGTTAGCAGTCGTGGCCTTTGCATTGAAAATTTGAAAACATTACTTATATGGGGTATCATGCAAGATCTATACTAACTATCAAAGTCTGAAGCATATCTTCACCCAAAACGAGGTCAATTTGAGACAATGGCATTGGCTTGAGTTGCTTAAAGACTATGATTTACATATTCAATATCATCCTGGAAAAGCAAATACTATAGCAGATGCCCTGAGTAGGAAAGCGCAATATAGCTCAAACACTGTGGTGATTGCTCAGTTGAGTCTCTTGAGAGCACTTGAGAACCTAAGAATTTAACTAGTGTCCCATGTTATTAGCATTTATTTTATAACCTTCCATAGTGGAGGAAATTCGGATGAACTAGGAAAGTGATCCTGAACTCCAAAGAATAAAGGAAAATTTAAAGAAAGGGAAGTCTCTTGGGTTTGTAGTGCATGAGGATGGATCATGCAACTCCAAAATCGCCTATGTGTACCCAAAAATGAGAAATTAAGGACATAGATCCTAGAGGAGGCTCACAATACTCGTTACTCAGTGCACCCAGAAGGCACCAAGATGTACAGAGACGTGAGACAATACTACTAGTGGAATAATATGAAGAAGGAGGTTGCAGAATGCGTAGATAAGTGTCTAATTTGCTAGAAGGTTAAAGCAGAGCATCACCATCCCGTGGGTGAACTGCGACCCCTAGAAATTCCCACTTGGAAGTGGGATTCGATCTTAATGGACTTTATTATGGGTTTACCCCTTTCTGCCTTAAAGAAGAATACTATCTGGGTCATAGTTGATCAACTTACCAAGTCAGCCCATTTTCTGCCAACTAGGGATACTTGGGGAGTTGAAAAACTAGCCCAATTGTATGTTAAATAGATAGTTCGCTTGCATGGGATTCCCTTAGACACAATATCAGATAGGGATCAAAGATTCCAAGCCCGTTTTTGGTAAGCACTTCAAAAAGCCTTTGGGACCAAATTGAAGTATAGTAGCTCTTATCATCCTGAAATAGATGGGTAAACTGAATGAGTGAATCAAATTCTAGAGGATATGTTAAGAGCTTGTGTATTAGAGTTTGAAGGGAAATGGGAAGACGATTTATCCTTGGTAGAGTTTTCTTACAATAATAGCTACTAGTCCACTATCAAAATGGCGCCATTTGAGGCTTTATACAGATGCAAATGTAGAACCCCACTGTGCTAAAATGATTTGGACGAGGCATTGATCATAGATCCCAAAATGATCCAGTGAACCATTAAAACAATAAGAAGGATTCGGAAGCAAATTAGGGCTGTCCAGAGTCGGCAAAAGAGTTATGCGGATAGAAGAAGGAGGCCTATGGAGTTTCACGTAGGTGATAAAGTTTTTCTGAATGTTTCGCCAACAAAGGGCATCAAGAGGTTTAGAGTACGAGGTAAATTCAGTCCAAGATAAATTGGACCTTATGAAATCATTGAAAAGTTAAATCCCATAGCATATCGACTGGATCTGCTGGTAGAACTAGAACACGTGCATAACATGTTTCACATCTTCCACCATTGTATCTGAACCTCTTGAAATCACTGAGGAACTAGTATATGAGGAGCGTCCAGTTCAAATACTAGATCGCAGGATTAAGTAGCTGTGCAAGAAGCAGATACCTTTAGTCAAGGTGCTTTGGACAAACCATACCTCCCAAGAAGCCACTTGGGAGACTGAAGAGGAAATGACAGCCAAGTACCCACACTTATTTGAGGTAATTTTGCATGACATGATAAAGTTCATAAGTTTCGAGGACGAAACTCTTTAAGGGGGGGAGGCTGTAATAGCCCAATCCTAAATTATATTTATTTATTTAATTACCTCACGTTAATGATTTTCTCATATTTATTTATCACATTTAATCATCCCGCGGGCAAAAATTTATTTGAGCCCTCACTTGGCAATTCGGGTGCTATTCACTTATTTAATTTTTAATGAAAATTTTAGGAGAATTGATAGTAAGCCATAACAATTATAATCTAAGTGGTTTACTTTGTTTTCCATAATATTACAAAAATTTAATTTTGAGTTACACGAAAGTATTATCGTTACGATGCATTTTATTTCCGAATCCAACTTAATTCGGCCCAATTTGAAGCCCAATAAGTTGCATTATTAACTTAGCTAATAAACATGATTTAAGCTTGAACATGGTTAGTAAAAAGCTACTTTTGGAGGCATCAATTAAGCCAAGTTATTGATAAGACAAAAAAAGTACAACCATGATTCAACCCACATCTCACTTCTCTCTTTCTCTAGCTACGACTAGCCCCCATTCTGCTTGTTGCTGCTGTTTCTTAGTGTTTTCTAGCTAGCTTGACTACCTATGACCATCCCCCGGCACCCTAGTACCCCTAGCCACCATCCCCAATCCTCAAAACCACCAAACATCACATGTATCTCTACTTTTTTTCAAGTTTGAAGTGAGTAACCCTAAGCTTGTTTCTTTGGATTTTTGATTTTGATTCTTCTTTATGCTGATTTGAGTTTTGATCATGTTCTTTGGATGGAAACAAGAGTTATTTTGATGTTTTTAATGATTGATTGAGTTTGAAGCATGTTAGGGTTAGGATCATTCATGATCATATAAACTTAACGTTGGAATTATGTTTTTCTTGGATTGTTTGTATTTGATTTAGTGGTTTTAATCTATGATAATATTTATGAGGGTGTTTTTGGTGATTTTAGCATGAGAAAAAGAAGTGGTAAGTTGGTTACAAGCTAGGGTTTTGACAAGTAATGCATGGTTTGAATTATTTTGGCATTAAGCATGTTATTTGTGTATATTTGATTGAGAAACGAATCTTTGATGTATATGATTATGAAGTGAAATTGAGCATGGTGGCTTTGTATGGTGAATGGAAGGATCAAACCTTTGTTATGTGATTTTAAGGATTGATTTTAGATGAGGATTGTATGAAAAGAGAGGAAAAAGCAATGACAGCGGGGGCTAGGAAATTGCGAAAAACAGAAACTTTGCCAATAAACTGGTAAAGATTGGCCCAGCCAAAAATTATTATTTTTGGTGGATAGATAGATCAGTGTGTTGGCTTTCAAATTCCTTTTGAATTGTATTAAGCCAAGTTCTGTGGACAAAGTTATGGCCATTTTGCTAAAACTGCGCATGTTCAACCAAAACTAGTACACTTGTGTTCTACCCTCATTTCAGGAACCCTATTATGGAAATCATGTTTTGTCCTGTAAATAAAATTTTTTTGGGACTTCTTAAGCTTTTTATATTGGTGAATTAGGTCTCAAATGGAGGTCAGGAGGTTAGGTTATGAGTCATTTATTCTGGCCCTGTTACGCTTTTACTTTTGTTTTACTAAAACTATCAATTATGAAAATAAATACATTTGCTAACTATAAGTTCCTATAATGATATTTTTGTACAGAGTCACGGCCTAATATATCATTTTCTCCCCTTTTGTGCATAATCTGACTCAGTGACATTTTAGTAAAAGCCCCAGGTACGTTCATTGTATGTATCTTTAGAAATCAGCACGTATTTATCAAAATTATAATGTTTTGGTAAGTAAACCACTGAATCATTTTAATCAATGATTTATCACATAATTAGTGACCCCATCAGTTATCAGTTACAGGGCATTGTCCTTTAATTACTCATACGACTACAGGCCAGGTCCCCCGATCGACTTGGCAGGTGTGCACCTATCTTCATATCGTAACAGTTACTAGGGGTTCGCTATCAGATAATAATTGGCAATGCAGTTTTATATTCATCTCATTCACTATTTTAAATTAAAATGAATTGCAATGCTGGCCCAAGCCGCTCTTCTATGAGCATTTAATAATACAGGAATGCATGTGCTGAGTTTCGGCTCACAGTTCGAAGTGTTTTCATGTTTTGTTTTAGGCAAATATTCAATGAATCGCCCTCAGGCTGGCAGGCCGACTGAAGGTGATAAGTGAGCAAGGAAGTCTAAATTGGAATGGTGTTATATTAATGTTGAGATGCTTTTAGCACTGTATTGTGAAATATTTTGATATTGGAACTGTATACTCTACAAGAGTTACTATATTTTGGCATAAACCTTAAGATAGTTGAATGTTTTGATGTTAGAACTGTTCACATATGCTTCAGATGGGTTGTGCTTGAGTGAATGGCTTGTCATGGTAAACATTGTTTAGCATTGCTATATTTATTGTTTACAAGCAAAGTCATGTCCTTTTTGGATGGCGGTAACGCCTCGATCATTTGGGATTTTGCTTCTAATTGGTGCAACTAATGAAGAGAACGCAAATAATGAATTAGGTACATTTGGAATGTTACAGAGCTCATAATGTCAAAGAATGACTCAATCATGTTGCCTAAATGTGCATGCCAAATGTAGTCTTGAACAAGAGTTAGAGCAAGTTCTGGAGACGTACAATCTAGGAAGAGTGACACATGAAAGGAAATATGAGACTAAATTGATGAATTAGTCTATTAGGCGCAAAATCTTACAAGATAAGGCTCACTTAGCTCTTCAAATTTCATATGCCAAATACTCATGCCAAGAATCGTTAGGTAAGGGACTCATATCTAATGTGAAAGTCATAACATAAAGCATAGCTCGATACGTTGAAACAAACATTTTATTCACAAATTGGCCTAACAAAAAGGGTCAAAATAGGCAGAAGCAAGCTACTTAGTCTAAAGACTCATCATCGGAGGATGTATAGACTTTTTTGTCTTCTCTTTTTCCTTTATCTTTGGGAGTTTCTTGTTTTCTTATTTCTAAGCCTAAAATGCAACTAAAACCTAAAATAAATGTCAAAACAAAACTAAAACGAAGAAAGAAACGTAGAAAACTAAATAATCAACTAAAAATGCAAACTAAGCTTAAATGCATGACCTTAAAAAAACAAATTTTCACACATCTATAACACACATATATACAAGCAGGAACAACTATAACAACTCTCCCATGCTTGGACAACGCATTGTCCTTAATGCAGGCATAAAACTCTAAAGGGAGGGGGAGGGGTGGAGGTGAAGAAGGAGGGTGGGGTTGAGAAATGCACCAGTCCCGTCAAGTTTCTAAGCAAGCCCTAAAGTCTTAGAAATATTGATTCTGTGAGGCAATCATCCTATGGAACTCATCATGGCACTCTTGAACAAAGCCCCAGATTGAGGCATGCTCAGTTTCTACGTAAGCTCATAGAGAAGCTTGCTCCTCTTGAATTAACTGAAGGGTAGCATGCAGGTCAGGATAGTCATGAGAGGAGGATGGTTGGGAGGAACTAGAAGCCCTGAGGTGAGGAGGTGGGGTAAGTCTTGCCAACTCTTCATCATCAGGCAAAAAGTAGAGATTGGCCGGTTCAGAAGAGAGGTTCGATCAACATTTAGGAGAGGCATGAGCTGGTTCCCAGGATAAATCCAACAAATATACTGCTATCAACATTACAAAATTTCATCTGTTCAGAAGTGGCTAAGTTCAACCACTCCGAACCTGCGACTCTATCCTCAGGGTTCGGTTCAACTCCAACCAACCTAACGATGGGGGTAATGAGGCCCCTAATTACAATCCTTTGTACAAAACTAGTAGATGCACCATACAACTGATTGACCAAGAATGACCTGGGGTTAATCCAGTCACCTTCAAGCATACTATATAAAAAATATAATTCACACCAGCGAGGCACATTTAAACTATCCTCCCGATCAAACAAACCGCAAGCTAATATCCATTAAGCTACACGAATACTGGGGTTATGAATAACGGTGCCTTTGGGATTACTACTGCCATAATGATGATTCCCAGAAAGTTCATACCAAAAAGTGTGCAGATTGAATTCCTTAGGGACATGGCAGTATGGGAGGTTCATACTTTATGGAAAACCAAATATACTATTAAAGGCACTCAATTTAAGCTCAGAAAGCTCCCTATTAAGATAAAAGGGAATGTAGCGCTCTTGACATCAAAGGCACTCAATTCAAGTGTGAGGTCTCGATAGGTGTGGTCCCTAGTTTCTAAAAATTGGCCCATCCCGCCCCGAGCAAACAACCAACGAATGTCGTCCAATGATCCCAAATGATTCCACACATCCTCATCATAATATTGAGTAGCTACCACAAGTTTACCACTCAAAGCATTATATCTAGTAATATGTTCAGGATTAGTTAAACCAATGGGATATGGAATGTTACCTCGGTTTCTCATGGTGGTCGATGTTCGGGAGCTTCAGGGAGCTCGTTATCGGGCATGACTTAAAGTCCCAACTTTTTGTGCAGTTCTTGCTTTCTTCTTTCACACCATAATGGTGCAATGTGAATGGGAAAAAAATTAAAAAATTGAACTAAAAAAGAAAATGAGAAGAAAAATCCCAGAAAATGTAAAATTTACAAAACGGGAAGTAAATGGTGAAGAAATATAGAACAAAAATGGAATTTTTAGAAGAATAAAAGTGAAAAATAGAGTTGTAAAAGTTATGGGTATGGAGATGCAAAAAAAAAAGGGAGAGAAAGAAGGCTTAAAAGTGAAAAGCAAAGGGAGATTTGGGGTTAAGGTGAAGAAAGGAAGTGAAAAGGGAAAAAATTTGATGGATTTTGGTGAAAAATTGAACGTTTTATGTGAAGTGGTTATGCCGGTTTTAGGGAGGGGCTGGAGTGTTTAGAGAGAGAGAGAATGTCAAGTTTGAGGAAGAAGATGAAAAGAATTGGGTAAAAGGGGCCCTGAAAACCCTTGGCTGCGGACGCGGGACTTATCACAGACCGTGGTGGCGGCCACATACTATCCATGGTCAGCTCTGGTCCTCAATTTTTTTCTGCTTTTCTCTCTTTTTTTCTTTTTCTTTTTCTTTAGAGCTTTCACGGACCGTGGTGGTGTCTATGGAGGATCTTAAAAAAACCTCTTATTATGCCCTTTTTTTATAGTTTAATTAGTTTCTAGAGAAGTTCTAAAGTCCAAAAACACGAAAGACAATAAAAAAGGTACATAAAAAGAAAAAAGTAAAACAAAAACTAGGTTTCCTCTTAACAAGCACTCGTTTAAGGTCAGAAGCTTGACCTTTCTTCGATTCTGCTTCGGGTTCATTGAAAATGTGGGCGTTGTTTTTATCGTAAACCACGAAATTGAAATCCTTTAACTCAAGGTACCACCTTAGATACTTAGATTGTAGGTCCTTCTTCATTATCAAATTACACCATAGTGTACCATCAACACACAAGACAAATCGATAGTAGTCTCCATCAGACAGACTGCTATCATCATATTCAATCCCAAGATCAAAATCCAAATCGACTCCTTCCATAGGAGGTAAAGAAAGAACTACTTAGGCAAACCTACAGAAATCACTCATGGAAGACTCATTAGAAGTATAGGCCTTAACCTCAGGTATGCTAGGTGGTGCAAGAGCAGCAAACTGTACCTTAACATGTCCCTAGTAAGGTTCCTCAGTCGAAATCCAATTAGAATCAGAAGGGTTAGGACAACTCCAACCATCCCCCATCTCAATTTCAAGAGAAAGGAGAAGTACATCAAATGGGAAAGAATTGGGGGAAACCACTCTCTCATACATGAAACAAAACGTAGCATAACACCCCCTGCTTGAAATGTTATCCGCCGTCCTTTTACATCAATAGTGAAACCTGAAGTAGCCAAAAAGGGTCTCATTCATATCAGCAATGATAAAAATCTTCTAAAACCCAAAAATCTCCTATTTTTAGCGGCACATCCTCAAACGTACCCAAAGGTCGTGTTTTAGAACCATCTGCTAATTAGAGGGAAAAGGGTGTGAGTCGTAATGGTCCCAAATGAAGCTTATGAAACATAGAATAGGGGATCAAACTGACACTTGCACCAAGGTCACATAGGGCTCTTTCAATCTTTACCTTTCCTACGACATAAGGGACAGAAAAGCTACCTGTGTCAGAAAGCTTAGGGGGAAAGACTTTGAGAATCTCAAAGCTATCATCTTTTCTAAAGGTATAGGCTCACCAGCATCATTTCTGTCCTTACTCTTAGCCATGATCACTTCTCTATTATGCTCAAGTATTATGTCCTCAATATCCTCTACCCCTTCTTTTAGGTTAACATAGTTACATTGCTCACAGGGGTTAGATTCGGGGTTACTAGGTAGCTTACCCGGAGGTGTAGATGAAGATGTAGCTTATTAAGCTATTTGAACTTCCAACATGTTATTGTAAGTAGTAAGCACATCAACCTTAGAGGCTAATTACTTAATATACTCATCTTGCTTTTGTTAGGCCAAAAGCATATTCTCTATCATAGACTCTAAGTTGGATTTTTAAGGTGCTTCTTGAGGATAAGATGGTCTTTGAAATTCAAGGTGCGGTCTAAAATTTGTTTGTGGTACGAGTGGGCATTAGACTAATAAGAGAAATTTGGGTGATTTCTCTAGCCTAGATTATATGTGCTAGAGAGAGGGTCATTTGTTGTAGGGTGATAGTTGTTCACTGATACGGCTGCAAGCGCACGGTGGTGTTGTAGCTGTTCAAGGTCGATCCTACAGAGGCTAGGGGAAACTAATGGGTTATAATCCCTTAAGACATGCTAAGCGAATCCAAATTCAAATGGTTTTGAATTAACAACTGCAAATAAACTTTTCTAAATCAAATATTTAGAAAAATGCCTAGGAATTTTCGTAGTTATAAAAGGGAATTAAATCAAAATGATAAACATGTACCTTTCTCTGATTGGTTAATCTCGAAGAATTATAATCTATCCAGAAATTTGATCGATTCTTTTGAAATTAATCAAATTTGCCTAAACTAAGCAAATGTCGTTCTTTTAAACTAATTTGACTTAATCTAAGTTTAATAATTTCGATAACTTAATTCGAGTCCTCCTAACTTGGCAATCTCTCTTTCGATGTGATGCAACAATAGGTCCTAACGAGTAGTCCAACAATCAAATGTCATCTTTCGAATGTTCACTCGATTATTTCAAGTGTGCAAGTAAATTTTGGCCAAAAATCCAGTAACAACATATCAAACACTTGATAGAAAGAAATCATACCAATTATGAAAATAAGCACAATTCTTCAAATTAAGACGTAATCCAACACCACTTTCATAAACTACTAAATCCCTAGACAACTAAAACTACTCTAACATGATCAAATTAAACATCTAAAATGATGAATCTAAAGAGAAAAGAGAAGAGAAGAGAGAGGAGAAAAGAGATGCTCAACCAAGATCACGCTTGAACCATCGTGCAAACCCGGGGTGGAATCCTTGCAAATCTTCATGTCAACTCTATCTCACTCTGATCTAATCTACACTAATCTAAGAGAGGAAAATGGAATGAAGATGAGATGATGGGGTATTGGATGTGTGGAAATGAGAAGAGAAGAGCCTTTTTATAATGAAAGTCTTGGGAGCCGAAGAGCTACAAGACTTAATGAAATTAAAACTGCCAGGAAGTCGAAAAGCCACAAGGAAACAAAAAGCCCCTAGGTGAAATGAAGACACCACGAACCGTGGGCTTCACCACGGACCAACCGTGTTCTCTGCCAGTTCAGCATTCTTGTATTCTTCTTTTTCATCCATGGGCATAGCATCTAAAGGGTGTCCGTGGGGAGTCCAAATACACAAATTTAGGATCAAAGCAAGGGCAAAAGGTCCAGAATCCTGCAAAACACAGAAAAGAACCATACCCAAGCGTAAAATGAGAAAAGGAGTATAAATTATCACATAAAGCATATAATTTTCCCTAAAAATACAGCAAAACAGCCCTAAAATGATATAGTCTTTAGGCGCTTATCAAACTCCCCCATGCTTAAACCGTTACTTGTCCTCAAGCAAATGCTAGACAAAACCAACCAAGGAAGATGCAACTGAACAACCTCTTAAAAATAGGCAAACCATAGCATGTCACAAGCAAGAATAAAAATCAATGGTAGCCCTAAGTAGTGCACAATACATTCCAAAATCAGAAGGAAAAGAAGGTTTTCAAAAAAGTATACAACCATAAGCTCGACATAAAACTTCATCACCCCCAAAGAACCACAAAGTATGTCATGCAAGCACATGAGATTAAGTAGAGCCAAGTGAACTAGTAGAACCTCACTTTTGGGAAATGTGAAACACTCCCGCTCGTGTGTTTAAAATATAACATAGGTTCACTCAAGACTCTCTCCAAAGATGCAATCTACCACAGGCTTGGTAAGATTCTCAATTTCTCTACCACTAAAATACAATATGCACAAGACAATGAAGAGGAATTTGTTCAGGTTATAATGTGGGCTAAAAAAGGTTAGGGAAAAGGAGTGGATAAATGAATTTGGGATAATGTAGAGCAACTTAGCCATGCGACTAGGGAGCAACCAATCAAAGCACCAATAAACCATGAAAATCACTAACACTCCAAACCTCAAAAATCTAATGAACATACCCCAAATGAATCATAGGAGTTAACAAAGAAGGAACTCAAGCTATATACGTATCCAATGCCAATCACTTAGTCATTTTCTTCCTCTGCTTTTTTTTTCCCTACGATTTTCTCTTTTTCCCTTCGTTTTTTTTTTTGTTGCTGTTTTTTTTTTTTGGGTGCTTTTTTTATGATATTTCCTCTTTTTTTCCGGGCGATGAAATGAAAATATAATGACTAACTTTCCTATGTTGGAATCACACATTTGCCCTCAATGTGGGCATATAATAGAAAATGGCAATTATTGAAAGTCATAGGATCACTAACTATAAACTCACAATCAAAGTTATATATACACAACTCAAATATGAGGGAACCAAAGCAAATGCTCAATATCATCAATCCCTCAACAAACCAACATACCAAAACCACCTTCAACTCAAATATTCCCAAAACCACCCATTACATAGATGAAGTGATGCTCCATAGACGTGGCTTAAAGATAGGAATATGTGTTTGGCCAAGGGCTAATCTGAAGGGATCACAACAAACGCATATATAAGCTCAAAGGGGCTAGCAAAGGAAATAAACATGTAACATAAGGATAGGCTATTTGGCTATGTGGTTACAATGACCAAAGAATAAAATGCCTCTATTATATCATCAACTGTGCACATGCGAATGTGGTTTTGGATAAGAATCAAGGCAAGTTTTAGAGATGTAACATGAAAGAGTCACACACCTGAAAGAAACATGAAACTGAATATAATAAATAATCAAAATCTCACAGGATATCTACCAAAGTCGCATTAAGCTCATAAAATGAAGCTTATGTGCCAACATTAGTGCTAATGACTCCAAGGGATAAAATAAGTTCTCAAGGCAAGGGTAAAAATAAGAAATATTTACAAAACCTTCAAAAATTTTCGCACCAAAAGGGATTACACATCAAAAGATACTCAAGCTCATAAAAGCTATTTTGCCTAAACAAAAGTATCATTGGAGGTTGTCTCAAAGCAATCCACACCATCTCTAAATGCAATCCTATATGTAAACCTAAAATGCAATTAAATGCGAAACACTAATGCAAACAAAAAGGAAACCTAAAACTATATGCTCTAGCATGTACGCATGCTAATAACCAAAATTGAAAAACATAGAAACTACCCTTCCCCCATGCTTAGATAAAGCATTATTATTCAAAGAAAGTAAAAGAAGGGAAAGGGAAAACAACAAAGAATAACCTCACCAGGTTAGGTGCAGGGTGCACCTAAACTATGCGACCTCATAATAACCGGGGCACATGGAGCATTAGCCACTCCATCACGTTGCCAAAACTCGGCTCATGAAAGCAAATACCGTTAAAGCATGCAGGAGCTTATCAAAGTCCTTGGACCACAGTCCAAAAAATAAAAGGTAAGGGGAAATAACAAAAATCACACCAAAGACAGCTAATATCCCCTTAACCTTATCAATAGCCTTAGAAAAATCATAGGAAGATTAAAGAATGTAGTCCACATGATTTTCCTATGCAAGTCCTCTAGGCATACACAATAAGGATCAGTGGAGGGATCATACCCTCTAAAGTAACCTAAGGACATAAAATTATCAACATTCCCACCAAGCACATTAAACTTATTATCCTTATGGCCCAAGTTAACATTAAAATTACAAATCTTAGGATTATCAACAGGCGCATCTAAAGAATACTAAGGGAAAATAGAGGGTTGCGAACACGTAGGGGAAATATGGGTATGATGAAGGGGATTAGGGAAAACGATATCATGAAAACCAAGGCTAGGAGACTCCTTATACACGAGCACATCACGTGACTCTTCCAAAGGAGTCTCAGCTAGATCATACACCTTATCAAAAATATCTTTTGACTCAAAACATGCATTAGAAACATCGAACCTAGCATCAAACCCAAAAGGCTCGCCCACCTAGAGCCCCATCTGCGGAGCTTAAGGAAAGGATAAGTCATATAAGGATAGGACAACATCAGTATTATCTATGGGTGATGCAAAATAAAGTTGAGTATACCATGCATAATAAGGACACAAATTAGTAGCATGATCAAAAGAATTACACAAATCATACCAAAAAGGGGCATAATAAGATCTAGAATAGAATGTGCAATGATCAGAAAATGAATATTTAGAAATAATAGTACCTTCTCAAACTCAAATGAGTCCCAAGCAAATAACATACCTCGTCAACATTTTTATCATAAAAATCCCAATACGCTAAAAGAGCTCGGGTTTTACTATTCACACCCTCATCAATTATGTCTAAAATTTCTCATTTAGTCAAACAATAACTACATCGAGCAAGAAACGCACTTCATCGCTTAAAATAGCTCCAAACTAATTCATGCTCGAATTGGGAAAAATAGAAAATTGTCATTGTTTTTTCAATTTTTTTTGGTTAATTTTCAAATTTGTTTTCTTTTTCTTTAAGAAAAACAAAATGCTTAGTCAAACCAATCAGGAAAAACCCAATATTCGACGCTAGTCCCCGGCAACGGCACTAAAAACTTGATACAACCGCAAGCGCACGGTGGCGTTGTAGCTGTTTAAGGTCGATTCCACAGAGACTAGGTGAAACTACTGGGTTAATCCCTCAGGATATGCTAAGTGAATTTCAAATGGTTTTGAATTAACAACTGTAAAAAAACTTTTCTAAATCAAATATTTGGAAAAACGCCTAGGAATTTTTGTAGTTATGAAAGGAAATTGAATCAAAACAATAAACATGTGCCTTTCCGTAATTGGTTAAAATCTATCAACAAATTTGATCTATTCTTTCGAAATCAATCAAATTTGGATAAACTAAGCAAACGTCATTCTTTCAAACTAATTTGACTTAATCCAAGTTTAATATTTTTAATAACTTAATTTGAGTCCTCACAACTTGACATTCTCTCTTTCGAGACGATGCAACAATAGGACCTAATAAGTAGTCCAATAATCAAATGTCGTCTTTCGAATATTCACTCGATTGTTCCAAGTGTGCAAGTAAATTTTGGCCAAAAATCCACTAACAATATGTCAAACACTTGATGGAACGAAATCATACCAATTATGAAAATAAGCACAATTCTTCAAATTAAAACATAATCCAATAACACCTTCATAAACTACTAAATCTCTATACCAAATAAAACTACTGAAACATGATTAAATTAAACATCTAAAATGATAAATCTAAAGAGAAAAGAGAAGAGAAGAGATAGGAGAAAAGAGATGCTCAACCAAGATCGCGCTTGAACCGTCATGCAAACCTGGGGTAGAATCTTTGCAAATCTTCACTTCAACTCTATCTCATTCTAATCTAATCTACACTAATCTAAGAGAGGAAAATGGAATGAAGATGAAAGGAGAGGGTGTTGGATGTGTTGAAATGAGAAATGAGAAGAGAAGAGCCCTTTTTATAGTGAAAGTTCTGGAAGCCGAAGAGCCACGAGACTTAATGGAATTAAAACTGGCAGGAAGTCAAAAAGCCACGAGGAAACAAAAAGCCTTGAGGTGAAATGAAGACACCACGGACCGTGGGCTTCACCACAAATCGACTGTGGTCTCTGCTGGTTCGACATTCTTCTATTCTTCTTTATCTTCCACGGGTATAGCAACTAAAGGATGTCCATGGGAAGTCCAAATACATTTATTTAGTATCAAAGTAAGGGCAAAAAGGTCCAGAATCCTGCAAAACATAGAAAAGAACCATACCCAAGCGTAAAATAGGAAAAGGAGTGAACATTATCACATAAAGCATATAATTTTCTCTAAAAATACAGCAAAATAACCCTAAGATGATATACTCTTTAAGCGCTTATCATTCACATAATTGAGCTGATCGCTTACATAAAGGACTGCCCACTTGACAATTCACAGTCAAGTGATCAACTGATCTACATATATCATATGATAGGGAAGGGTTACTTGAAGTAATAGAATTAACATTCAAGCATTCCAATTTTTGGGACATAGCATCAACTTAAAAGAAACTATAAAAAGAGCATATAATTCCAGCTTACCTCTAACCTGTTTGGGTTGGGCTATCTCAGATGACCACTGGAAATTGTTAAGGGACATCTCTTCTATAAGATTGTATGCTTCATCTTCAATTTTGTTCATGAGAGTACCTCTTGCTGCCACATCAGTAGTAGACCTCAATGGTTAGGTGGCTCCATTATAAAATATTTGCACAATCATCCATCTCTGAAGACCGTGATGAGGGCATAATCGCAAAAGATCCTTGAATTGCTCCCAGGCTTCATAGAGAGTCTCATTTCCTTTTGAGAGAAAGTAGTGATTTGATTCTGCAGGCTTATCGTCTTACTTGGAGGAAAGAACTTGGCAAGAAAGACTTTTGTAAGCTTGTCCCATGTCGTTATGCATCCTAGAGGCAATGAGTGAACTCATGCCCTCGCCTTATCCTTAAGTGAAAAGGGGAATAGGCGCAAGCGGGTGGCATAGATAGAAACTCTGTTGAGTTTTAACGTGTCACACACATCTAAAAAGACTGAGAGGTGTAAGTTTGGATCTTTTAACGGGGTGCCTCTAAACTGGGATTATTGTACAATTGATCTAAGGGTTGGTTCAAGCTTAAAATTGTTCGCTTCTACATTTGGCCGAGCAATACTTGAGGAAATGCCTTGGACTCCCGGGCTAACAAAATATTAGAGTGTTCTTCTTTGGTCACCTCCTATTCCTGACATTGGTGAAGAAACTGCTTAAGCCTTGAGTCTTTGCTTTTTTACCCTTAATTTCTACCTTCTAGAGCGAAAAGTCCTTTCAATTTTTAAATCAAATTCAAAGGGAAAGGGACTTCGCATATAAAAAAGAAATCTACAAAATTGGCAACAAAACTACCAATATAAACAAAAAATATAAAGGAAAAGAAAATAATGATGAAATGCTTAGTGAATTTGTAAGGGCTAACTCAAAATCCACAAATTTGGTCCTCGACAATGGCGCTAAAAACTTGGCCTAAGCCCACAAGTGCGCGAGTGTTATAGTTTAGTCAAGACATCATTCCCACATAGGCCAATTGTAATCTATTGAGTTTGTCCTATAAAAATGCTAAGCAAGCAATTTCAATAGAGAGTTTGAATAACACTATAACCTAATTGGAAAATTCAATCATTTAAAAGCATATAGGGATTTGTTTCACCTGATAAAGATGTGGATCAATGAAATAGATCATGTACTTCATCTATAATAGGCAACTGAAAGGGGTGTGATCGCATTTAGAATTCCATCTTCTTTCGAAACAAACTGAATTGCCTAAAGTAACCAGTCATTCTTTCAAATGTCATTATTTAATCTAAGTTATAGATCTTTGATCACTAAAGTGTCCTCTTAACAGGCGAATCTCTTTCAAGTATTGCTAAGTCAAGTCATATCTTGTCAATCAAATAGCAAGTTTCACCTTTCAGTCCTTCAAGTAACAATTTAGAATTAGCAAATGAATTTGGCCTAATTTCACACACATCCCAATCAAGAACGAGTACAACTAAACAACGCTGAAAGATTCTAACATCAATACTTGGCTAACAATCCCCAGATTGAGAAAACTACTCACACATGTTTAAATAAACAAAATTAAACACAGTTTGAGAGAAGAGAAATTAGTGCAATTAGGGACCCTTCAAGTGCTTCCCAACTTCGCAAGGGCTCTAAAATAGCAAGCACTTCTTCAACACCTCACACTCAAAACTACTAAAACTCTAAACTGAACTTAGAAAAATAAAAAAAGAATGAAAAAAACTAGAGAGAAGGAGTTAGCTTTCCACTATGTGTTGCTTCTCTACTACGAAAATGGCTATATTTAAAGAGGAACATGATCAACCTCGACCACACGATGAAGGAAATGAATAGGCTTGCAGTTATAGCCTCACCACAGACCATGGCCTTCACCACGGACAGTCGGTGGTAAGCTCTATCTTACTGATCTTCTACTCTTTCTTCCTTCCATAGGCATGGTGACTTAAGGACATCCACGGGGAGTCAAATTACGCTCAATTATATCAACTTTGGGGTGAAATGGTCAAAAACCTGCAAAACACAAAAAAGAACTATATCGAGCATAAAATTGAAAAAGGAGTACAAATTATAACATAAAGCACATAATTCTCCCTAAAAATGGCAAAAAATGACCAAAAAATAATGTGCACTTTAAGGACTTATCATTACGCAACCCACAAACCCAATTTCCCCCCTCCAGCGCTCTACTTTTTGTCTTTCCCTTCAACCTATTAGCAAATGTGGCCTAGTCCTAGCTCTCCTCTCCCTTTCGTGTTCTTGCACATGAGCTACCTGCCCTCTTCCTTCGTTTATTTTTCTCTCTCTTTGAGCTTGTTGTAATGCCCCGCCCAAAGGGGGCAGGCGCGTCACCACCGTGGACGTCCCACTAAAAACACCTACAAGCTATTTAAACCATAATTAACCTATTAATAGGCGATAGCAGTGGAAGCTCTTATCAAAATCTAACTAAAGTTCGGGAGGGTAAATCTAAAATGTTCATTGACATACATACTTGAACAATATTCCTAATGGCTTTGCACATGTGCGAACCAAAAATTCATTTAGACTTGTATTTACTAAACATAATCCATAACATGGCCTGCATTCCCAATTAGGTTCTTCTAAAACATTTCAGAGCTGGATGGCTCTGTTTATGCTCCCGTGGTCCCTTTTTCCTTGCAAAAATCTAAAAAATGGTGAGGTCATGAGCTCCACGAGCCAGTGAATAACCCTTACCTTCCCTATTGTTACAGTTTGCACATTAACCGGTTAATATATAATCACACAGTATACATATCTCATGACATATAAACAGAACATAGCATATAGCATATAGAAGGTGACATAAGAACATGCTCATGCTTCAAAAGGTAGCATAAGAACATGCTCATGCTCATAAATTAAAATAAACTCATGTCTTTCATATCTAACATGTTCCAAAACTTTACAAAATACAAACACACACATATTTATGTTATGAGGTAGGCAATTGGACTAACTTAGTCGTACCTGTCCCATATCAGATACATTTTAAGGACCCTTATTTTTGCTTAAATCCCTTAACAAACTTTGCTATTAGTCTATTCACTAAACTAACAATGGTTGTCCCATGCCAACCATGTCTTTTGGGCTCCTAATTCTCACTAGAGTCCAAAGGAAAACAAAGCCTGCTAAATCAAACTAATGGCCCACCCATAACCATACATTATGCACACATAAAGCACATCTCTTTTAAAAGCCACATACATACTATCCACACATAATATATTTCTTTAAACGTGTTTATCAATCATACATGCGCTTCAAAATCAATCACAATTTCATAAATGTCCTAAATGATCCTTTAAATCTAAAACCAAATCCAAATCCAAGCCAAAACTAATTTAATAACATATCCAAAGTCTAAGTCCAAATCCAAGCCAAAACCAATTTCATATCCAAAGTCGAAATCCAAGCCAAGTACCATTTTCATAACATATCACATATTCTTAACTGAATGCAAAACTTGTAGCTTAGGGGAAGTCAACTCACAGCTTACACAAAGAACTATCACAACATACGAGTGACAAACACATCCTGGTGGACCAACCATAGCTCATTCATATGGTACTAACTACTGTTGGATGAGCTACAACTCATTCATATGGTACCAACCAGGCACCCTCGCTCTAGAGGATGCGAACTGCCCATAAACATAAATCATGGAGTCACATTCACATCCCAGCAAGCTTAGGTTGAAACCGTCATTACTCACCAAGGACCCATGGCTAACATAACACAAGAGGCCGACATTCACATCCCCAGGGAGCGGTTAGAACCTCTACAATTGGGCGACCTGAACATAACGACCGTCACTACTATGACCATAGCTCTAAAACGTCATGTAATAGCCTCAGGCAAGACATGAACATTTTTTCCCAAAAACATAACTGAATGAAATCATACAACTCATATAATCACATTTTTATTTTTCAAAGGAGCTCAATTTCACAATTTTAATAAAAACACAGTCAAAACAAGACATAATTCCTCCCAAAATAATTTTCATAAGTTTCCAGTAAATCATAACAAACATCTTTATGTTTTAATGCATGAAATCATCACAAGCATGATAAAGATTTAATTTATACATACAAATAACCATAACTGCACCAAAACTAGCATTCTACATGAAAATTCGTAACTCAAAGAATACGTATCCAATATTCACGAAAATTTGCAAACAAATACAACATAGTATAAGGAACTAATCATAATATTTTTATAATTTTCCCTGATGCAAATTCTCCTCAAAAATGGAAACAATACCCAAAGATATGCACTAAAATAGGAAAATTTTTCAATTAAAAATCCACAAATCATAAACTGCATATCCAAAATTCATAAAAATTCACATAAAATAGCCAAGTGTCGTAAAGCATATATAGTAAAATTTTCATAAATTTTCATCAAGGAAATGACTTCTAAAATTTAAAACAATAACCAAAATCATCTACTAAAACAAGGCAGTTTCAATCAAAAATTCATAACCCACAAAGTATACATCCAAAATATATAAAACTTTATAGAAAATTTCAAATGACATGTACATTCTACAGTAAAATTTTTACAATTTTTCTCTAACCCAATAGCTCACAGTAATTAAAACAATGGGTGAATTTCTGCACCAACCAACTGAGCAGTTTCATTCACAAACTCATAACTCATAAAGTACATCTCTAAAATTCACAAAAATTTGTAAAACATTGGAGAATGTAGTGATGAACTTAAAATAACATTTAAGTTTTTGCCACTCCAATATTTCACAGAAATTCGAACAGTGGTAGGCTGTCTGTAGAATCCGAAAATTCGACCTCTATTTTTCTAGCACCTTGTTCATCCAATACAAGTAATCAACCCAAAAATTCATCGTTTAACATATACATGAATGAATTCACAACATAATCATAAAGTCATAACTCTCCAGTCAAGCCAAAAATCACAATTAAACATACAACTTATAGGGGTGGTTTCTACCAATTGAAGTTAGTTTTCTAATCTATCAAAACCTAAAAACATAAAATTCAAAGCTTTAACCTTCAATTGAATCCTCAAATTCAAGCATAAATTATTCAAATAATCTTCCCCTATTAAATTTAGGTTGAATAAAGTAAGAATTGCCCACCTTGATCCTCAAACGAAGCTGAATTTCCCTTCTTCCTCTTCTTCTTCTTCTTCGCTTTCCTCGCCTCTTCTCTACTTCCCCTCCCCCTCTTTGAGTGTGCATGTGTTTGGGGTAAGAAGCAAAAAACCCAACCCTCCCCTCTTTATGTGAATTAGAAAAATCTTCCCTCCCTTTTTTTTTCTTTTTCCCTTTTTTGTCTAGTCAACCTACAACCCCCTCTTTTTTTTTTTTTCTTCTTTTCTTTTGCACCAATGCCATTAAATGATTCATACTTCTACTTGTTCCCCCAAAACATAATAGCGCAAAAAACTAACTTACCCATATATACATATCTAAGATAAATAGTCCAAAATAAACAAATGGTTGAACATTAGCATGTAAGTCAAAATTGGTAACTAAAAGAAATTCAAGGTGTTACACTTGCTCCCAGCATCCCTAGAAACTCAAGCCCCCATTGCTGCTTCATGTCCTCTTTTCATCGTATAACCGAAGCCCCCCGTCGCTTTGTAATTTCATTACTCTTTCTTTCTCTACCTTCATTCTTCATCATCAACTCAACCCTTTTTTTGGCAAGTAGAAGCTCTATTGAAGGTAGAGTTTGGCCGTTATAATGGGATGGCTTCAACTTGAGATTAATGTAAGCAATCAAGATGTTAAGCATTATTTTGAATATAATTAGAAGACAAGGTCAAAGCTGAGTAGCAAGTAGTGATCATTTTAATTTTTTTCTCCCTTCAATTTTGATTGTTTGGGTTTTCAGACCCAACTTTTAGAATTTCAAAGGTCATGTAATTGTTATGAGAATTGATTTATTTTTGTGAGAATTTAAGTTTGACGTTGAAACTATAAGCCTCTAGTTTAATTTTGAGTTCGATTTCTAAGTTCTACTGATTTTGGGTCCTATCATTGTTATTGCTTGTCCTGTTCTTGGTTTGGTCTCTGACTGGTTCTAAAGGAATTCCATTTGGGGTATTATGGCCTAGTTCTAGGTCCTTTGTTTCAAGTTTCTAGAGTTGGCATTTTGGTGCAGATTGTTCAGACATTTGCCTCTGTGTAAAGTCTTCTCTTGCCTTTGTTTACATTGATTTCAAATGTTGGTGCAAACACAAATTACGAACCTAAAATAAATTTAGCAAGAAATTGAGTAATAAATTGAATTTTTGTATTTATATTAAAGAACATATGGGTACAATCTCTGTGTATTTATCAAAAGTAAACAAACAAATAATTCCTCTTATTCTATCTCCAATTTGTACTTGAATGAGGGTCAGTTGACTTGAATCCCAATCAAGTTGATTGATTTGACTTCCTTTGAATAAACGTTAATGAATTTGATCTTGAGGGAGGGCCCAAGAGGCTTGATCTCAATCAATATGAGTTTTCTTTGATCTTTGATGGGAGATAGTATGTGTTTTTATTGTGCTTGTTGTCTTCCTGTAGAAAAATTAGCCCTTTGAGCTTCAGAATGTCTTCGGAGTGAATGAATCTTCTACCTCTAAGTAGGAGGGAGTAGTGTTCTATTTATAGGGAAAGAATCCCCCTTCCTTTACTAGGATTTGCAACTTATTCGCCTTCTTAGGCCATTGACTGGGCCTTTGACTTGTTAGTCTATTTGACAGGCGTCTTACTAGTCAATTTGCCTATTGACTTGGTAGTCAGTTGAGTCACGACCTAATTTATGCAAATAAATTAATTAATTAAATTGTCTAACCCAAAATAATCAATTTAAATTTATTTAAAATTTGACACATGTTATTAATTTTTTGGTGCCTACAGTTGGATTTTGAGTTTCCTTTGATTTACTAAATTTCTACAAACATAAGTAGTGAAGAATTGGTTTTGTTCACTCCCCTAATTGCCTTTTCAGTGGTAGATTCAATTGTTAAGACGGTTGCCAGTTTCATAAATAATTTCCTTCCCTTGTGTTTAGGTTTTTTTTTTTTGGGTCTATATATGTCATTATAATTTTGACCAGTAGGAATGTTAGGAAATGCCATTCATTTTGTTATTGTTTTCATTTTGATTCTTGTTAGTTTGACTCCTAGTTTAGATTAGACTTTTAGAGATCTAATTTTATAATCCATCCTTGTGGACCGACCCTCAAGTGGTATGACAAGAGCGATATCCTTGCGGTTTAAATTTCATAAAAATTCTAACAAATTTTTAGCACCATTGCCGGGATGGCATTTGTGAAATTAGGTTGCAAACTAAGTTATAGTTTAGTCGATTGAATTGTTTTTATTTCTATTCATTTTTTCTAATTTTGATTCTTAGTCAGTGTTGTTTAGTTTTAATTATTTTTAGTTTAGATTTCTTGTGTTCTTATTTTGTGTTTAGAGTTTATTTCTAATTTTATTTGTTCAATTTTCTTTGCTTATTCTAGGGTTGATTTTTTGTTTAAAAAATATATATATAAAATGTTGTGAAGAGTGGCGCAATATAATATGGGACAGAATCAAAATTGAAGAAAAATCAAGATTAGTACTGGTTATTTCCTATTTTTGGGTTTTAGTTTTAATTTTTCTAATGCTAATCCAGTGTTTACTTTGCTTTTATGATTATTTTAGTAGGTTCCTAGAGATTTTTAGAGTATAGTTGAATTTTTGTGAAATTTCGAAAATTTTTTGTAAATTATAGAAATAATTTCCTCTTTCAAAATTTTTGCACTATTCTAGGTCAGGCAAAATTGGAAAACAAATATGTCCAGGATCACCTTGATTTTTCTCAATTTTTTACGCAGATGTTTCTGAATTTGGATTCTTGATTTTCTGTTTAATTTTATTTTAGCTTTTGCTTTTTGGGTTTTGATATATTTCTATTTGTGTATGAAAAAAAAAATCCAAAAAATTATAGAAAGCAAAAAGACCAAACACAGTTTTAAGGGTGTGGGCATTACATGATTGGTTGGGTTAGAAACCTAACAAAAGAAGACTTGTTAGGATTGAACATGAACTTAAGATTAAACTCGAAGTGATACAAATCCCACAGGAGAGAACATTAAGTGCCATTTTTCTATCCTCTAAGGACCACTTTGCCATCGCCCTTAACTTGTTTGACCTAGAACCTAATGTGACCTTTGAACTGAGAACTCATCACACTTAAATTCTTCTGAAATTCATCGGTTTTGAGGGTGCATATTTGTTTTTGAGGGAATTTAAAGAAGTATTTTCTGTGATGCATTATGCTAATCTATTTGTTGTTGTGGTGAGAATGAAATTAATTCCTTTTGTTTTAAAGATGCTACTAAAAGATGGATGTATGCTTGACTACTAATTCTGCTTCCACTTGGGATGACTTTATTAAGTGGACCTTGAGAAAATACTTTCCTAATGCCAAGATAGTAAAGCTAAGGAATGAAATTAGTCAGTTTGTTCAGCTAGAAAGGGAATCATTTTGGAAACACTTAGACAAGTGCAAGAATTTGTTGGCTCAAGGCCATCACCATGGGTTAGAAGAAGCACGTCATCGCCAAATTATTTATAAAGGACATAACTAACAAACCCAAACCATATTAGAGTCCATGTGTCAAGATGGCTTTCTTTCTAACAGTGTCATTGCAGCTTGGGAATTTTTAGAGAACTTAACTAAGAAGACTACGTGGTGGGAAACCAATAGGGATGATAGTCTAAGCTCTAAATTTGCTAGGGGTTGAATGCATCATGCTTCTGATGTGAGTGACTCAAACTATAAGATTGCAGTCTTAGAAAATATGTTGAACAGGTTATCTATTTAGACTCTCTAATCTTCTCAAACTTCTATAGTGTCATGTTCTCATAACCAGGCCTTAAATCATACACTGAGTTCATGTCCCTATCTTCCTCACTAGTTGTCTACTGGGTAGAAGCACATGAATATGACCTACAAAAGACTCAAGAATGACCCATTCTCCCATTACTATAATCCAGAGTGGCGAAATCACCCTAACTTTTTTTAGAGTAGTGGACCAAATGTTGCCTAACTCCCAGCGTGAAGTGTTTTCTGGAAATAACTCCTAGCACATCTCCCATTCTTTTAATTGTTATTAGAGGTTTGGCTTTTCAAATGTGCTTAATGCACCTCGACTACCATCACCTATTGCTCATATTCAAACTCCTCCTGGTTAAACTAACATTGACAAGATTGAGACAAAAATTAATAACAATGTAGAGAGGATGATTACTGCTAACATCGAAAAGATGAGGAGAATGATGACCGAACAATTTTCTCAGTTAGCATGATCTTGTAGGGAGCAAGGAACTTTTCCTAGTCAACAAAAGTTGAACCCTAAGAGTTATACCTCATCGTCTTCTTCTAGAGCCAACCCTAGTGAAGCTGTGAGGAAAGTAAATACAGTTGTATATCTTGGATCAAGTCGAGACATTGATAATCAAGTGGAAAATTCAAAAGAAACTTGTAGATACCCTCACACTTTCTTCTAAAATTCATTTTCTTCACCTTCTTCTTCTCTAGAGATTAGTTCATCTAGTAAGTTAGGAGATACTACTGATAGTGCTCCTAGTGATTCTCCTAATGATCATCTTCCTTCTGACCCATCTTCTGATCAAGAAAGATTATGCTAATACAATAGATCCCTCATCTCTTAAGGATTCATCGCCCTCTATTACTGAGCGAGTTCATAAGCCTGCACGTCCTTTCCCTTATAGGCTACAAAAGAAAGACCAAGAACATATTGATAAGATAAGAGAGACAATCTCTTAAGTCAAAATCAACATTCTATTGCTTGATGCTATTCAGCAGATACCTCCTCATGCAAGATTTTTTAAGGATTTGTGTGCTATCAAGAAAGCCATTAGTGTTTCTAAGAAGGCTTTCTTAGCTTTTAGTGCTAGTTCTATTATTTCTCACCAAATTTCAGTGAAGTACAAGGACCTTAGTTGTCGTACTATTTCTATAGTTATGGGTGACTAGCTCATTCATAAAGCATTGCTTAACTTAGGGGTCAATGTTAATTTGTTACCATTCACTGAATATAAAAGCTAGGGTTAAGTGAGCTGAAACCTACCAAGATGGTCATTTAGTTTGTAATCTTGCAATTAAGGTGGGTGAATTCATTTAACTAATAGACTTTGTTGGGCTTCAAAAATGCAAATTTGGACTATTTTTTTCATCTTCATTTTACCAACTAAAGCAAAATGCCTCTCTAGACTTCCTTTACTCCATTTCTATGGAGTAGTAAATAGTCTATGGTTTTTAAATCTAGAGTCAATCAGAACTAGTCTACTCTGTAATTTTGCAATTCAGGCGTAAGGTTGCTATCTCGGAACCCATGCCCCACTGGGTGGTGGAATTTTAAGGGTATTGATATTGGATTGGTGTAGGACTTTGTTGGGCTTGAAACTAAGAATGTGGCTAATACTGCTAGTTAGGTCCCTCTCATTCTATGGCGTCATTTCTTAGCTACTACAAATGCTCTCATTAAGTGTAGAAATGTTATGATGGGATTGTATTTTGAAAACATGACTTTGCAATTGAATATTTTTAATTTGCAAAGATAGCCTTCTGGATTTGATTATATGAAAAATTATACACTTAATTAAGTAAAGGACTTTGTGTTCAATGATGAGTTTGATACCATATTTGCTGATGAATATGAGTATTTTCTAATTGATGATGAGCGTAATATGATGTGTTTGAGTTTGATAGACTCATGCTCTAATACTTCTACTTATGAGTCTGATTCCCCTCTTGCTTCTCTTGAATTGAAACCTCTTCTTGATTCTCTTAAGTATTCATTTTGGACCCCATGAATCTTTGTTCATGACTAAGAGAAAAAATTGATTGTCTTACTTAGAGAACACAAGAAAGCCATAGGTTGGACTTTAGGGGATATCAAGAGTAGTAATCCCTTGATTGTGCAACATGAAATCCATTTGGAGGACAATGCTAAGCCATATCGTGATTATCAAAGGCGTTTGAATCCGATGTTATAGGAAGTAGCTAGGAAAGAAGTGCTTAAGTGGGTAGATCATGGGATTATCTATCTCATTTTTAATAGGGAGTGGGCTAGTCTAGTTTAAGTTGACCCTAAGACCAGTACTATTGTGATTAGAAATGACAAAAATAAGTTAGTTCCCACTCAAGTCTAATTTGGATGGAAGGTTTGCATTGATTATAGAAAATTGAATGTTGCCACTAGAAAAGACCATTTTCCTCTTCCTTTACTTTGCCAAATGTTAGAGAGGTTAGCTGGACATTCCTTCAAATGTATTTTGATTGATATTCTGGTTATTCTTAGATCTCTATTGCTCTTGAGGATCAAGAGAAGACTATATTCACATGTCCTTTTGGTGCATATGCCTTTCAGAGAACGCCTTTTGGACTCTGCAATGCCCTTAATACTTTTCAGAGAAGCGTGATTTCTATTTTCTCAAATTTAATTTAACCGTGCATGGAAATTTTCTTAGAAGACTTCTTGGTGTTTGGGTCTTCCTTTGATAATTGTTTATCTAATTTGAGTAAAGTGTTGAACACGTGAAGCGACAAGGATCTGACTTTGAATTAGAAGAAATGTCACTGTAGGGTGAAAAAGGAGATAGTCTTATGCCATATTATTTCTAGCGATGGGATTGAAGTTGACAAAGATAAGGCTGACTTGATGGTTAATCTTCCTGCTTCTGCTTGTGCGAAAGAGGTGAGGTCTTTTCTTAGATATGATAGCTTTTATCATCTTTTCACTAAGGACTTTAGCAAGACAACTAAGACTTTTACCAACCTTTTGGCTAAGGATGTGCTATGGCATTTCTCTAAGGAGTGTGGTGTGGCATTTACTTATCTTAAGCAAGCCTTGACCTCTACTCCCATTCTTCATCCTCCCATCCGGTAATGCGTGATGCATTTGATTATGTTGTTGGGGTTGTTTTAGGGCAATGTGTTGATAAGATACCCTATGTAATTTACTGTTCTAGTCATACTTTGAATGATCCCCAACCAAACTACACTGTCACTAAGAGCGTATTTTTGGCTGTGATCTTTGGTTTTAAAAAGTTTTTGGACCTTAGTTGATTGCGTCTTATGTCAATTTATATATTTACTACTCTACTCTTAAGCTCCTTCTTTCTAAGAAGGATGCTAAACCTAAATTTGTTAGATAGGTCTTGTATTTGTAAGAATTCGAGTGTGAGATTAGAGATAGAAAGGTTCTAAGGACATAGTTGTTGACCACTCGTTTAGGTTTATCTATGGTAGAGAGCTTGAGTCCCATATTTTAAAATGCTTTCCTAATGAGTAATTGTTACAGTCCACCCTGACCTTTGGTATGCTAACATTGCGAACTACCTAGTATCTAATAGGAATCTTGAAGGCTAGAATAAAAATAATAGAGACCAATTCTCCCATCTCATGAAATTCTTTGTTTGGGGATGACCCATACTTGTTTAAGTATTGTTCTGACCAAGTCTGTAGAAGGTGTGTTCCAAATCATGAGGCTAGGAGTGTCCTTTTATTACGTCATGGCTACGCATGTAGGGGATATTTTAGTGGTAGAAAGACATCAACCAAAGTTCTTCAATGTGGTTTCTATTAGCCTACCTTGTTTAGGGATTCTTCTTAATATTGCAAGAGTTTCCTTGTGTGCCAGTAGTTAGGTAGGATTAATGGGAGAGACTTGATGCCACTTCATCCCATCATTATGGTGGAAAATTTTGATGTTTATATAGGGTATAGACTTCATCGGACCATTTCCATCTTCTTTTGGGAATGAATATATTTGCTAGCTATCTACTATATTTCCAAGTGGGTAAAGACTATCGATATTAGGACCAATGTTGCTAAGGTGGCTGTAAAATTCCTTATGGAGAACATTTTTCCTAGATTTGGCATTCCTGGAGCTATTATTAGTGATCAGGGAACCGACTATACTAATAGGTCTTTTAATGCTTTATTGAGGAGGTGCTCCATAATAAATCACTTACTACCTCATATCATTCCTAGACTAGTGGGCAGGTAGAAGTATCTAATGCATAGATTAAGCAGATTTTTCAAAAGATTGTCAGCAGGAACCGAAAGGATTAGGCCAACGAGCTTGCAGATGCTTTGTGAGCTTATAGAACATCTTTTAAGACTCTTCTAGGTATGCCACCTTATATGATTGTCTATAGTAAACGTTGTTATCTCTCTGCTGAGATTGAGTAAAAAAGGCTTGGTGTGCTATCAAGATGCTTAATTATGACTTGACTAAGGTAGGTGAAGATAGGTGATAACAATTGAGTGTGAGATTGGAGCTGAGGTATGAGAGGGCTCCATCTTTTATGGAAAGGGCTAAGTTATTTCATGACAAATACATTCTTAGGAAAGAGTTTGGCCTAGGCATGAAAGTGCTTTTATATGACTTTGCTCCATCTTTTTCTAGTCAAATTGAGGTCACATTGGGTGGGACCCTACATTATTTCTCATGTTATTTCCTATGGTGTTGTCAAGATATAAGATACCCAGAGTAGTGCAAAGTTCAAGGTGAATTGTTAGAGATTGAAGTAGTTTATAAAGTAGCCAAGCATAGAAGATTTGGAGTGTCTGATACTCCATACATCCGTTTCTGATGCTGATGTGCTAATGAGTTAGCTTGGGTATAACCAACACCCAACCTGGGTTGTATGAAATTTCTTTCCCTTCTTTCTCTTTTCCCGATTTTGCTTTAATTTTCCTTTTCTGTAGTTGGTGTTTTTTATTTTTTTACTTCTGTTTTGTTTATACGTTTGTATATTCAAGTTTTAGAGTCTTATCTTTTTCTTCAATTTTAAGCCTTATGTTTCTTTTTGTATATTTATTTGTTTTTCTTTTTAGTTATTTTATGTCTTCTTTCACACCCAATGAGGACATTTTATGATTTAGGCATGGGGTATGGGGTATGTGTTTTAACAAAATTTTTAAAAAGGGAAATTTTGGAAAAATCTAAAAAAAATTGTTGTTTGGTTTTGGGGAATATGTTCTATTTAAACTTACTATATTCTCTTGTACTAAGTTATTAGGTTTTATATAGATATGATATGCATTGCTAGAACTTAGTCCAAAGTATGTGACATTTGTGCCTAGTCCTAGCACCCAATATTTTGATAGTAAGCTTTCTTGACTTTAGTAGATGAACCCATGAGATTTTGCACTCTAGGACTAATTTATCATTTTTAGCGTCATATTTTTCTTCCATGTATGTTTCTTCAATCATTACATCTCTAGAACTTGCTTTGATTCTCTTCAAAATCATATTTAGCATGTACATTATGTTAATATGATAGAGGCATTTATTTGTTTTATGAGCCACATTCCCAAATTGCCACATTATTTTGAACGTTGTACCCTTTGCTAACCCTTTGAGCATTGATTGTTTTCATTTGTGGTGAGCCCTCCATTTAGCTCTTGGCTTAAACACATTTCCTACACCTAAATCGAATCTAGTGGAGCAACACTTCAATATTTTGGTGTGTAGCTTTTGGGTGATTATATATTTTTGATGGTTGATTTTGGCTCTTTTGACATGGTGAGGGGATGTATTGTTATGAATATTTGAAAATTGAGTTGTGTTATTTTGTTACATGCAATTCATTCATTTTTCTGTCAAAGAAAAAAACTAAAAAAATGAAATGAAAAATTTCAAAAAAGAAAATTTTGTGGAAAAAAAGTGTTCGGCACGAATGCATGATCATATGCTCATTTCTAGTGGCTTTTTTTGAAGGGTGTAATCTTATTTTGTTATAAGTTTCTAGAGATTGTCTTGTATAGTCGGTGGAAGTGTTTGGTTGCTTACTAGCTATTTGGCTTTTAGCTCCTCATTTATTAAATTGTTTATTGCTCTCCTAACTCCTTTTAACCCTTAGCCCATTACGACCCTTTTAAGTCCTCTTGATTATCATGTTGTATTTTGCTTCTTAGTGGTGGAGAATTGAGAATCGTGGCAAGCCTATGATAGGTTTTTTGATTGGAAGATGAATCGAGTGAACTTGTTATATCTTAAATAGATAAGTGGGAGTGTTTTGCATAGCCCCTAAAGTGAGGTTCTACCAATTAGGCTTCTTCATGTTTCTTAAGTGGGGTGAAAAATTATGTATAAATGTTATCAGTGGAGACTAAAAATTTCTTAATATGTAGGTTATGCTTAGATGTGGTCCAATGATTAGGTTATCTTAGCGATGTGGTTTGATTAGAATGTATATATGTTTGGCCAGTGTTGTATATATGAGTTTTTAGTTTCATTTTAGTCAAGGATGAGCAACATTTAGGTGTGGGGTATTGTTCAACCTCAAATTATGTAATTTTATACCCCTTTATTATCTAATATTTGCTTAAAATAAATCATTAAATTAGGATTTTAATATGCTTTTGTTTATTTCGTAGGAATTTGGGAACTTTAAAAAATGGATAAATTACTTTTAAAAAAAAGAAAGTTGAATTAAAAGGGTTAGATGAAGTGGAGGAACATGAGAAATCTGTCAGACCAAAGTCAACGTCGACTTAGAGCAGGCCCAGCGCAGGCGCGCGGGCCATGGAAAAAGGCGGGCGGGAGGGGGGAGGTGGCCTGTGGGCCTGCAGCGTGTGGCCCGCGAGACTGGGCTCGACGAGCCGCCCGTGGACGCGAGAGGCCCGCCTCTTTTTTTTTTGTCTGGTACCGGATCAAAACGACGTCGTTTTGATTCCGGGCCAGGCTTTTTTTTTTTTTGGGCTGTCTGGGCCGAGGAGAGGAGGGGGAAAAAAAAAAAAGCTGCTTCTGGGCCAGGTAGCCGTTGCCAACGGTAAAGGAAATCAGCTTTTTTTTGCTTTTGGGCAACATAGCCGTTGCCCAACGGCTATTAGGTTGACTGATTGTTGCACTTTCATTTTTGGTTGTTGTTCAGCAATTGTAATTTTTTTTCCGGGTCTAAAGTTAACCAATGTATCTTCATTTATTCAAGGTTCAATTCATGTAATTTTTACATCCATCCACGTGTCAATTTTTAAATATCGCAAGTGTTGTAATTTTCAAACGAAAACGTAATTGAGTAGACAACCTAATTATTATGTGTTCATTATTTTTTCCAAATTAAAACTCAATCCAACCAACCCACAAAAATACGAAAAAATAATCACCTCCAATAACCAACCGAAACAACAAAAAATAAAAAATGGGGCGACCATATGTTACGTTTAAAAAAAAATATTGCACAAGTTCTTTTTTCCGAACACAATAAGCCCAAACACCCAACCAAAATATATAAACTTAAAACAATTAAATATGGTTAGGTGTGGGGTCCATTAGTATTATTTTATTTGGTGAGCCAAAGTGGTGAGCCTTGCATTGGAGAGAGTGAGGATTGTGAGATAAAAAGTTGGAGAGAAGGTTGACGAGGCAATGGTAGGCCCCCACCCGTGAGCCAAAAATTGGGCTCACGGTTGGGAATGCTCTTAAAGCCAGGCGAGCCCAGTTTCTTAGCTCAGTTAGCCCCCAAATCAACCCCTGCTTAACCTCACATGTGCTATGCGCGACCGCGCCTTTGCCTATTCCCGAGCCTAGTTTGCTCCTTTATTTTTTTTCTCCTTCCCCACGCAACCTATTGGCCCAATTCCACCCCCCTGTGCTATGCTCTTCTTCTTTTGCTTTGGGCCATTAGCAAATGTAGCCTAGTCCCTCCTCTTCCCGTTCTAGCAAGCCCAAAGTTTTAGCTCTCCTCTCCCTCACTTAGTCTGGCATATGAACTGTATGTGACATGCCTACCATATTCCTCCCTTTATTTTTCTCTCTTTTCAAGCTTGTTCCTAGCATCCCTACAAACTCGAGCCACCCTGCTGCTTCATCTCCCCTTCTGACCACATAACTGAAGTCCCGCTTCCCTATTGAATTTTATTACTTTTTCTTTCTCTTCCTTCATTCTCTATAGTCAACATCATCATCAACTCATCTCTTTTTTTTGGTAGTAAAAGCTCCATTGAGGGTAGAGTTTGGTGATTACAAGGTGATGGCTTCAATTCGCGATTAATGGAAGCAATCAAGATGTGAAGCATAACAATTTTGATGATAATTGGATGACAAGGTCGAAGCATAGTGTAGCAAGTGGTAGTGGAGTTTCGTTTTACTTTTTCTTCCCTTAATTTTTGATTGTTTGGATTTTCATACCTAATTTTCAGAATTTCAAAGTTCATGTAATTGTTGTGAAAATTTATTTATTTGAGTGAGCATCTGAGTTTGGTGTTGAAACTATAAGCCTTTGGTTTAATTTAAGTTTGATTCATGAGTTCTACTGATTCTAGGTTCCATCATTGTTGCTACTTGCCTTGTTCTTGGTTTTGGTCCCTTTGTGGATCCAAATGAATTCCATGTGGGTTGTTGTGGCCCAATTCGGGGTCCTCTGCTCAAGTTGCCATAGTTACCATTATGATGCAGATTATTTTTAGACATTTGGATTTGTGTGAAGTTGGATTTTGTGTTTCCTTTATTAAATTTTCGCAAACATAAGTTGTGAAGAATTGGTTTTGTTCATTCGCCTAATTGGGGTTATTAACATTTCAATACCCTGAGGTAATTAATTTTTTTGACCCTAAGTTTTTTAAATTAATTTTTTAGTACCTTCACGTTTGTATTTAGTTATAATTCAGTTTAAAATTATGATTATACTTTTTGTCTTAATTTTTCGCTTTTATTTTCCTTCAATTCTCTCTCTTTCATCCTCTATTCTCCTTGCTACCTCCCTGATTAATCCATAACAACTTCTGCAAAACCCTATCCCAACTGCAAGCACCAAACTAGCACCTACACCACACACAACCTCATATCCCCAGGAGAGAGAAAATAAAAAGCCAGCACACCTCATTCCTTATCCAACAATGGCGGAGAGAGACGACGAGTCTTCATCATCATCATCATCATCATCATTAATGGCTTCCTTCTGTGCATCAGATGAAGTGACAGGACCAAATGAGCTATTTTACTTGAACAAAATAGAAACAGACGGTCATATACGAATTCTCAGAGTTATAGGTTCTGCCTTGTCAAGTTAATCCTTTTAGGGTCATTGGAGCCTCACCATATGTATATTGTTAGTGGATTCATTTTTAGCTATGTTATACTTTCTTGGTTGTCTACTGTTCTTTTTGACTCAGGAGCATAATTTATATCATATATGCAAGTAAACTTGAAATTGAAACTAATGCTGCAGAATGTTGGAGCATCAACAAGCAGATATCAAATGCTTCTTGGTTTCTCGATTAGTTTTGGCTGTTGAGTATATTTCATGATTTTTCCATCATCTAATTTCCATGGTCTTCTTCTCTTGAATTATGCCTGATACGTTGATTTGTTTATCTTATACTGGATACCTACAAGGGGAAGACAGACGGGCAAAGGGCAGTGTTATGAGCCTACAACGATGAAATACCTAGGGGTTTCTCCCCGCATTGAAGCCCGATGAGGCTTGGGTTGCAGCTCTACTCTTTTAATCTCTTTCTGCATACAATCCCAGACAAGTTCTATTATGTCATTATTATCTAAACCATTATTAGTCTTCTTGACTTGACGTCGTTCCAGTCAACCAATTTTAAATATATCTCTACAAGTTTTAGGCATTTATGTAGGCGTCCACTTGTATCAATTCGTTACTTTGTTCCTATCACTTTTCCTTTTTTCCTAGAAGTTCTAAAAGGAGCTCATAGCATTCACTCTATCTTCTAATATATTTTTAGGGGAAGTACTAAACGTGAAGGAGGTCTGGGCTGATGATGATGTAGAACAACACATTTTCAGAGACCAAATGAATAGTTTCAAAAGTCAACACACCTCCTTCCTTCTCCAACAATGACATTTGAGTTCTCCTTCCTTCTCCTTTTACCAGTAGCATGAATTTCATTTGGAGATTTTGCGGATAAGGAAGAGAGTAAACATGAAGGTACTAAAAAATTAATTCAAAAAACTCACGGTCAAAAAAATTAAGGTTACTTACCTCAGGGTATTAAAATGTTAATAACCCGCCTAATTACCTTTGCAATGGCAAATTCAATGGCTAACATTGTTGTCAGTTTCATGAATAATTTGATTCCCTTGTGTTTAGTTTATTTTGTTTGTGCGTGTATGTCATGATAATTTTGATTAGTAGGAGTGTTAGGAAATGTCATTTGTTCTCTAATTATTTTGAGTTTTTGTTAGCTTAGCTCCTAGTTTAGATTAAAATTTTAAAGATCCACTTTCATAACCCATCCCTATGGACTGACTCTCAAGTGCTATAATGAGGCCCAGATGCTTGCGGTTTAAACTTAATAAAAATTCCAATAACCTCTATAATGTGCTAAGAAGGAACCGAATGAATGGCAGAGTGTTGATTTCGTGAGTATATAACCACAAGAGGAGGGGTGAATTGTGGTGTCTGATTTTCGCGTTGTAAATAACAAACACCCTAGTAGAGGTTGTTCTCAAATGACAAACACCCTGATAGCTTGTTTGCACGGGGTGTTCTCAATTATTGCAGATGCGAAAATCACCAAGATAAATGCGGAAAATAAAGCACACACAATTTTTACGTGGAAAACACCTCTAGCCCAACTGAGGTGTGAAAAACCACGACCTACCTCGTGTAGGATTTAACCACTTTCACTAACGGGCTTCACACGTTACAAATGTAACACACCTTGTTACAACTTACAACCACATAACCTTCTTCCCAAAGACAGGTTACACCACGTCCAACCTTCGCAAGATTAGACACGTCCAAGTCCACACGACTAGGACACACTCACTCACTTTTCTGATTCAAGATCAGGGTTACAAACACCTTACAGGGGGTGCTTCTTACTAAGCAGATGTAAGGTACAATGAAGATCCTATTATACCAATGGTTTGAAAACTCAAAATCAAACACAGCTTGTCACGGTTTGCTTTTCAGAATGAAGCTCAAGAATCTTTGAGTGTAGACCGTGTTTTCTGATTTTTCCTGAATTTTTCAAAAAACTGTATTTAAGCAAATTCAACCTGAGTTTTCTATCTGCTCTTTTCTTGTGTGTTGTGTGTCTACTGGAAGAGAAAAAGCTGAGGTTTTTAAACACAAAAACCAACGGTCATAAGCCACAGAATCAGCTAAGTATAGAAAACGATTTTCAATCAGGAAATGTTCTCCTACGGCTAGTGATAAAATTTTGCCAAAATATAAGGGATTTGATATCTTAAAAGATAACCCTTATCTTCCCATAGCCGTGAAGAGGTTTAAAGAGATTTTCAGCTTTTACCAAATCCGAAAATATAGTCATAGGAATCTTTTGATTTGGCAAATCTCCCAAACCTATTTTCGCAAATCTCCATAATATTTTCAAGAACTATCCTCTCCAGAAAAATAGCAATTTTGAAATTCAAGGAAAGTATTCTGGAGATCTTGGCCAACCAAAATGAATTTTCAAAAATAATCGGGTATGGCTACTGCAGTTCAGAAACACCCTAGGCACCCTGTTTGCAGGGTTGTTCGCAACTGGTGTTCTGAAGTACTTTAGCGCAAATACCGATTCAAGAGGTGTTTAAAATGATGTTTTCAATATTGGCATATTAACAAGAGTCTAATTAAATAAAACCTATATACCCAAGACTTCTTGTTTTGAATGTCATCTTGTCCAAGATTTATGGAGCTGCTGTGAACACCAAGGCCACCTTGTTTGCTGGGGTTGTTCTTTCCATTGCTAGAGTTCAGGAACATGCCTTACAATCAACTGTCGAGATGGTGTTCTTGACTTAATATAGAATCACCAAGTAAAACCTGTTTTGAAGACTTGTTCTCACATGTAGCAAACCAATTAGTATAATAAAGAACACAAACACCAGTTAGGCCTGTTTGGAGACCGTGTTTGGAGCAACACTACTAGGACAAATTTTTACACTTGGATTTGTTATCATCAAAACTAAATATAATAACTCAACACAGAGAAAGCACAAACTACAACCTCAAATTGAGAAAGGAAAAATTTTGTCAAACCACGAAGTGAAGAACAAGGTATGACTAGTAAAAACCCACACTTCCAAAAAGTAGACATAAGCGGCATCTAGGGTGATAGGAATCTTTTCGAGTGCAGAGTTGGGGCAAGCCCCCGGTTTTAGGCAAACTCCCAGAGTAATGCTTCCTTCCCCTCATAGTCCTTCGAAAGGAAAGAGCTCTGGCCCTCGAAGGAGAGCTAAGAGGGGTGGGGACTCTCAGAGGAGGACCTTTCTTTGTGGGGGGAAGGCTCGAGGGGTAGCTGCTTGACCCCTTGGGTAGGAAAATCGGCAAGCTAAGACCATGCTCCTTAAATTCACTTATGGCGCATTAGACTCTTCATTCATTCTAGCACTCGTCTTTTAATATGTGACTCCGTTACGCTAACCATGTCACATAGAGGAGAAAAACAATTCAAGGGAAAGACAGGATGCTGCTGGGCTTGCATGGTCGGGAAGAGGAACATACCGGAGGAAGGTCCTGAACCTGCTGGATAACATGCTCAATAACTTGCTTCTCTCACCTCGCATTGTCTAGGTGTCTTAAGGAGCATGTTGGTCACTTCTTTGTAAAATGCAAAGTCCAAATGAACAAGGTTAGTAAAGAAAACAGTAGATCAAATGGGCAAAGTGAAAATCAACTTAATGAAAGGGATAAACAAAGGCCGACAGCACAAAGGAAACACTCGCAACCAAATAGCACCTGCCGGAGAAGCCAATTGCCCAGAACCTTTATGATCCTTTTGGATTGGAGATGGATAGAGTCCGCAAGTTAGAAATAATTTATAGTGGCCATCTCCTTTTCCCCAAGAGTGGTGCGAGGCTTATTCTAAGTCTTATTCAAACCTCGTCTATTCCAAATGGGAATAGTCCATTCCTTATTCACTTTCTTGACATACACAATCCTATACTTCAACCTACGGACGTAGAAATGCTTCTCTAAGGCTGACATGAAGTCAGGATGAAAAATCATTTGATACCAAGCCTTGCCCCATGGGTCTTATTGTTATGTTGGATTATGCACAGTAAGGGAAGGCCAAGGTAGTGCACTTGAGGCGCTTGAGATTAACTGTGGCAACAAAGGATAGGATGGATGCTTATATGTTGGTGATAAATTAGGTGACTACAATATCGCATGTTTGAAGGATTTCTATGACAATCTGAGGATGCATGAACTGAAGGTCATACACTGAGGCCTTTAGGCACGCCATAATGAAATCTAGAGGAAGATTATCGACAGTGTATTTAGGTAAAGGACCAATCACCTATAGTTAAGTTTCAAAGAAAACTTCACCTCAAAATTGATGATCTTTTTAAGCTCATCATGGAAGGAAGTGTTGATGTAATAGGAGTTGTGCCCGTCCTCTAGGTCGGATCTAGCAGGACTACTAGAAGGGGCTACATCCTACCATGGCTCCTTGTCCATGTTTGTGGCAACGTCTTTATGCTAGCAAAAGGCCCAGGACATGGGGTAGCTATGGACACCACCCATGGATATGATACTCATAATTTATATTTCATATCTAATAATACCCTTCGTTTTACATGCTTTTAAGTCTTTGAAGTATATTTTACAAGAAAACAATACATATTTTATATGATTTTTAGGTAAAAATGAAAAAATGAATTTGAGCATGAACTTGATCAATATGACTTGATTTTACCCTAAGCTCACATGCGCACAACGAGCAAAAGCCTAGCCTAATAAAACAACGTAAAAAAAGAGAAAATGATTGAAAGAAGCAATTCAGTGAAAATAGGCCTGACCATAGCGTTCTGCAGTCCAGACTGACGCCAAAAGCTTAGTAGCTGTATCCCATCACCTGCACGTCTAGGTCTGCCCTAGCAACTCGACCCGTCAGTGCTTCCCAGCTAGACTCCCCCTCCACGGCTCTCACTCCCATCTCTATGTAGGCTTGTGGAGTCACCAACTAGATGAGCCTGGCCCTCCAAAATGTCCTCCTCTGCTCCCTCTCTTTCTCTCATTATCTCCGCATGGGCCTGGTGCCCTCATCCGCGACCCAGTCACCCAGCATCAACCCAGCACCCCATTCTCCCTTTTTGTCTCTTGTTCTCACTAAGTTTGGGGCCCAGCGCAATCTCCAATCCCGAACACCCTAGCGACTCACGGCCCAAAAACCCCTCAGTAGTCCAGCCTGCTCTCAGACTCCCCCTCCACAGGCTGAGCAGCCCCTAGCCCGGAATGGGCCTCCTTCTTTGCTTGAATCAGCCCAATAGCTCCAAGCAACCAAAACTTTGTTCTTATGGGCAATCTCAAGCTAACCTAGTCAAAGCTAATTAATCTTGATTAATTTTTACCTTAAGACTAGGCTTCTCTCGTGTAATATAACCGCCAACAATTCATTGAAATTAATTTTTATTAATTTTTGGCACCAAAAGAGGTTGGATTTTCACCATAAAAGGGCCCATGGTTTGTAGCAATCCATGCACTCATCCACATATCCACTCATCCAAGCATCCAAGTATTCTTTCATTCTTCACCTTCTATCTTTTAATTTATGGAGGAAATTTTTTGTAACATAAAATCATTTGGGTTGAGGAGTTTAGAAGGAAACACGTTTTGTTGGCTATTTTTCTTTTCTCTTCTCATCTCATCTCATTTGTGAGTCGAATTAGGAAGGTTGTGCTTGATTATATTATTTTGTGTAATTGAGCACTAAGATTTGGACATAGGAAGTGAAATATGCCAATATTGAGAGTATGGCTAGACTAAGTTACATGGTGTTACCACTGACTATAGTCGGCTAAGTTGCTCTTCTAATATTAGGATGGATCTTTGATTATTATATTATTTTGCTAATTTCTTTTGGGGTTATGTTTGCTTCTTTAATTGCATAATTTTGAGTTTGTACTCGTTCCTAACCCATTCAAGCAAATTATTACTATTGCTTATTCATGTTGATTACAATAGTTTAATTTGCTATCTCAAATACATATAAGACCTTGCAGGTTAATATCATCTTATGCAATTGGGCTTAAATTATAATTGTTAAAGTTGAACAATTTATAATAGAAATTAGATAAATTATGTCTAAACAGAACGATTCATGCTAAACCACTCGATAAATAATTATACTTTGATAATTATAATTTGATAATTATAATAATCTTTTTAATTTATGACATGATGCTTGTAACTTAGGTTGATCAAAAGACTGATTGAACCTCCATTTGAGTTAGTGATTCAATAATTTTGTCATTGGTGAAATCCAAAGTCATAGATCTTTCTCTTATTTAATATCTCTGTACTTTCTTTACTCATTTGCTTTTCTTTTTGTTTCTTTGATTCATGCTAATAATTGAACTCCCTTCTTAAATTATTCTTATAATTGGAAAATTTAAATTTAAAATTGATATTATTTCTTGTGGGATCAGCACCCTATACTTGCTAGTCTACAATTGATCTTGTACACTTGCAAATAAAAAGGGGTTTTAAAACTAAACATAAAATCCATACTAAGCTTTTGGCACCATTGCCGAAAAATGAATAGTGATTTATGAATTTCGTCTTCCTTTTATTCTTGTTATTTATTTGTTTTTCCCCCATGCCCAACTAATCTAATAATTTTGTTTCTTTTCTTTATTTTCAACCCCCATGCCTTTTATTTTTTTTTGTTATTTCATTTTCTTTTATTCCCTATTCCCCCCAATCTAATCATTTTATTTTTGTTCTTCTCATTTCCTTCTAATCTAAATATTTCCCCAATCCCTCCTAATCTAATATAATCTAATCTAACTATTTCATTTGCATTATTTTGTTTACTTTATTTAATCTGACAATCCCCTCCCTTTTATTTCATTTCGTTTCTGGTCTTTTCCTTTATTTATTTTTCATTTTTTTCATTAGATCTGTCTTTTCTTTCTTTAATTTATTTATTATTATTATTTCTCGTTCTTCTTATTTCATGTTGGTGGTTATTGTGGTGGTGATTTCATACTATTCTATTGATTGTTTGTGGATATATGCACGTTACACGTTCTTTATTCTTAGAACTTGGAGAATATAATACTAAAATTGAATATTCTCTTAGTAAGATAAGAGGTAAGAATGTGAATCGAAGGAAAAGATGGATAAAGAGCAACCCCCACTTAAACAACTTACTGAGTATTTCACTCCTGCCACTTATGGCTTGCCTACACCGGTATGCCTATTGCAACGAGGCCATTTGAGATTAAGCATTCTCTCATCCAAATGGTTTCGTCCTTTCATAGGCTAGAGCTTGAAAATTCTTTCAAGCATGTTGATGTATTTTTAGAGATATGTTCTATTATCTTCTTAAATAATATCTCTAGTGATACTGTTCATTTGCGTCTTTTTCCTTCCTCTTTGAAAGATAAAGCTAAAGCTTGGTTGGATACTAAATAAATATCAACACTTGAGATGAAATGCAAAAGGAATTTTCCAAAAGTTTTTCTTTATTGGTAAATTGACTGCCTTAAGACGTGGTATAACTACTTTTTCATAAAATAAAAATGAACAATTGCATGAAAGTTGGGAAAGGTTTAAGGAATTGATGTGAAGTTATCCTCACTATGAGGCCCTTATATGGCAACTTGTCTAGAGTTTTTATTCTAGCTTAGATGAGCACAATAGATAGAGGGTTTATACATCTTGTAGTGGTAGTTTCTGGTATAAAACTTCCAAAGAAGCGTGGGAATTATTTGAACAATTAAGCGAAAATTTACATCTGTATGCTACTTCCTCACATTCTAATTTGCGTAAGCAAATAGAAAGTAAAAGAGAAATTTATGAGGTTTCATATTCAATTGACATTTCCAGTATAGTTGATGATTTAACTAAGAAATTGATCAATTATTATACATGAACAAAGTGTCCAATGTCCCTTCTATGCAAGATGTACATTTGATTTGTGGTAGTCCAATGCACGGTTCTATTGATTGTCCTTGTGTTGATAATTCTGACTATGTGGCTGAACAAGTAAGCACTGCCCAAGCATTTCCTCCATCTAATATTTATTATTCTAGTACTTATAACCATGGTTGGAGGAATCATCCTAATTTTTCATAGAGGTCTCAAAATATTAATAATCCTCAATCCTAGTCTAGAAGACCCACCCCTTCTGGTTTCCAAAATGAGAGATATGATCCCTCTTCTCATCAAGCTCCATCTGGGAGACTTGATATAGAGAAGGTAATTTTTGCCCATGGTGCCTTAACTTCTATTGTGCAGAATGTTAATTCTAAGGTCCAAAGAATTGAGTCAATGCATACTGTTAACTCTTACCCATAATCTATAGCTTAGCTACAAACTTGACTTAGACAACCAGCCATAGCCATAGGTAAAAGAGAAGAAGAAAAACTTCCAAATCATCCTATACGTCACCATAAAAGCCAACAATTTGAACAATTGAAGGATGTAATGGTTCTTAGGAATGGTAAAGAAGTCGATAACAAGGTGGGTGAAAAGGAATGTGATAAAAAGGAAAGACTTAAGACCATTGAGAGTAACCTTGAGACGAAAAGGGAAAATAACCCATCCCCTTCCCCTATTGTGTCTGACCCCATTGTCACATATAAGCCAAGGCTTCCTTGCCCTCAACCTATGGAGATCATAGTCCCTTCTAAGAAACATAAGTAAAGAGATGACATCCTAGACCTTTATGCAAGCCAATCTTTCCCTTTTGGAAGCAATTAAACAAATGCTAATCCACTTTTAAAAGTAAATCTAAAGATGACAAGTCTAAAAAGGTTCCTCTAAGTGAACAATTGAGCTCGATTTTGAAATTTGGCACTCCACCTAAGTCCAAAGATCCTAGTATTCCTACTATTTCATGCTATATTTTCTAAGGCTGAGCAAAAAAACGAGTGCCGGTACCGAAACCGGACCCGGTTCAAACCCGCCAGGTCCATACTCGGACCCAGTTAAACTAGGTCTGAGATTGATTTCGAAATCCTGGAACCAGTTGCAACTGGGTCTGGAGTTGGGTTTTGAAAACTTAGAACTGGAACCGGACCCATTACTCGATCACACGGTCTAATCAGTTTTTTTGAAAAAAATGTCTAAGTTACCCGATTATCCATTGACATCAGGCATTGTTCTTCCAATGCCACCATAATTTCCAGCTATACATTAATATTACTAAATCTTTTTATTAATGTGTAAAACTAGGAGAAGATGGCATTAATGAAATGCCATTTATTAGCTAAGCAATTGGACTTTAATGCATAGTAAATGTCTAGCTACCACTCTATTAAATTTGATTTTGAACGATCGATTAGCTAGCTTATTATGGGTGTATTGGTTCTCTCGCATAGTCACAACCACAAGCAAAAAAGTTAAATGAAATGAGATGAAATGAAATAGGAATGAATTACGAATCAGGCATCCAATTCTAGGACCGGTTCCAAAAATCCTGTGCCCGGTTCCAACCGGGACTAGGATCTGGTCAAGATTTTTGGACCCAATTCTATTAAAATGTACCAAGAACTGGGTCCTACTTAGCCCTAATATGGGAAATCATAAAATTGAAAGGGCGCTTTTGGATTTGGATTCTAGTGTTAATTTGATGCTATATTCTGTTTACTTAGAGTTGGGATTAGGTGAACTGAAACCTTCCAACTATACTCTTCAGCTTACTGATAAGTCGCTTAAGACTCCTGGGAGGTGGATAGATGATATCCTGGTTCAAATTGATAAAGGATTCTTTACTGTTGACTTTGTTGTGTTGGACATGGACTCTATTCATGCTTTTAAGCAAATCCCTCTTATTTTAAAGCGTCCCTTCCTAGCCACAGCTAACAGCACCATTAGCTGTAGGTCAGGGGTGATGGATGCCTTGGTCATGAATATGAGAGTTAGGCTTAACATTTTCAAAGCTTCTTCTCAACCTGTGTTTGAAGATGAATCTAAATGCCTCTTTGTTGATGTGATTGATGAAATAACTAAAGAGGATTTACCGACTATTCTGAGCAATGATCCATTAGGAACCTATCTTTCCTATGAGGACTCGAGATTATTTGACTTAGAAAGTACAACAAACAAGATGGATTCTACTCTAGATTCCACTCTCCATCTTGAGTCTTCCTCTTGGATGTCCACTTATGAACCTCTCCCCTTCTCCTAGATTTACTCGAGTATGTGTTTTTAGGACCTAAAGAGACCCTACTGGTTATAATCTCTTCTCTCTTATCTTGCGATCAAGAGAAAGAGTTGATTCGTGTCTTGTATGATCATAAAGGTGCTATTAGGTGGTCGGTTGCTGATTTGAGAGGGATTAGTCTAATTATTTACATGCATGGAATTCATTTAGACGACGATGCCAAATCTATTAGGCAAATGCAACATAGGTTGAACCCTTGCATAAAAAAAGTTATCCAGAAAGAAGTAGTGAAGCTTTTAGATGCCGGCATTATCTATCCTATTTCTGATAGTCAATGGATCAGTTCAGTTCAAGTGGTCCCTAAGAAATTTGGCGTAACTGTGGTAAAGAATAATGAAGGTGAACTAATTGCTACTAGATAGATCACAGGGTGGAGGGTGTGCATTGATTATAGAAAGCTCAATTTTGTCACTAAAAAGGACCATTTTTTCCTTCCCTTCAGTGATCAAATTTTGAAAAAATTAGCTGCATAAAGTTCCTACTATTTCTTAAATGGGTATTCTGATTACAATCAAATACTTGCCTATCCTGAGGACAGAGAGAAAACCACCTTCACATGCTTATTGAGTACATTCGCCTATCGGATGGTGTCTTTTGGGTTGTGTAATGCGTCTTTCACATTCCAAAGACCCATGGTGGCTATATTTTCTGATTATATTGATAATTTTATGAAGGTGCTTATGGATGATTTCTCAGTTTTTGGTGCTTGTTTAGAGGTTTGTCTTGATAATTTGTCCACCTTTGTTGAAAAGATGTAAAGAAGTGAATCTTATCTTGAATTGAGAAAAGAGTCATTCATGATCCAAGAAAGGATTGTGTTGGGCCACAAAGTGTCTAAAAAGGGGATTGAGGTTGATAAAGCCAAGATTGATTTGATTTCTAATATGCCTATACCTTCTTTTGTAAAGCAAGTCAGACATTTCCTTGGCCATGCTGGTTTTTATAGGAGATTTATTAAGGATTTTAGCAAAGTGGCTCACCCGATTACTAACCTCCTTACTCAAGATGCTCCTTTTGTGATTGATGAGCCTTGTGTGAAAACTTTTTAAAAGCTTCGATCTTTATCGGTGTTAGCTCCTATTGAGGAACCCCCTAATTTCCTCTTACATTTAAGATTAAGTATGATGCATCTGATTTTGCTATTGGGGCTGTTGTGCCAAAGGATGAATAGAATGCCTCATGTCATTTACTATACTAGTAGAACTCTGACTGATTCTCAAAGGAATTATTCTACTACTAAAAAAGAGTTACTAGCTGTAGTATTTGCACTTTGATAGATCCCGTCCATACCTTTTGTGTTCAAAAGCGATTGTGTTTATTGTTAGGCTAGATTAAAGCATTTGTTAGCCAAGAATGACACTAAACCTAGACTCATTAGATGGACTTTGTTGCTGCAAGAGTTTCACATTAAGACCAAAGATAGGAAAGGTTTTGAAAATTCAATTACAGACCACATGTCTAGAGTATTTACTAAGTATACTGATGACTTAGTTGGATTTTCTGATGATTTTCCTAATGAGCAACTGTTTCTTGTATCATTTGCCCCTCTCCCTTGGTTCGCTCACATTGTGAATTACCTTGGCACTGGAAAGAATCATTCTCACTGGTCCAAACAAGAACAAGATAGATAAGACATTACTATTATGAAGACCCTTATTTTTTTCGAATGTTGTCCTCACCAAGTAGTGCATAGATGTGTCTCCAAGAGTGAAATTCATAGTATTCTGACCTTTTATCACTCTTATGCTTGTGGTCGTCATTTAGAGGTCATAGGACAGCTGCTAAAGTCCTACAAAGTGGGTTCCTTTGGCCCACTTTGTTTTGTGATGCTCACCATTTTTGTCTTGCTTGTGAGCATTTTCAGTGTCCGGGTGTCCTGTCCATCAGGATATAATAGCTCTGTCCCCTATTCTAATTATTAAGATATTTGATGTGTGAAGCATTGACTTCATCGGTCTACTTCCCCCATCTTTTGACTTTTGTTACATACTGATTACTGTTGATTATGTGTCAAAGTGGGTGGAAGCTCTAGCTACTAGGACCGATAAGCACAAGGTGTTGGTTAAGTTTATGTAAGAGTACATATTTTGTCGATATGGAACCGCTAGAGCTCTTATTAGTGATGGAGGTAGTCACTTTTGCCATGGTTCGTTTGAGGCTTTTCTTCGAAAGTATTCTATGGCTCACAAAGTATCCTCTTATCACCCTTAGACTAGTGGCCAAGTTGATGTGTCTAATCGTGAGATTAAGTTTATACTTGAGAAAATGTTTTGGCCCAATACGAAAGACTAGTGTTTGAGATTGGATAATGCTCTATGGGCTTATCATATTGCTTATAAAACTTCTATGGGGATATCTCCTTTTCGGCTTCTTTTCGATAAGGCTTGTCATTTTCCAGTTGAATTACAACGTCGTGCTTTTTGGGCTATTAAAACTTTTAATTTTGCTATGAAATAAGCGGGTTCTAACTCTAGGCTTCAATTGAATAAGTTGGGTGAATTGCGTAATGAAGCCTATAAGAATGCTAAGAATTATAAAGGCAAAACCAAAACTTTTCATGGTAAAATGATTTCCCATAAACCTTTTGAACCTAATTAGAAGGTTTGGCTTCTTAACTCTAAGTTTAAGCTATTTCCGGGTAAGTTGAGATCTAGATGGGATGGTCCTCTTGTTGTCCAACAAGTGTTTTCCTCTGGGGCCGTACAAGTTTTGGATCCCTAAGATGGTTGAGTTTGTATGGTTAATGGCCAACGTTTGAAACCTATTGTGACTAATGATATTGAGCTTGGTTTGATTAAGTCGATCAATATAGTAGACCTAATGTAATACCCTTGTTCTTTCTTTTTAGTTTAAGCTAACTATCCTACTTAATGAAATTACATAATCGTATTTTATTGTTTAGTCAAGTTAAATTAATATCGATATGCTTGCTTAAGTGATAATTTTATTAAAAAGAGGATTATTATTATTATTAGTTTTGAAATTTTATGATAATATTAATAAGCATTTATACGTATTATTATCGATTACCAAATCAAGTAGATTCCTGAGTTTGATTGGGTTAACAAACCTTAGAATTTATTTCATTGAATATTAGACTGAGTGTTACTAATGGGAACGAATGAATCAGCGAGGGTTAGTGTGAACAATTTAGGCTATACGGTACGAAATTGGGTTGAGCAATATTAGAGGATTAGACTAACTAGAACAAAAAAGGGAAAAGAGGCGGCTGTTTTCTACCCAGACGCACGACAGAACCCTGCTCCCCCTCACTTTAGCCAGCCTCCTTCTTCTTCGTTCTCTCGAAAGACCAAAACTGTAGTTAATCTTCTTTCTTCCCCAGAAAAAACCCAACCTACCCTCTCTCACCCAGCCTCCATTCACAATATTCAACCTCCCTAAAATCACACCACACGTTCTGCAGTGAATTCAGGAAGAAGCAAGTTGAATCAACCATGTTTGCAGTCTTCTCTTCCACGAATTAAGCCATTGAACGTGCGCCCGAAGCTAGCCTTATCCCTCTGCTTCATACCCACCCTTAATCCCCTATAAATTGAGCAGAATGCTGCAGCAACGAGCGCCAGAAAGAAGGGAAAATAGCATCCCAGAAACAGCACAAACAGTAGCAGAATCGGGCCTAAGGCAGATTGATTCAAGGTCTGTGTTGGGCAGCAAATTAATAGTAATTTCACAAAGTTTTGCAACCTCTCTAATTAGGAACCCTAGGAAACATAGGAAACCTTGACGGAGGTAAGGTCCAATGTTATGTTATGCCCCATGAATAATGCGAATTGTGAGTGTAGATCTCGTGTAGGCCGAGTGAGATCTCATGTAGGATGAGTGCAGATATCCTCTAATTAGCACATTATGAATTCTTTTCTCCTCTAATTAGTATGTTATGAAATCTTACACTAGAAGAAACGACGTTATTTTCCCGTTATGTAAGTATGTTATTCGAGTTCTTTTATTATTTCGAGAATTTAGAAAAGAGTACAAATCCTTAAATAAGCTAAATTTGAATGTAAATTACTCATTTTAAGGCGACATGGTATAATTGTTTTTAAACGACTAATGTGGATTTCTTTACCTTCTTTAACTATTGTTAAGTCACTTTGTTTGGCTATAAGTACGAATGACGTTCCTTAAAGGGGTGTAGATGTTAAATTGTGGCCTTTAGTCTCATGGATTCATTATATTGGAGGATAACATTTTCTTTTGAAGTCCTGCTTGCCTGACATGATAATATTAGTATCGATGTGATATACTTAATACTTATCGATATTGCTTGTAACTGTTTTGTTTTATGGAGTTGAGATAGACTCACTGAGTGTGTGGTAGCTCACTCCCTCTTTATTATCCCTTTCCAGGTTCAGATTTATCCGGTATAAAGGTTATGGTGATGACCTGCTAGCAGCCATTTTAATAGTTTCACTTGATTGGTTGCTATGAAGTGATGAATTTCTTACCATATATGTAATTAATTAAGTCTACTTATCGATTGTGTAAGCATGTAGACGACTCTAAACCTATGTATATATTGCTTTAAAAATTGTTCTTAACTAGTTCGAATTTCAATAACTCGAGTGTGTGGCCCATGGCAGTGATTCATGTGACCTAGCACTCTATTTTATCGTATTATCAAACTACAAGTAACCTTAGCTTAATTTAAGCTTTATATCATTGTAAATGTAAGCGGAACTCTGCCAATTTTGTCTTAGAATGTCTAAACATATATAAAGTTTGAGTTTGACCTTAATTGCCTTAGGGATTTCTTCTACAAGTCCTGGCGGTGTGACACCTTCTCAGGATGGGGGGTGTTACATTGGGTGATATCAGAGCCATAGGTTGCATTTTGCATTTAGATATAATAATAGGAGTTGCAATGTGTGAAATACGTGATTTATGTGCTTACATTAACGTGTTCTATCTTTATATTATCTATAGTAATTGCATGACCTATGGTGGGTGGGTGTGGGGGTGTGTGTGTGTGTGTGTGTGTGTGTGTATATATATTATATATATAGATATAGATATATATATTATATATATATATATATAGATATATATATAGATATATTATAGATTATATATATATATATATCTATATATTATATTATATATATATATATATATATATATATATATATATATATATATGCATGCTAGTTTTCACACTTACCCTTATAATGGTAGTGTGGGATGGTGTTTCACATCATTGATTATATGTACTTACCTTTTTGATGGGCCGCTTAGAATGCGATCAAATACTGAAGAGCTTTAGAAATGAGTAATTGGTGGGGTCCCAACAGAGTAACCCAGAACTACAGGGTGATAAAGTTTATAAGGAAGCTGCCTATGGCCGGCAGGTGGAGAGAAGTTGTTGTCACCCTTCGTCAATAGACGGTGCACATGTAGGCATATGCCGCTTTATCTATCGAGGCTTAGTGCAATTTCTGTTATAGGCAGAGCATCAAGTTTATAAGGAAGCTACCTACAACCAGTGCAGGCGTCAACATTTCGGCCCACGTGGAGGCATTACGAGTCAATGCTTTAGATGTGGAGAAATAGGACACAAAGTCGCGGACTGCCCAAAAGCAGCATAGAACAGCCTAGGCAGCATTCAGAAATCAAGAGTGGGAAGTTATCCTGGGCACAATGAGGTCGCCCTCCAACTGATACTTCCTCAGTAGGCAATAGGAGCAACAAAAAGCCACAAGCGAGAGGCGGAGTATTTTTCTTGGAAGGAGAAGAGGTTGAAGATCCCACTGCTACAGTGTTAGGTACTCTTCTTATTAGCCATCTCTATGCTCGCATTTTATTCGACTCTGAATCTCTTATGCTACTCACTCATTTCTAAACCCTGAATTTGTAAAGAAACTCACCAGTAAGCCTGACGAGATCGATATGCAACTATTATAACCACTCCCTTAGGATCTGTTTATCATCCTGGCATCATCTTTAAGAATTGTCCTTTTAACGTGGAGGGAGAGTCCTCTCCGTTTATTTGATACAATTAGAGATATAGGGATGGGATATTATTTTGGGGATGGATTGCTTAGCTAAACATAAGATGGCCATGGATTGTGAAAAGAAACTAATCACTTTCTCGACCCTGAAGGGGGAAGGTTGGAATTTAAAGGAAATGGCTGTAAAAAAGCCATTCTAACTATATTCGCCATGCAAGCATTCAAAATGTTGAGAAAAGGGTGTCAAGGTTATCTATGTGCAATTGAGGTGGCAAAACCTAAAGAGCCAGACTGAGATGAGATCCTAGTGGTGAGAGAATTCCCCAGTGTATTTCAAGAAGTGCCAGAGTTAACACCTGATCGAGCAATTGAGTTTACAATAGACCTGGTGCCAGGCACCGCCCTAATATCTAAGACTCCTAATCATACGACACCTGCTGAACTTGCTAAGTTGAAGATCTAACTTCAGGAATTATTAGATAAAGAGTTCATTCAACCTAGTGTCTCACCGTGGGGAGCCCCAGTGCTTTTTATGAAGAAGAAAAATGGGAATTTGAGATTGTGTATCAATTATCGGGAGCTAAACAAGGTGATCATCAAAAACAAATATCCTCTCCCTAGGGTTGATGATTTGTTTGATCAACTAGCTACCTCTGCGGCGTTCCCTAAAATTGATTTAAGATCAGAGTATCATCAATTGAGGATTAGGAGAGAGGATGTACCCAAAATGGCCTTCCGAACTTGATGCAGGCACTACGAGTTCCTAATGCTACCATTTAGGCTAACTAATGCCCCATCTTTCTTCATGGGCTTAATAAACAAAGTATTCACACCCTTCCTCGATAAATTCATGGTACTTATTGATGATGTCTTTGTATATTCTAAAAGTAAGGAGGAACATACAGATCACTTACGAATGGTGTTGAAAACTTTAGAAGAACACAAGCTATATTCTAAGCTTAAAAAGTGCGAGTTTTTTCTTGAGAATGTACACTTTCTGGGTTATGTTGTGTCTCAAGAAGGCATATTAGTGGACCCTACAAAAGTAGAGGTGATTGTGAATTGGCTAAGACCCACGAATGTCTCCGAAATGCAAAGCTTCCTAGGTATGGCTAGTTATTACAGAAGATTCATAGAAGGATTCTCTAAGCTAGCCATGCTTATCACCAAGTTAATTCGGAAAAGCCATGAGTTTAATAGTTAAAAAATGTGAAAACAACTTCCATGAGCTAAAGAAGTGGCTTAGTGTCTACACCAGTGCAATTAATGCCTGAGGGCAATGAGGGATTTGTGGTCTACAATGATTCATCCAAGAAAGGATTGGGATGTGTTCTAATGTAGAAAGGCAGAGTTATCACCTATGCCTCTCATCAACTGAAGCCATATAAGGAAAATTACCCTACGCACGACCTCGAATTGGTTACAGTCATATTTGCCTTGAAGATATGGAGACACTACCTTTATGGAGTAAGATGTGAGATATACACTGATCATAAGAGTCTGAAATACATTTTTACTCAGAAAGAGTTAAACATGAGATAGAGAAGATGGCTGGAACGTCTAAAGATTATGGTGTGGAGGTCAAGTACCATCCTGGTAAGGTGAATATAGTGGCAGATGCTTTGAGCAAAAAGTCTACTAGTTCTATAGCCTGCCTATTTATACGGGAAAGGAGGCTTCTGAAGGAATTTGACGTAATCTAGATAGAAGTAGCCACTAGGGAATCGAAGCTAATTAGAAAACTCCATATTATTTCCTCACTAATAGAACAAATCTACTAGCATCAGAAGGAAGACCCTGAAATTATGAAGATTAGAAAGGGATAGAAGAAGGAAGGATTAAGCAATTTCTAATCCAAAATGATGTGCATTGGTATAGGAATAGGTTGTGTGTTCCTAACATACTAGACCTCAAGAAGGAATTGTTAAAAGAAGCACATAATTCAGCCCCTACCACTCATCCGGGAAGCACCAAAATGTACCATGATTGAAAAGCCATTTCTCGTGGGTAGGAATGAAAAGAGAGATTATGAACTTTGTGGCTCGATGCCTCACCAATCGAAGAATAAAAACTGAGTATCAAGAACTTAGAGGATTACTTTAACCCTTACCTATTCCAGTATGGAAATGGGAGCACATCACCATGGATTTTGTCACTGGATTATCAAAAATCACCAAGCAATATGATATTATCTGGGTGGTTGTTGACATATTGACCAAGGCCACACACTTTGTAGCCATGAAAGTCAAGTTTATATCTAGGTACTGGCACAGATTTCAAAGGGCAATGGGAACGGAACTATGCCTAAGTATAGCCTTACACCCCCAATCAGATGGGCAATCAGAAAGAAGTATTCTAACCTTATAATATATGCTGAGAGCCTGTGCGTTGGAATACACAGGGATCTGGGATCACAACTGGCCTCTGGTTGAATTTGTGTACAGTAATAGCTGCCATACAGTATCGGCATGGCTCCCTTTGAAGCATTGTATGGCTGACGTTGTAGAACTGCTACTTGCTGGGATGAAGTAGGAGAAAGGGAAACCTCTAAGATAGAACTAATCGAACAAACGGTAGAGGTGATCAAAACTGTACGTAAGAAAATGCAATCTGCCCAGAATAGGCAAAACAACTACGCAAATTTCAGGAGGAGACCCTTAGAATTTAATGTTGGGGACCATATATTTCTGAAAGTCTACCCACTCAAGGGAAGCATAAGATTTGGTCAGAAAGGAAAACTAAGCCCAAGATTTTCCTTCGAGATTCTGCCAAAAGTGGGCCCAGTTACATAGCGATTGGGCCTAATACCCTCCCTACAAGGCATACACGGCATATTCCATGTATCCAGTCTCCAAAAGTATATTTCGAATCCAGATCATGTTATCCAGTATGAACTCTTACAGATTAAGGAGAACATCACATATGTGGAAGAACCCATTCGAGTATTAGAAAGAATGGAGAAGAAGCTCAGGAATAGAAGTATTCCTTATGTTAAAGTGTTTTGGAAGCATCATAAAATAGCTGAAGCAACCTGGGAGCCGGAAAGAGAAATGTGAGAGAAGTACCCAACATTATTCCCACCAGGTAAGCAATTTCGAGGACGAAATCCTTTTAAGGGGGAAGAATCCAATACTGCTGTTCTTTCTTTTTAGTTTAAGCTAACTATCCTACTTTATGACATTATGAAATCCTGTTTTATTATTTACTTAAGTTAAATTAATGTCGATATGCTTGCTTAATGATAATTTTGTTACAAAGAGGATTATTATTATTATTAGGTTTGAAATTTTACGATAATCCTAATAAGCATTTATGAGAATTATTATCGATGACTAAATTAAGTAGATTCCCGAGTGTGATTGAGTAGACGAATCTTAGAATTTATTCGTCGAATATTAGACCGAGTGTTACTAATGGGAACGAATAAATCGATGAGCGTTGGTATTAATGGTTTGAATTTAAGCTAAGCGGTACGAAATTGAGTTGAGTAATATTAAATTATTAGACAAACTAGAACCAAAAAAGGGAAAAGGGGCCCCTGCTTTCGGCCCAGACCCACAGCAGAACCCCGATCCCTCCCTTACTTCAGTCTGTCTTCTTCTTCTTCTTCTTCTTCTTCTTTCTCTCAAAAGACCAAAACTGCAGTTCATCTTCTTCCTTCCCTAGAAAAACCCGACGTCCCCTCTCTCTCTCTCTCTCTCTCTTACCGGCCTCCATTCACCACATTCACCTCCCCAAAATCACACCAAACGTTTTGCAGCGAATTCAGGAAGAAGCAGGCTGAATCAACCACGTTTGTGGTTTTCTCTGCGTCGAATTGAGGTACCGAAGGCGTGCCGAAACCCAGCCCTATCCCTCTGCTCCATACCCATCTTCAATCCCCTATAAATTGAGCAGAACGCTGCTGCAACGAACACCAGAAAGGAAATAGCAGCCCAGAAACAACACGAACAGCAGCAGAATCGGGCCTAAGGCGGACTGATTCAAGGTCTGTGTTGGGCAGCGAACAGGGTGGCGGATTTCGGGTTCTAGCACATCTGAAACCACACCCAAAGTCCTTAAATCGGGTCCTAAGCTTGGAAGAGAGGGGGTGTTCTTAATCCCCTCAAATTAGCAGTAATTTCACAAAGTTTTGCAACCTCTTTAGTTGAGACATTGAGTAGTATTTATGTCAGCAGATTGCATGCAATTGTTTGTGGATTTAGGAGGTATTATGTTGCAGAAATTGAACTAAAAATACCTTGACCATATTCTGATTTTTTTTTTTGTTTATTGTGCTATGGTATTATGGTTGCATGTTAATTCGGTGATTCCCGAATGGCTTGATTATGAGAATTGGGTGATGATAATATTGAATCGAATATGTTTGTGGATTTAGACGGTGCTATGTTACCGATTGAGTTAGTTTATACCTTGATTTTATTCTGGTTTTTAATCATGTAGCATAATTATTGTTGTGTGTGAGTTTGGTGATTCTCGAATTATTTCATTATGAGAATTGAATGATGATGATGTTGAATCAAAATCGAATCGAGCAATTGTTGAATTTAGGGTGAAACATTGGGTGAAACCAACGACTTTTCTGGGACGCCTTGTGAGGAGGGAGCCCGGGATGTTAAATTGTTTACAATATTGCGAATTGGGCCCCAAATTATAACTAATTCTATTGAAATACTAAAACAGAAAGTGGTCAAAAGGCGATTCTGCTAAATTATTGAAGTTGAAAGTGGATTATAAGTCGATTCTGCTGAATTACTGAAACTGAAATTAGTTATAGATTGATTTTGCTGAAATCACTTGTAGCAAATGATTTTTAAATTGTAGTATCATTCAGCTGAATGTGTCAGCAAAAAGGTTTAACGAATTAAATCATTGAAACATTCAGCAAAAAGGTTTAACGAATTAAATCATTGAAATGAGAGTTTGAATTGGGCAAGGTACTTCTCTAAGAATATGAACTTGTTTTAAATTTTTCTTCTTAGTTATGAATGCTTGAGACGAATTTAGAAATGACTAAAATGTTTACTTGCTAACTCAAGTTACGATTTAATTGTATTAATAATTTGTTTAAAGAGTAAGATTTTGAGTTGGTGAACTCGAAATGAACTTGAATGACTTGTCCATTTTAACGTAAAGATTTATTTATCGATAACACAGTTGTGGAATTTATTTCAGCTTAATAAATGTGAACATGGTTTTGCAAAACAAATTATTGAAATGAAAAGGCTCATGACCTACTTGAAGGTAGCGAAAAACCTTTATTGCTTGTCAGAGGAGTTTGAATAACTAAAATGATTTAGTTTAATTAAAAATGGTTAAGATATGTGCTTAATCAGTGGCCATGATTAGGGAACAGACCCAGTTTGTGGGAACCCTAATGCTTAAGGAGTAGACCAAGAAGTAGAAACCCTAGAAATTCCTGACGAGGGTAAGGTCCAATGTTATATTGTGTCTTGGGAATAATGTGAATTGTGAGTGTAGATCTCACACATGGCGAGTGTTGATCTCCCCTAATTAGCACGTTTTGAAATCCTATGCCAGATGAAATGACCTTATTTTCCCATTATGTAAGTAAATTATTTGAGTTTTTGCTTTTATTATTTCAAGAATTCAAAAAAGAGTACAAATCCTTAAATAGGCCAAATTTGAATATAAATTACTCGTTTTAAGGCGAAATGATTTAATTGTGCTTTAAACATATCAATGTGGATATCTTTTCCTTCTTTAACTATTGTTAAGGCGCTTTGTTTGGCTATAAGTACGAATGACATTCCTTAGAGGGATGTAGATGTTAAAGTATGGCCTTTAGTCTCACGGATTCATTATATTGGAGGATAATGTTTTCTTTTGAAGCCCTAGTTGCCTGCTATGATAATATTAGTATCAATGTGATGTACCTCCTACTTATCAATATTGCTTGCAACTGTTTTGTTTTATGGAGTTGAAATACACTCATTGAGCGTGTGGTAACTCACTTCCTCCTTATTCTTCCTTTCTAGGTTCAGATTAATCAGCTATAAAAGTTATATGGTGATGACCTGTTAGCAATCATTTTGACAGTTTCACTTGATTGGTTACTGTGAACTGATAAATGTCTTCCCATTTATGTAATTAATTAAGTTTGCTTATCGATAGTGTAAGCATGTAGACAGCTCTGAACCTCCTTATATATTGCTATAACACTTGTTATTAACTAGTTTGAATTTCAGTAACCCAGGTGCGTGACCCGTGGCAGTGACTCATGTGGCCTAGCAATCTATTTTATCTTATTGTCAGACTATAGGTACGCTTAGCTTAAGTAACATCGCAAATATAAGTAGAACTCTGACAGCTTTGTCCTAGAAAGTCTAAAGACATGCTAAAGTTTAAGTTTAACCTTAATAGCCTTAGGGATTTCCTCTAGAAGTCCCGACAGTGTGACGACTCCTTGGGATAAGGGGTGTTACACCTAATTTACTAAGATTAGTTGATGGGATCTTGTAGTGTTGAAGACATAAAACTTGACACTTGTTGGGAGGCAACCCAATCTTTTTAGGAGAGTTTAAGTCTGTTATTTTTGTTTTCTTCTTTGTGTGTTGGTGTTTTAGAGTGTGACACTTCCGTTGATTTTTGGCTATTGTGATTCGTGGTGGTTTTGAAGGTATTTTTGGAGTTGGCTTGATGGCCTTATATGGAAATGATTTCCAAGTGCTATCAGGTTATGTTACTTTTTTCTCCATTTATCTCTTTGTTGTTGTCTTTTACATTGAGAACAATGTAAGGTTTAGGCGGGGGTAGGCAAAATGAAAATGAGAATTTCAAGGAAAATTTAAACTTAAAAATCTTTGAGTGAATTTGATTTTGGGAAGGGCTTGAGTGATCTTATGTATATGCTACTCTTATTATGTAGATCTGATTCATGTGACCCATGCTTATCAGAAATTATTTCTACAATTAACTAGTTGAAGGCCAAAATTTTTACTATGCTAATGTCACTATCTGACTGATTTTGAGTTTAAGATATATCCCCATTTTTAATGTCATTATGAGTATTCAAAAAGTACTGAGTTTCCCATTAACTTTTCTATCAATAAATAAAATAAATTGAATTAATTAAATTTTCATTCCGGTACCAATATTCATGTTCTATCTCTATTCATATCTTTAATTGTCTGAATACGCACTAAATGTTTCTCTGGGTGTTATCGTTATTCATATCTTTATCCACTCAAGAAAGCACATGGAATCAAGTAACTTATGAAAAAGTTCAAAAAAAAGACTAAAAAATTTATTTGGCATTCGGGACTTTATTTTAAAGATACTCTTGTGATTTTAGTTGTGTGGGGTGAAATTTTGTACTTATAGTTTGCTACATGTCTACACTCATCCAAATTTAGAATTGTGTTTTGATGGCCTGCCCAAGAAAGAGACCCAAGTCCTAGTTTCATTGAGTGCTTAATTTGCTTAATTCTTGGCATATTGACTTTTTTGATATTGGAAATATTTGATAATGAGTTATGGGTTAGTTGTGAATTAATCCATATGAATTTGAGTGGACAGATGTAGTCGGATAGTTGATTTCTTCCCTCATCTTGTTCTACTTGATGAGTTGAATGAATGTATGCGTTATTATTGTTCTTTGCTCAAGGATTAGCAAAGTTTTGACGTGGGGGAGTTGATAATGCATATTTTATATGTAATTTTACCGTTCATTTTGCAAGTTTTTAAGTCTTTGAAATATATTTTATGCGAAAATAATACATATGTTATATGATTTTAAAGCAAAAATAAAAAAATAAATTTGAGTATGAACTTGACCAATTCGACTTGCTTTTACCCCAAGCTCACATGCGTGCAATGCTCACAAGCCTGGCCAAATAAAACAGCGAAAAAAAGAGAAAACGAGTAAAAGAAGCAATTCAGCCAAAATGGGCCTGACCCCAGCTCTCTGTGTCCCAGACAGATGCCTCAGCCTAGTTGCCTATCCCATCACCTTCGTGTCTAGGCCTGCCCCAGCAACTCAGCTTGTTAGTGCTTCCCAATCAGGCCCCCCTCTACAGCTCTCACTCCCTCCTCTGTGTGGGGTTGTGAAGTCATGGCTGAGACGAGTCTGACCCTCTAGAACACTCTCCTCTTCTTCCTCTCTATCTGTTAATTCCTCTGCTTGGGCCTGCTGCCCCCTAGTCGCCTAGCATCAACCTAGCGCCCCATTCTCCATTTAATCTCTCTTGTTCTGACTCCATTTGGGCCTAACGAAATCTCTAAGCTCGAACAACCCAGTGACTCGTGGCCCAAAAACCCCTCATTAGTCCAGCATGCTCCCAAATTCCCCCTCCACAGGCTCAGCGGCTTCTCGCCCGAAATGGGCCTCCTTCTTTGCTCAAATTAGCCCAACAACTCCATGCAACCAAAATTTTGTTCTTGTGAGCAACCTTAAGCTAACCTAATCAAAGCTAATTAATCTTGATTAATTTTTAGCTAAAGACTAGTCTTTTTTCATGCAATAGAACAACAAAGAATTAATTAAAATTAACTTTTCATTAATTTTTGTGCACCAAAAGAGGTTAAATTTTCACTATAAAAGGGGTCATGGGCTAGAGCAATCCATTCACTCATCCACTCATCCAAGCATCCAAGCATTCTTCCATTCTCTCATCTTCCATCTTTTAATTTTTAGAGAGCTAAGTCTTTTATAAGAGAAAATCATTTCGTTTTGAGGAGTTTAGAAGGAAAACAAGCTTTGTTGGCTATTTTTGTCTTCTTTTCTTATCTCATTTTCGAGGCGAATTTGGCAAGTTTGTGCTTGATTATATTATTTTGTGTAATTGAGTACTAAAGTTTAGACATAGGAAGTAAAAATATGCCAATATTGAGAGTATGATTAGACCAACTTCAATGGTGTTTCCACTAATTATGGCTGACTAAGTTGCTCTTCTAGGATTTGGATAGATACTTGATGACATATTATTTTGCTAATTTCTTTTGGAGTTATTTCTGTCTCTTCAATTGCACAATTTTGACCTTATACTTGATCCTAACTTACTCATGCAAATTATTACTATTGTTTATTCAAGTTGATTAAAGTAGTTTAATTTGTTACCTCAAATATATCTTAGACCCTATAGACTAATATGATGTTATGCAATTGAGTTTAAAATTATAATTTTTAAAATTCAAAAATTTATATTAGAAATTAGATGAGTTATGTCTCAATATTCAAACCACTAGCTAAATAATATCATTTGATAATTATAATCATCTTTTTAATTTATAGCCTGATGCTTGTAGTTTAAGTTGAACAAGAGACTAATTGAACCCCCACTTGATTTAGCATTTCAATATTTGTGACATTAGTGAAATCCAAAATCCAAAGTCTAAGATCTTTCTCTTATTTGATTTCTCTCTACTTTCTTGACTCATTTTCTTTTCTTTTGTTTCTTTGATTCATACTGATAATTGAACTCCTCACTTGAATTATTCTTTATAATTGAAAAGGTTAAATTTAACATCGTTATTGTTCCTCGTGAGATTGACACCCTATACTCACTATTCTACAATTGATCTTGTGCGCTTGTCACTAAAAGGGGTATTCAAATTCACACCATATACAAGTCTACTTAAAGAATAAGAGTCAAGGGATAGCAAGATACTGGAGCTCTTCTCAAGGATATTTAAGTTCGTCTGAAGGAAATCTTGCAACGAAACAGCAGCGGGTGGACTTCAGGGTTCTCTTATTTCTAGTCCTAAATTACTATGGCAGTCCTCTAAGGAGTCAGTGCCTTCCCTAAGAAGCAGGCTCGGATATGGACAGGTGGAAGTATTACTAAATCAATCCGCTCCAGAGCCCAACAAGGGGGCCAGAAAATGACCTTAATGAATAAGGAAGCAAAGATATAGCTATGATACTGGAATGCCAAAGGAAGAAGAGAAGGACCAATACCTTTGTGATCGTCGGGGGTAAAAAAACTAACCCTCTTAGAGTTTCTCACTATAAGAACCTTTAAGACTAGCGCGTGAATGGAAGCAAAAGGAAACGAAGCACGTATATATGCACAAGTATTGCCTGAAGATGCGTGCCCAAATCTGACGGTGCTTGTCAGATGAAATGCCACATGTCAAAATCTAAATTGGTCCAAATAGGAAAAATTAAAAAAAGAACAAAATAAGAGAGAAAGGATGACCCATAAAGGTAGGGCTTAGCCGAACAGAGTAAGGGACCCCTTCCTCTATTTATCCTAGTCGAATGGAAGAAGGAGATCCCTCCCTCTATTTAGCGCAGCCGAATGAAAGGAGGTGACCATTCTCCTCTATTCAGCCAAGCTAAATGAAGGGGATATCCATGTCCATCTATTCGGTCAAGTCAAATGAAGGAGAAGATCTCCTCCCTCTATTAGGAATAACCGAATGGGAAGAGGAGACCTCCCTCCTCTATTCGACCAAGCTAAATGGAGGGGAGATCTCTCTCCTATTCAGCTAGGTCATAAAGGAGAGGACCTCCTCTCACTATGCAACCTAGCCAAATGGGAGGAGAAGGCCTCCCTTCTGTACTTGGCCAAGTTGAATATAGGGAAGACCCTTCTCCTTCTATTTGGCTAAGCCGAATGGGAGAAGGAGGCCCCCCTCCTCTATTCGGCCAAATTGAATGGAAGGAGGAGATCCTTCCCTCTATGTAGCCGAGATGAGTGGAGGGGAGATCCCACTCCTTCTATTTGGCTAAGTTGAGTCGAGAAGAGGACATCCTTCTTTAATCTGGTCTATCCGAATGGAGAGGACATCCTCTCTCAATTTGGCTTGTCCGAATGGGGAAAGAAGACTGCCTTGCTTAATTCAGTCCAACCAAAAGGAAGAGGAGGATCTCCGTCCCATACTTGGGCTAAGTCAAAATGAGGGTGGGAGGATTTCCTCTCCGTTCTATGAATTAAATAGAAAGATATTTTTACCACTAAGTTCAACTAAAGCCTGAGAGACATGGCAAGTTGCTCACCCTCAGATAGAAAGGGGCAATGTAAAGAGATCTTTGCCAAACTCTTATTGATTGGGTTATAAAAAGAAATATGTTGCTAAAGAAAAGTAACAAGCAAAGGTTAAAGAACGAAAGAGCCACAAATTATGATATATAAGGAGATCAAGCTGGCAGCATGAAAAAATTTATTGACTCAAAAGCATTTGGTTACATAATGCAAAAACAATAATACAATGGCCTGGTTTCTCATCAAATAGAACAAGGAGGCATGTTAGCAAAATGTAGAAAAAGGCTAAATGAACTAAGATACTCGAGTTCATCATTAATAACAAGCAACCACAGGTAGGATAGTGTTAAGACCCGGAAGTTGAGCTAACTCTTCTTGGCTGGGAGAAGCCCTTTATTCTCTTCGGGAAAAAGTCTCTTCCAATCAGCAAAAGGGGTGCTTATCTCCACCCACTGTGCACATCCATCCTTTTCCTTTGAAAGGAGTCGTTTCTGTTTGAGAGCAATGCTTGATTCTTCCTTCAAGGGGCTATCCTCTCTCTATATAGGAAGGGCCCTCCTCTTTTCCTTTGGCAAGGATCTCTTCTGCTGCTTCAGAGGGAGGCCTAGGGAAAAAGTGAGGGGAAATGTCGATGAGTCTGAGTTCTTAGAACCCCCATGAGTAACAGGGAAATTAGCACCCACCTCCTACTTATGGCACTAAGAAGGTTGGTTACCAATGGCATCCAACCAATTCTCGAAATTCTCCCAACGAAAGTGTTGAATTAGAGAGTACACAACCACAATAGGGGGGTGAATTGTGGTGTCTGATTTTCGCAAGTTGCTGACAAACAATCTTAGACCCTGTTCTCACAGGTTGTTTCTGAGATAAGCAGAAGCGAAAATCCAACAAAATTGAATGCGGAAATAATGGACACAGGATTTTTACGTGGAAAACACCTCTAGCCCAACTGAGGTTAAAAAACCACGACCTACCTCGTGTAGGATTTAAACACTTCACTAAACGGGCTAATCACGTTACAATAGTAACACATCTTGTTACAACTTGTAACACACGTAACCTGTCTTCCCTAAGACAAGTTACCCCACGTCCAAAATCCCCTTGATTTGGACACACACTCTACTCACTCTTGTGAAAGAAGAATGTAAAGAAAAAACACCCTATTACAATGCTTCTTAACTAAGCTAATATAGGGTACAATGAAGTCCTAGTATGCCAACTTTGAAAGCTCAATTAATTCACTCACAAGGCTCGGTTTTCTTTTCAAACGTTTTAGCTCATGAACTCAGATTTTTTCTCTCTGAAAACCGATGTGTCCAAGATTGTAAGAAGCTGCCTTTTATAGTGCTTAGAACACAATTCATCAAATTTTTGGAAACTAAAAATTCTGAAGAATATAGAATCCTTTACCCACAAGGGATGGAAAAACTATTTCTGAAATTTTTGAAAACTAAAATCCTAGAGAAAATAGAATCCTTTAGCTACAAGGGGTAAGGTGACATGAGCTGAAAACACTTCCTGAACCGCGTGCATAAGGCGGTGTTCTTCAGCAGCTAGCCCATGTTTTTCTCAACTACCTTATCCACTTGCCAAAAATTGGATATTCTTTTTATTCAAAAAGATTTTGCAAATCTCTTAAGATTTTTGATAACCGTTTTTTAGGGTAAAGAATAAGATACTCCATAGAAAAATCTTTCTTGCAAATCTTTGAAGAAGCTGCTCAAAATCCAAAAGATAAAAATCGTGCAAAGCAGTTTTTCGCAGCTTTTCTGGAAACACCCTGATTGCCCTGTTTCCAGGGTTGTTCTGAAGGGTGATCCGAAATATTTTTCGAAAAGCAAAACCGTTTCCAGTGAGTGGTAAATTAAAACTTTCTAATTGGCATATTAACAAGAGTCTAAAAATATAAAACCAAATCAAATCAAGACATCTTGTTGTAACCACTAGTCATCTTGTAGAACGACTTTGCTGCAAACACTTCACAGAATATGCTTCAAACACCGCACGGAACCTATTTGTCACAGCTGCACATATCTTATGTTTTAAACACTTCTCAGGATATGCTTCAAAACACCTCACAAAACCTGTTCTTCACAGGTGTTCTTACATTGCTGACTTGAGTACCTGTTCTTGATAAACCATTAGTCAAGCAGTTTTAATACATTGAGAACAGCAGTAAGGTCCTGTTTGGAAAGCCTGTTTGAAGCAACAACAACAACACTTGGATTTGTTATCATCAAACCTTTATACATTCTAACAAATTCCCCCTTTTTGAGGATGACAAACCAAGTGACCATATTGACTTTCAAGGGCAATTTAAGTGATTTGTACCAATTATTCAAATTCACATGAAGCAGTTAGTATCGAAAAGATTGTAAGAAAATTAACTCATCCATGGCAGAACTAAAACAATATTGGTCAACCTATCTTCCCCCTTTTGGCATCATTAAAAAGTAGGGGCGAACAGTCAAACAGAGGGTGTTTGCTATCACCCCCACTTGGGTAATGGAGGAAAGTCAACAGGCGATACACTCAAGTGTTTTGGTACGGTAATGAGATTGGCCATCCTAGTCACACACAAGCAATTCACAACAAAAGCAAGCAAGGCAAAGCCAATCAAAAAACAAGATATCCTGTCATTCATCAAAAGAGTGCAACAGAGTACAAACTGATTAACCAAGAGAAGTGAGAACAGGCTATGAGAACAACAGATGGGAACAGCTCATGAGGGGTGTTCAAGGAGCAGAAGGAGAAAATTTTGCTGAAAGTGAAGAGAGAAGGGCGAGGAGATCTGCATGGCATTTTGCATTTAGAGTTTTTTCCTCGTCCAGGGCAGCCTTTACAGCGTTAAGCTCAGTACTGAGGCGAGAGTTTTCTTCCAAAGCAGCCTTAAGCTTGGTTGAGGAACTGCCAGGAACAGGAGGATGGGGTGTTCTGGTCCCCTGTTCTGAGGCAGACCCTTCAATCAAAGCATACCCACACCCTATAAGGGTGTTACTCCCGATCTCATCAATGAACTGAGCGCCCACCTTCTTCTGCAGTGTCACCCCAAAGTGCTCAAACACACTAGTCAGAAAGAAACCGTATCCCAGATCATGTTCTTTAGAGGTGTTTGCAATTCTTGCAATATGTCGAATCATGATGGCAGGAAGGTTAATTTGCACTTCCGTGTCCATCAGATCCATCAAACACTGATCCACGGCATCAGTAAGATTTCGACCCTGGCCTCTGGGGATGACATTCTTGATGATAAACCAAAATAGTAATTGATGGAGCGATGTCATGTCCCCTTTCTTCACAGACTTGGGTGTTTACAGGCTTGGTTGCTGGCTAAATTTCTAGGCGAGTTCCAGCAGCCTGGCTGTCCCTAGAATAGTCTTGTCTTCCCTCACATATATATCAAAGCCTGTGGAGGGAATCCCCAGAATGTCCCCTAATATCTTCGCATCAAAGCGAAGCTGCTTCCCATTAACAATACTTGTCCCCACTCCTTCGGTGACAGTGCAGTTGGCATAGAACTCTGCCAACTCATGTACAGAACACCCCAGCTGAGTGTTTGTAAACAACTCATACCACCCCTGTGCATGCAGCTTGTGCAGAAACACCCCCAGTCCCTGTTCGTCAAAATATTTGACCTTTATAATTTTGCCCCTGACAACCCGTCTCTGAATCAATTGGTCAGTTTGGCTGAGATTGCAGACGGGGTAGATTTCTTGGCTCGTTTAGGTTGGGGCTCAGTAGGAGGGTCTTGGGTGGAGGCATGTTTGAGGGAGGCTTTTCTCTTGGGAGTTTTGAGGGGTGATGGTTTTGGTATAGGAAGAGGCTTATCCTCTGAGGACTCTGAGAACACGGGCGTGCCCTGTTTGAAGGCAGTGTTCTCAGTGTCGCTATCTGATGAAGGCTCAGAGGAGGAATCAATCTCCTCAACAACAGGGGCTGACTGTTTGGCAGGACGAGGAGTGGAGTGAAAAGCTATTCGGGCTGATTTTCTTATGGGTCTGTTTGTGGGTTTGGCCGAAGAGGGGATTTGTGGTTTTGGTTTGACAGGGGGTTCACTTTTTGAGGGCGCTTCAGTCTGGCCGCTTTTAGGCCTTGATGGTGGTCGTGTTCTTGGTACTCTAGCACGCCTAGCCACAATTTTGTACCTTTTGCGTTTCTCACCGGTTTGTGTTACCGGTGTGGCTTGTGCAGGCTTAACAGGAGACTCCTCCATTTGACCACTACTTCCCCCTTCTTCTTTTGACAAATCCTCCCCTAGGTCATCCCTAAAAACTTCAGGCCCTGTTTCTGACCCTGTTTCCTGCTCAGGAAACAGCCCAAACGAATTGATGTCATCTAACCTATGGTCCAACAAAAAGAGTTCATCTAAAGCCCCAATTTCTCTTTCAGATGCCCCAACAAGTTCTTGGGGTTGACATGCGCCCGTTTCACCAAACAAAATCAATTCCTACCCAAATTTGTACGGGATGTCTTCCAATTTCAAATTCACTGTTCTAAGGTCGATACTTTTCAAAAACCCAAAAGGTTTATAGACAATGGGTCGAGGAGGTTCAGTATTTTTACCTTCCATGAGGGCCGTCAGAAATTGTGTAGGTGCAAACAGGGCTGTGGCTGTTTGCAAGGCTGTGCCCTGTGTCTGGTTGCCCTGGGTCAAGGTCGAAGAGCTCTCGAAGCTAATGGGGAACGCCATTTTTCACAGGAAGGAGAGAGATTAGGGTTTCTTGAATAGAGTTTCAAAGCAAGAGAGTTTCGGTGGAGGTGAGAGATTGAGCAAGAGCTTTAAAGGGAGAGAGATACGTGCGAAATCTTTAAAAGATTTTGCAAGTTTTTGCAACAGACTTTAGCATTTATTACGCACGCCTCGAGAAGAGATTAGCAGTTTTCAATTTGTTGAGGCGTACCTGTTTCTGATGCTTATTCTTGAGGTTACTTGCTCGGTAACATTGGACAATAAGGGCAATCTCATTAGACCTCAACGAGTGTCAGCAAGTTGCAAACCTCACATATGCTAAACATAGCACACAAGTTGATTGCAAACAAAAATTTAACATGTTGTACCCGTCACTTTTAAATTTTGCAAACAGGGAGAGAGAACAGGTTGGTCAGGTTGTTCTAATTAAGCCTAGTTCGAGTCTATTCCTTTTAAATTGTTCTCTACTCAATGCCTTTGTGAATATATCAGCAATTTGATTTTCAGTGGCACAAAAATTCATTGAGATTACTCCTTTTTCAACATTGTCCCTTAGAAAATGATGACGAATGTCAATATGTTTTGTTCTTTTGTGTTGACATGGATTTTTGGCAATGTTAATTGCACTTGTATTGTCACAATAAATAGGAATGCATCCTATGTCAACACAAAAGTCCTTGAGTTGTTGTCTTATCCATAATAACTGAGCACAACAAGATGCAGCTGCCACATACTCAGCTTCTGCTGTGGACAAGGCAACAGAGAGTTGTTTCTTGGTTGCCCAAGATACCAAACAAGGTCCAAGAAAGTGAGCCATACCTGAGGTGCTTTTTCTATCAACCAAGAAACCTGCATAATCAGCATCAGCATACCTAACAAGATCAAAGTTGCAACCTTTAGGATACCATAAGGCTAGATCAGGTGTATGTCTTAAGTACCTAAAAATCCTTTTAACAGCCTTTAGATGAGTTTCTTTAGGGTTAGACTGAAAACGTGCATATAGACCAACACTAAAAACAATGTCAGGTCTACTAGCAGTTAGATATAAGAGTGACCCTATCATGCCCTTATAGGATTTCTCCTCAACTGAGGGACTACCATCATCCATTACCAACCTAATTGAAGGAGAGATGGGAGTATCAATGGGCTTGGCTGACTCCATCCCAAAACGCTTAAGTAATTCCTTAATATACTTTTGTTGATGGATCATGGTGCCGTTTGAAGTTTGCTTGATTTGCAAGCCTAAAAAGAAATTAAGCTCACCCATCATGCTCATTTCAAACTCACTCCTCATCATTTTTGAAAATTCATTGCACAATTCATGATGAGTTGCACCAAATATGATGTCATCGACATATACTTGGACAATCAACAAATGTTCCCCCTTAGATTTTAGAAACAAGGTATTGTCTACCTTGCCTCTTGCAAAATTATTTTCCAATAAAAAGCTTGACAACCGCTCATACCAAGCTCTAGGAGCTTGTTTTAAACCATAAAGTGCCTTGTCAAGTTTGAAAACATGGTTAGGAAATTCATCACTTTCAAAACCGGGGGGTTGTTTGACATACACTTCCTCTTTAAGGTACCCATTTAGAAACGCACTTTTAACATCCATTTGATATAACTTGATCTCCATGTGGGCTGCAAAAGCTATCAAGATTCGAATGGCTTCCATCCTTGCAACAGGTGCAAAAGTCTCTTCATAATCAATTCCCTCTTCTTGGTTGTAGCCTTGAACCACCAGCCGGGCCTTGTTCCTAGTGACTGTTCTGCACTCATCTAGCTTGTTACGGAACACCCACTTGGTTCCAATGATTGTTCTATCCTCTGGCCGTGGCACAAGGTGCCATACCTTGTTTCTTTCGAACTGATGGAGTTCTTCTTGCATGGCTGTGACCCAATCTGAATCTGTAAGAGCTTCATTAATATTCTTAGGCTTAATTTTTGAGAGAAAAGCATAAAAAGCACAGAAATTTTTAAGCCTAGATCTAGTTTGAACTCCTGCATTAATATCAGACAAAATTTGATCAAGAGGATGTGAACTTTGGTATTTCCATGATCGTGGTGAAAGTGGGTTCACAGATATGCTCTCCATCCTAGCTGGAATACTTGGCGAAACAAGTTCAGGTCCTGTTCCCAAGCCTGTTTGGGAGCCTGTTCCTGAAATTATCTCAGAAGGGTTCGGCTGATGTTGTCCCGAACAGGGTTCCACCCTGTTTCCCCCTGTTTGGTTCACACCCTGCCTACCTTCCTGAAGAACAGCTTTAGGCCTTGATCTCTCAGGTTGATCCTTACCTGGTTCATCTTGAAGCAGCATGTCTTTTTTTAACAAGACCTAGTTCGAGGTCTTCCTCCTGTGCATCATTCTCACTTAGAGAGTTAGTTTCATCAAAAAGCACATGCACACTTTCTTCAACACACAAGGTTCTCTTATTAAACACTTTGTATGCCTTACTATGTGAGGAGTAACCGAGGAATATTGCCTCGTCACTCCTTGGATCAAATTTCCCTAAGGCATCCTTTCCATTATTATGCACAAAAAATTTACACCCAAAAACTCTCAAATGCAAAATATTTGGTTTTCTTCCTTTGAGGATCTCATAAGGAGTTTTGTTAAGAACAGGTCTAATCATGCATCTATTTATAATGTAACATGATGTGTTTAAAGCTTCAGCCCAAAAATTTCTAGGAAGACCACTAGCAACAAGCATTGTTCTAGTCATGTCCTCTAGAGTACGATTTTTGCACTCTACCACCCCGTTCTGTTGGGGTGTTCTTGGAGCTGAAAAATTGTGATCAACACCATGCTCATTACAATAGTCAATAAAGCTCGAATTTTCAAATTCTGTACCATGGTCAGACCTTATGCATACCAAAGAGTGTCCTACCCTCTTTTCAGTCTTTTTAATGAAAGCAAGAAATTTTTCAAAAGTTTCATCTTTAGAAGCCAAAAACAAAGTCCAAGTGAAACGAGAGTAGTCATCCACTATCACAAGCACATACCTCTTGCCACCTCGGCTCATGATCCTCATTGGACCACATAGATCCATATGTATTAATTCAAGGGGTCGAGTAGTGCTTATACACTTTTTAGACTTAAATGAATTTTTGACTTGTTTGCCTTTGGCACATGCATCACATACCTTGTCATCATTGAATTTGATGGAAGGTAAGCCAACTACTAAATCTTTGGTTACAAGTTTGTTCAAAAGAGAGTGGCTTGCATGACCTAGTCTTTTGTGCCAAAGCATAACATCATCTTTTAAGGCACTCAAACAAGTCAAATTATTTTGGGGAAGAGTAGAAATACACACTTTATAAACATTTTTGTGTCGCTTCCCCCTCAACACAACATCTCCTGTGTTCATGTTTACAACCAAGCAACGTGTTGGAGAGAACACTACTAGGTTGTCTTTGTCACACAGTTGGGACACACTTAGCAAGTTGTGTTTTAAACCATCCACAAAATAAACATTGTCAATTGAATGGGAGAGTGACTCACCTATCTTACCTATACTGACAATTGTCCCAGATTTGCCGTTTCCAAATGCTACACTCCCTCCTTCTGATGCTGTAAGTGAGAGAAAATTGAATTTTTCACCAGTCATAAGCCTTGAACACCCACTGTCAACATACCACAGCTGCCTGTTTCCTAGACTGTTTCCTGCACTGTTTGCTGGGTTATTTGTTGGCTTGTTCTCTCTCACTTCAGCCTGCAAAACAAATCAAGAGTTAGTTTTGGGAACCCAGATCCACTTGGGTCCCATTCCTTTAGACGTGCAAACCTCATCTTTCCTAACCCACATTTGTTTTACATGCACTGAGTTCTTTTTAATGGCATACTTTCTTATAGGACAAGCATATCGATAATGCCCCGTTTTACCACAATGAAAACAAACAATATTTTCAGGTAATCCCACATATTTGTTATTCACTGGGTAGGTCATCTTAGGCACAAAACCTAGTCCTCTTCTATTTTGACTATGATGAGTGTTTAACCATTCCAACGCCCTTGAGGACCTGTTCCAGAGCTTGTTTGTGGCAAGGTCCGATTCTAAGTGTTTTATTTTTTCAAGCAAGTTTCTGTTTTCTTCCAGCAAAGACTCGACCTTACCTTTTAAGTCAAGAGATTCTTTTTCTAGCTCAGTCAGTTTAGTGGAACAAGTCTCTTCTTTCATGAGTAGAGTTTCTTTAAGCACATTGATGTTTTCATGCAAGGCAAGAGTCTCTTTGTCAACTTCAAGCTTTTCTAATTTAAGGGTTTCATTTTCAAGTTCTAAATCTCGAACATCCCCTTTTAATTCAGCACATATATCCATTATATTGTACACTAATTTCTCAAGAGTTGATTTATTTAGACCACGTACCTTGTTCTTGAGTTGAGTCAGACTATCCGTTGACCCATCATCTGAATCAGTGTCACTCCTTGCCATGAGTGCTACATCAGCTTCCCCAGCTTCAGACCCTTCCTCATCCTCACTTGAATCTCCCCAGGCCGCGAGCATAGCTTTTGAGAACCTTTTTGCTGAGCTGCTTACACCCTGTTTCCTCTCCTGTTTTTTGGGGTGTTCGGGTTCTTGTTCTTCCTTGTGCAGTGGGCAATTTCTCACAATGTGGTCCAGCTTACCACACTTGAAACACCCAGTGAACTGTTCCCGAGGGGTGTTCCTGGCTTTGCCAAAGTCCTTCCTTTTGATGTTTTCTTTGACTTTCTTGAAGAACTTCTTAAATTTTTGAGTCATCATGGCAATCTCCTCCTCCTCAGAATCAGAATCATCTTCTAAGGCCTTTAGTGCAAGACCTCGTTCTCTCTTTGTCTCATCTTTCTGTTGAGAATATTTCCTAAGTTCATATGTTTGGAGGTTGCCAATCAGCTCATCTAGGGTGATCTTGTTCATGTCCTTAGCTTCTTGGATGGCGTTACTTTCGCTTCCCAAGAATGAGGTAAAATTCTTAGGATCTTCCTTACCAATTCTTCGGTGGTGAAGGATTTTCCCAAGGATTTCAACTCATTCGTTATGTGAGTGAAGCGAGTGTACATGTCCATCACACTTTCCCGATCACCCATCTCAAACAGCTCATACTTTCTCATAAGCAATTCAATCCGGGATTGCTTTACTTGATTGGTCCCTTCGTGAGCTACTTGCAAAGCATCCCAGATTTCTTTGGCCGACTCACATTCAGATATGCGAGTATATTCATCAGGACCTAGGCCAAAATATAGGAGTTTCTTGGCCTTGGCATTCTTCTCCATCATCTTGTAATCTTCAGCATTGAACTCCTTAGGCTCCTTGGGGATTGACTTTCCATCTTCAGTTGTTTTCTTAGGGATGAGTGGTCCATGCTTGATGAGCATCCACAACTCATAGTCCTCGGTTTGGATGTAGTTTTTCATCCTATTCTTCCACCAACTATAGTGTTGGCCATTAAAGTATGGTGGACGAGTTATGGATTGACCTTCAAGCATGCCTTGTGGAGTACTCATCTTCAAGGATCTCTCAAAGGTGTTAGCTTTTCAAAGGAGAACCTGCTCTGATACCACTTGTTGAATTAGAGAGTACACAACCACAAGAGGGGGGTGAATTGTGGTGTCCGATTTTCGCAAGTTGCTGACAAACAGTCTTAGACCCTGTTCGCACAGGTTGTTTCTGAGATAAGCAGAAGCGAAAATCCAACAAAATTGAATGCGGAAATAATGGACACAGGATTTTTACGTGGAAAACACCTCTAGCCCAACTGAGGTTAAAAACCACGACCTACCTCGTGTAGGATTTAAACACTTCACTAAACGGGCTAATCACGTTACAATAGTAACACACCTTGTTACAACTTGTAACACACGTAACCTGTCTTCCCTAAGACAAGTTACCCCACGTCCAAAATCCCCTTGATTTGGACACACACTCTACTCACTCTTGTGAAAGAAGAATGTAAAGAAAAAACACCCTATTACAATGCTTCTCAACTAAGCTAATATAGGGTACAATGAAGTCCTAGTATGCCAACTTTGAAAGCTCAATTAATTCATTCACTCACAAGGCTCGGTTTTCTTTTCAAACGTTTTAGCTCATGAACTCAGATTTTTTTCTCTCTGAAAACCGATGTGTCCAAGATTATAAGAAGCCGCCTTTTATAGTGCTTGGAACACAATTCATCAAATTTTTGGAAACTAAAAATCTGAAGAATATAGAATCCTTTACCCACAAGGGATGGAAAAACTATTTCTGAAATTTTTGGAAACTAAAATCCTAGAGAAAATAGAATCCTTTAGCTACAAGGGGTAAGGTGACATGAGCTGAAAACACTTCCTGAACTGCGTGCATAAGGCGGTGTTCTTTAGCAGCTAGCCCATGTTTTTCTCAACTACCTTATCCACTTGCCAAAAATTGGATATTCTTTTTATTCAAAAAGATTTTGCAAATCCCTTAAGATTTTTGATAACCGTTTTTTAGGGTAAAGAATAAGATACTCCATAGAAAAATCTTTCTTGCAAATCTTTGAAGAAGCTGCTCAAAATCCAAAAGATAAAAATCGTGCAAAGCAGTTTTTCGCAGCTTGTTCTGGAAACACCCTGATCGCCCTGTTTCCAGGGTTGTTCTGAAGGGTGATCCGAAATATTTTCCGAAAAGCAAAACCGTTTCCAGTGAGTGGTAAATTAAAACTTTCTAATTGGCATATTAACAAGAGTCTAAAAATATAAAACCAAATCAAATCAAGGCATCTTGTTGTAACCACTAGTCATCTTGTAGAATGACTTTACTGCAAACACTTCACAGAATATGCTTCAAACACCGCACGAAACCTGTTTGTCACAGTTGCACATATCTGATGTTTCAAACACTTCTCAGGATATGCTTCAAAACACCTCACAGAACCTGTTTTTCACAGGTGTTTTTACATTGCTGACTTGAGTACCTGTTCTTGATAAACCATTAGTCAAGTTGTTTTAATACATTGAGAACAGCAGTAAGGTCCTGTTTGGAAAGCCTGTTTGGAGCAACAACAGCAACACTTGGATTTGTTATCATCAAAACTTTATACATTCTAACAGAAAGTCCTTCAATGCCTCGATCAATCTTGAGCTACATGGGGCGAAACAATCTTGAAGCGAATTGCCTACTAAAGGATAGGGGTATAGAAGACCAACTGCATGATCTTGTGATCCTTGACATCACACACATAACATTCTACTCTGGTATTTGCAAAGCAAGGATAGTGCGATGGCCAATGAGGTAGAAGAAGCTTGAGTGGAGGAATCAAGAGCTCCCTACGAAGCTTCCTGAAATCGAATCGCAATAGGATGAACTTCGCATCCTCCTCACTCACGATAAAAGGAACTCCATGCTTCGATATTGTGGATGTGCAAATGTGACAAGCCTTGAGTTGAGGCAGTGAATCTATTTGTACCTCTTTGAAGGGTGAATCGAATAAATGATTGGGATATTTAAGACCCTTCAAATGGAAGGGTGATACGTGGCATACACCGAGTGAATAGAGGTCAAGAGATGATCACAAGGGAAGAGAAAGGCTGCAAGAGTGGTATAATAGTAATTTTATCCTTGCACTGAGAAAGTACCATCCTATCCTTGGGTGCTAACTCCAAGGCTATAAATACCCCCAAGACTTACCCTTTTGAGGGGGTTTTTCACTATTTATAATTTGACATCCTTATCTCACTCTCAAAATATAGTAAATGCTCTCTACTCTTTTCTCTTTTTTCATTATCTTTCTTACTTTCAAACTAACTTGAGTGTTAGAGGTGCCTTCCTCGGGAAAAACAATTGGGGTTGACCTTCATACAGGTCGTTGAGGAGCGAACACGTCAGCTGACATAGCCAAGTTACACGTTAATCAAGAATAAGTTTGGGTTTCTTTCGCATTCATTCAAATTTCATCCAAAACAGTAGCCAATAGACTTCTTTAGAGGCTAAATTCTCTTTCTTAACCTCCATCCATTGTAGAACTCCATAGGATTACCGTAAATGGGGCTTAAGCGATGTAACCTAACTTATATCTTCTAAAACATTATAAAAGAAATGTAAAATCAATTTGCTTGACTTGCTTAGCTAACTTTGTCTTATAAAGACAGTGTCTTCTCATCCTTCTATTTCATATGAGTTAGTTAGAAAACTTAGTAGAATCCCTATTTTAAAGCAGATCTAATGGCCCAACATGTCCAGGTGGAATGGGGAAGCCCTATCTAGGTCGTTAGGTCCCAGAGCTAAGCCTTACAACCACTACCAAGGACTTGGAAACAAAATACTCTTCCCCTAGGATCAAAGTAGGTGGAAAGTATCAAGCGCCCTACCAGTCACTTTGGCCTTTGTTCTGCACGGTTAAGATTAGGGCCTGTTGTGGTCTCAATGTCTTGCTAGTAGGGATGGGTGTGGAGTAGGCAGGGGTAGAGCTATACCACACACCCATATCTTTTTCAAAAACCATCCTCATATCCATACCCGTCGGGTTTTCAAAATTTATTCCCACATCTATACCCATTAGGTACTTCTGGAATGTCAGATTTTATTCGGATATATGTAGATCTCGAAAAAAACAATGTCCGTCGGGTGCCATTTTTTAAGAAAGAAATTCACATTAATTTTTTTTTCTTTTTTCTTCATTTGATTGTTGTATATATAAAATAATTATCCACCCACTAAGCTATGTGCAAGAACAACTCATGAACAACACAAGAATGTGAAATCTGGATTTTGGAAATCCACTTTGTGGTGTGGTTCTCTACTTAATTCTAAGTTAGTGGGGGTATCTGGTTGCAAGAGTTTTGTTTTTGGGTAAAAGATTGTTTCGGATGATTTTGGATGCTTTGATTGGTCAAAAGTTAATTGTAATGTTTGGTAAGAGCTGTTTGAAACAGCTATTTTATCTCAAATAGCTCTTTTTGAAAATGTTATTCCAAATAAACTTTTTCTAAATAGATATTTGTAGAAATGACCAAATTATCATAGACTTTGGAGAAATTGCATATGTACATGAAATCCTATGTACATATTGCAATAACCTAGGACAAATATTATCATATGATCGACTTATATCGTGTCATGCTAATTATGTTACTTATAATTTTACTTGTTTTTGATTATTCATTCGAATGGGCTTTTATTTATTTTACTTTACCAATGCTTTTATGACCATCGTAAAAAATACATATTTTAAAAAATTATTTACATTGGATATTGTTGAAACCTACTGGCTACTATTAACTCTAATTACAGGTAGAATAAGCTTATCTAAGTTATCAAATAATGTCCAAGTAAATTATATTTAATTAGTTTTTTATTATATAAATAATTTTAAGTGAAAATATTAATTTAGATTGATCGAAGGTCGAGATTATAGGGTGATGATCAATGGTCTTTAATTGATTCCATTGTGATAGTTATTACTAAGCAGCATCCACTGCAGAAAAAATTCATGGCTCATTTGAAAATAATGTAAATTTCAATTCATAAGAAAAAGAAAAATCGTGTATAATAAATAACACCAGAAGACTATAAAACATGCGTATCATGTAGATAGATAGTGATTGAAAAGAAATTGAGATAATTAAATGATGAATACAAATAATGTAGAATGAGTAGGAAAATTATGGTTTTTTCATTGTTGCATAGGATAATTAACTCTTATGAATAAAGGTAACTTGTACATATGACATAAGCTTAATTATTGTTGAATAGAAATTTGGATGATTAATAAATAAAAAATTTTGGCTCAATTAAATAGTAAATTAGAGAATAGGTATACATGGAATTACACCAAACATATTTTTTAAAAACAACTAATTTTACCAATTACTTTTTTGAGAAATAGTTGATCCAAATAGCTAATAAAAACAACTGATTTAAACAGTTAACAACTAATAGCTAATATAAATAGTTAACAGATAATATTTAATAGTTGTTTGCCAAATAAGGTCAGTATATTTGAGTGAAACTCCCATCCCGATTGGCTAGTCTGATTTCATGTACGCTTTGACCTTTCTTGTGGATGGTTTTACTTGGCTTTTGGTCTTTTGTAAGCATGCGATGGAGCTTCTACCAATGACAGAAAAAAGAAAAAAGTAAGGTCGCTCATTTTAAAAAGTAAGTCGCTCATTTTGAACTTTGATCAGAAGAAATGCATAAAAAATGATCAATGAAAAGTTAGAGTAGGGGGAGCAAGGAAAAATAGTAAGTTCATAAATTATTTTTTTTAAAAAAAAAAGAAGACGAAGTAAGACCAAATAAATACTTATGTCTGGATTTTTTTAATCTATTCATATATCTCACCTTGGACATGAGATTAATAAGAGTAGGAAACGCAATTAACGTATACAATATTCATTCCATGTATTTATTACAAGATTCATCACATCAAGGAATACAAGGTGCTTACTAGTGATAATAGACTTGATTTTATTTTGAAAATTACCTTACTCATCTTTTTGTTCCAAATTGAACTGTTAAGAAAATGGGAATAATGAGTGGGAAGATCCCATTTGGTAAAAAACTTTTTGATTGATCATAAAAAAACTAATTGTTTCATTAAATAGCCTTTTTGTGTTCAAAAAGTTAATTTGTTTTGAAAAAAAAAACGTTGGACAAGCTTTTTGTAAAAGCTTTTTACTATACACTATCAAAATTACCATATTGTCCCTTTCTTTTTGTCAATATTACATTCAATGTTATCCAAAACAAAAACCCTACTCTCTTCCTAATATGTTGTTCATTTGTTCATTTTGCTTATTCTACATTCTTTGTGTACTCCACTTCCCTCTTTCAACTCAACAACTCAAAGAAGATGGTTGTCGTTGAGGATTTGCATCCAAAAAGCTAATGATTTTAATTTAAAAATTCTCTTTAATTTAATAAATAATATAGGTTAATTAGTCTTTTGAAATGTATAATGTTTTAAATATTATTATGTCAAATAAATTTCAATTATTACTAGAAAGGAAATTAAGTTAGCGTTAAACAAAGATATTGCGATAATAAATATCAAATTTAGGTGAAGATATAAATGTAATTATATATATTTTATAAGCCAAAATTTATAATTTGTAATTCATGTCAGGAAAAAAATGAATACGCAATAAAAACAATTGTATTGTGAAAAGAATAATAAAAATATGTTATGGCCATAAGTGGAATTTAACTTATTAGAAACAACTCATTTTGACAAACACTTTTTTCGAAAACAGTTAATACAATTAGCTAAGTCAAACAGCTGATAAAATCTGTGAAAATACAAGAAAAATAGTTATAGTTTTTTTTTTTTTGGCTGTTTAGGAAAAATAGATATAGTTACTTTTATTTATCCCTCCTTATGTGCCTCCCAAAAGACCAATGTCCTTAAACATCTCTTTGATGAGTTCTTAAAATATAATGCCCCTAAACTTCTAGTCAAAAGTGTAAAATACCTCTATACTCAATAAGTGAAGTAAATACTCTAAAACTATAGAAGATTGATGCAATCCTTAGAGAATCACAAGAATTAGGTGAAGAACACTTATGAAAACAAGAGAAGGGATGTGTGTTTCTCAAGTTTAGATTAAGTGTTTAGGTTAAGTTAACTGATTAGGAATCCACCTAATCCTTAACTTAGGGTCCTTAACTTTGACTAGGAATCCACCTAATCAAAGATTAAGATTTCCAAGATCACCACCTTAAGTGACCAACTTAAGGATAAGCAAGGAAGGGATGAAAGATTAAGACTTCAAGTCTTAAGCTTAACACAAGTTTTTGTATTCAAAGTTGAGTGTTCTCAAAAAGAAGGCTACAAGGCCATTAAATAGGCAAAGATGGCTGGTCATAAGAGGTTTTCTCCCTAGGAGGGTAACCTTCTATGCTAAGTAAAATAGCTTACATCCGGTTCTAATATAATCCTAAATAACCGGTGTAATACCTTGACAAACAACTAAATACTAACTTTGCTAGCTAATTAATCAAGAATACAAACTTTCCTTTTGCTGAAGGAAGTCCCTTTCGGCGCCCACCATAGGGAGAAGGGAAAAATTTGAAGTTAACATGTGTCCTTGAAGTGGTCAAATCCAATTTTGCCTTGTGTTCTTCTCCCATTGGTTCACATGCTTCACATTCATTGGACCACCATGGAGTACGTGTGTAGGCTTATGACTGGACCCAAGATGTTGTTTTGAGGCTAAGCAAACCCTCTTTGCTAGGTAAAAACAGCCGGCTAAGCAAGGGATATGATTGGACCAAAATAAAGGTCCATTCGTACAGCGACACTCAGCTGCTTGTCGTGGTCCAATCAGGGCGATTTTTACCTTGTTAGAAAGCTGCTGAAGACTAGTTTAATCTCCAATTTGAATCATCTCATTTGGACTTCTGTAGCTCCCGTGATTAGCAAAACATTGAAGGTATATCACTGCAGGACAAAATCTGGATAGCCCGTGAAGATGCTTGAATTTCGTGGACCAAATGAACTCCAATTAACTTGAAACCACTTGGAATTGAAAGCTGAAATCTAGCTCTTGAAGGGAAGCAAAAAAATTGGACTTTTAAAACATATTTAAGCCTCCATAATTAAGTAAACAAAACCGGGCTTAACATCGGATGATATCCCGGGTAAAGCAAAATGATCTTGCCTTGCCAAATGACTTTGGATCAAAGATTGGACTGATTTTCTGGGATCATTTGGGACCTCATGGACTAGATGATTAATCGTAGATGGTCCTCCATCATCCTCCCCTTGTTGGGAAGATTTGGCCCTCAAATCTGATAGATAGTTGTCTGGTTCATACGGATTGAGATCAGAAACATTGAATGTGGCTGAGACTCCATAATCCCCTGGCAACTCGACTTTGTAAGCATTATTATTAATCCTTTCCAAAACTTCAAAGGGACCATCTGCTCGTGGCATCAGTTTATTTTTCCTTTTGGAAGGAAATCTTTCTTTTCGCAGATGTATCCACACCAAATCACCTGGCTGAAATACTTTCTCTTTCTTATGTCTGTTGGCATGGGCCATATAGTTGTTGGTGACTTTCTCGATCCTGGCCTTTACCAACTCATGTAATTTCTGGATTTCTCCCACTCTATCCGCTGCGTCTGCACTTGGCCGTTGGTCTAGTGGTCGTGGTGTAAGATCAAGGGGGGTCAATGGATCAACTCCATATACGACTTTAAAAGGAGATAGACCAGTAGCCTTGCTGGGCGTTTTGTTGTAGGCGAACTCGGCATGTGGAAGTAATAAATCCCAGGCTTTAGCTTGGTGCCTAATCAGGACTCTTAGTAGGGTACCAAGGGTACGATTAGTCACCTCAGTCTGTCCGTCCGTCTGGGGGTGGCAGGTAGTACTATACTTCAGTTTAGTACCCAACTTCTTCCATAAAGTAACCCAGAAATGACTCAAGAACTTGGTATCTCGATCAGAGACTATGGAACGAGGAATCCCATGCAGTCTCATAACTTCTCTAAAGTAGAGCTCAGCAATGTGAGTAGCATCATTAGTCTTCATGCAAGGAATGAAATGAGCCATCTTTGAAAATCTATCTACGACCACAAAGATAGAATCCTTACCCCTTTGAGTCCGTGGTAAACCAAGTATGAAATCCATACTCACGTCTACCCATGGTTGAGTTGAGATTGGCAGTGGCGTGTATAATCCTTGGGGTAACAAATGGCTCTTAGCAATTTGACATGTCCCGCACCTTTTAATAATATCCTGGACGTCCTTATTCATCCCTGGCCAGTAATAATGTTCCCTAAGCATGGTTAGGGTCTTGTCTTCTCCAAAATGACCAGCTAACGAACCACCATGGACTTCCCGGATCAACAACTCACGTGTGCTGCACTTTGGGATGCATAATCGAGTACCTTTAAAGAGAAAACCCTCCTGTAGCAAGAAATCCCCTTTAGGCCGTTTTTGACACTCCAAAAACAACGACCTAAAGTCTTCATCATCTTGGTATAAAGCCTTTAGATGCTCGAACCCCAGGACACAAGCATCTAACTGGAATAATAATAGATAACGCCGAGATAATGCATCGGCGCCCTGGTTCAGCTTCCCGGACTTATGCTTGATAGTGAAGTGAAAGGACTGGAGATACTCCACCCATTTGGCGTGGCGAGAGTTCAATTTATGCTGGCCCTGAATATACTTCAAAGCTTCATGATCTGAATGTAAAATGAACTCAGTAGCAATTAGGTAATGACTCCAGTGCTCCAAGCTACGAACGATAGCATAGAACTCCTTATCGTAAGTTGAATATTTCCTCCTGGTATCACATAATTTCTCACTAAAGAAGGCAAGTGGTCGACCTTCTTGAGTAAGAATCCCTCCAATACCAACACCAGAAGCATCACACTCAACCTCAAAAACTTTATCAAAACAGGGTAATGCTAAGACAGGTGCCTGAGTCAACTTTTCTTTCACTTCTTCAAAGGCGGCTTGGGCTTTAGGATTCCATGAGAATGAAGAACCCTTAAGCACCTCAGTCATAGGAGATAAGATGGTACTGAAGTTACGAATAAATCTCCTATAGAACGAGGCCAAACCATGAAAGCTACGAACATCATGAATACTTTTAGGGACAGGCCACGTCCGAACGGCCTCTATTTTGCTTTCATCAACCTTAATCCCACTTTCAGAAGCAATATATCCTAAGAAGGTAACTTCACTGGTGAAGAAGGTACATTTCTTAAGATTCCCAAATAACTTTTCTTTTTCAAGAACGAGCATCACCTGAGTAAGATGTTCTTGATGCTCATGCTCGTCTTTACTAAACACCAATATGTCATCAAAGTATACGACCACAAATTTTCCAATAAATGGTCGAAATACTTGATTCATCAACCTCATACGTAAGGGGCATTTGACAAACCAAAGGGCATGACCAACCACTCGTATAACCCTCCCTTGGTTTTAAAGGCTGTCTTCCACTCGTCTCCTTCCCTAATACGGATCTGGTAATATCCACTTCTCAAATCAATCTGGCTAAACACCTTCGAACCATGTAACTCATCTAGCATATCTTCAAGCCTAGGTATGGGATACCTATACTTGATAGTGATTTTGTTTATGGCTCGACTATCGACACACATCCTCATACCACCATCTTTCTTTGGTACCAAAAGAGCCGGAACCGCACAAGGACTTAATGACTCCCGAACCAATCCCTTAGACATAAGCTCTTCAACCTGACGTTGAATTTCTTGGGTATCTTTCGGATTGGCTCTGTAGGCTGGCTTATTTGGTAACACTGCCCAGGTATAAGGTCAATATGATGTTGGATGTCACGTTTGGGAGGCAAACCCGTAGGGATTTCATCGGGAAATAGGTGACCAAACTGACTTAATATGATCTTGGCTATAGGATGGGATGGTAGGGGTGTTTCAGGCTCAGTTTGCACTTTTAAGATCCATTCTTTCAAGGCTTTAAACTCATGTTGAGAAGCCTTTAGGACTGGTTCTCCAAGTGACAACAATAGGTCGGATTGATTTGGGTTTTTTTGTGGTTTCTTTTTGTGGAGTTCGGATGGGGCTAATGGAGTAAGGGTGATTTTTTTGCCATCTTTTGAAAAGGAATATGTGTTTAGGAAACCATTATGCATAACCTTTCGGTCATACATCCAGGGGCGTCCTAACAGAATATGGCAGGCATCCATGGGGACAACATCACACCAAACCTCATCTTGGTAATTCTTACCAAGAGTAAATGAAATCAAGCATCGAGAGTTAACTTGAATCCCTTTACTCTGGTTCAACCACTGAATATTGTATGGGTGTGGATGAGCCATAGTTTCTAATTTCAATTTCTCGATCACCTCCAAAGAAACTACGTTGGCACAACTTCCTCCATCGATAATCACTGAACAAATTTTGCCTTGGATGGTACAACGTGAATGAAAGATATTTTCACGTTGCTCATCCTTAGCTGATTTTTGAACACTCATCACCCTCCTGATTACAAGCATCTCTCCCTCATCTGCTTGCTCCACAAACTCTTCAGTTTCACTTTCCAGATCTTGCACATCTTCTCCCTCTTCTTTTTCCTCTCTTTTTTTCTCCACATACTCATCCTTTTTTGACTCCCACTCAGCTAAAGAAATAATTTTGCGACTTGGACAATCAGATGCGATATGTCCGAAGCCCTGACACTTATAACACCTCTTTTGGCTAGTTTGGCTTGGATGATTTGGGATCTGCTGGAGCCTTTGTGGAGTTGGGGTTTTTTGTGGAAAGGAAGGGGAAGGTGGCGTGGGTTTAATGGGTTGAGGCGTATAGCTCCCCTTGTTAGAGGGTTGCCTACGGCTTGGTGTTGAAGAATATGGCTTGGAAAAATCACACACATAGGTTCTAGATTTTCTCTGCTACTCCACTTTATGTGCCAGAATACAAACTTCATCGAATGAGGTTTAAGCTTGCAAATCAACTATGTTAGCTATTCTAGGATCAAGCCCTCCTAGATAACGAACAATAGTTTGCTCCTCAGGCTTATGAATGTCGCATTTAATCATGAGTTTTTCGAACTCACGTGTGTATTCTTCAACATTCATTTTGCCTTGTTGTAAATGGTGAAAGAGTATGTACTGATCTTGAACGTATGTGGAAGGCAGGAAACGTGCTTTCATCTTGGCTTTCATTTTATCCCAAGTACTAATTTTACTCTTTCTCTCCCTAGTTCTCTTGGCATTGAGGTTCGTCCACCATAAGGAGGCGTACTTTCTCAATCTAAGAGCAACTAGCTTCACTTATTTATCCTCAGGTATTTCCTTGAACTCAAAGACTCTCTCTACAGTCTGTAACCATTCTATGAACTCATCAGGGTCTAACTTTCCTTCAAACTCAGGAATCTCAACTTTGAAATCTCCTAAGTTAGAAGTAGGTTTAGGACCCCTAATAGCCCTCACAAATGGTACTTCTTCTTCTTCTAACTCAAACAAAGCTCGATTAATATCTTCCTCATTCTCACCGCTCATTCTTCTTGGTCGTTCACTAGGCTCCTCTATTCTGATACCTCCTGATCCTTGCATCTTCTGTTTTTGCTTCATACTATCACCAAGTTGCTTCTTCAGATATTCATTTTGAGCCCTGAGTTCTTGATTACTCAAGACCAATTCTTGCATTTGATTGGTAATAGCTTCAAGTTTCTCATCCATTGACATACTAGTACTCATTTTGTGATCGAGGGAAGGAAAGGCTTGAAGTGTGGATTGAGTTTAGAATGAAAAGGCAAGGATTCTTCACGTAGCAAAGTGGCACGGTCGTGCTTGTGGACACGGGGTACCCGTGCCAACTTGCTGTCCGTGGAAAAAAGGAAGAGCCGGTTTGAGTGTTTTGGAATGAGGGATGTGTTTGATGACTTGCTTTGTATTTAGCTTTGGTTCATAGTATAGGCTGGGGTAACGTGTGGTCCAGGCAAGGATCTGAACTTGCTCTGATACCAAAAATGATGTAATCCTTAGAGAATCACAAGAATTAGGTGAAGAACACTTATGAAAACAAGAGAAGGGATGTGTGTTTCTCAAGTTTAGATTAAGTGTTTAGGTTTGTTTGTGATGTAATTAAGTTAACTGATTAGGAATCCACCTAATCCTTAACTTAGGGTCCTTAACTTTGACTAGGAGTCCACCTAATCAAAGATTAAGATTTCCAAGATCACCACCTTAAGTGACCAACTTGAGGATAAGCAAGGAAGGGATGAAAGATTAAGACTTCAAGTCTTAAGCTTAACACAAATTTTTGTATTCAAAGTTGAGTGTTTTCAAAAAGAAGGCTACAAGGCCATTAAATAGGCAAGGATGGCCGGTCATAAGAGGTTTCCTCCCTAGGAGGGTAACCTTCTATGCTAAGTAAAATAGCTTACATCCGGTTCTAATATAATCCTAAATAACCGGTGTAATACCTTGACAAACAACTGAATACTAACTTTGCTAGCTAATTAATCAAGAATACAAGCTTTCCTTTTGCTGAAGGAAGTCCATTTCGGCACCCACCATAGGGAGAAGGGAAAAATCTGAAGTTAACATGTGTCCTTGAAGTGGTCAAATCCAATTTTGCCTTGTGTTCTTCTCCCATTGGTTCACATGCTTCACATTCATTGGACCACCATGGAGTATGTGTGTAGGCTTATGACTGGACCCAAGATGTTGTTTTGAGGCTAAGCAAACCCTCTTTGCTAGGTAAAACCAGCCGGCTAAGCAAGGGGTATGATTGGACCAAAATAAAGGTCCATTCGTACAGCGGCACTCAGCTGCTTGTCGTGGTCCAATCAGGGCGATTTTTACCTTGTTAGAAAGCTGCTGAAGACTAGTTTAATCTCAATTTGAATCATCTCATTTGGACTTTTGTAGCTCCCGAAAACATTGAAGATATATCACTGCAGGACAAAATCTGGATAGCCCGTGAAGATGCTTGAATTTCGTGGACCAAATGAACTCCAATTAACTTGAAACCACTTGGAATTGAAAGCTGAAATCTAGCTCTTGAAGGGCAGCAAAAAAATTGGACTTTTAAAACATATTTAAGCCTCCATAATTAAGTAAACAAAACCGGGCTTAACATCGGATGATATCCCGGGTAAAGCAAAATGATCTTGCCTTGCCAAATGACTTTGGATCAAAGATTGGACTGATTTTCTGGGATCATTTGGGACCTCATGGACTAGATGATTAATCGTGGATGGTCCTCCATCATCCTCCCCTTGTTGGGAAGATTTGGCCCTCAAATCTGATAGATAGTTGTCTGGTTCATACGGACTGAGATCAGAAACATTGAATGTGGCTGAGACTCCATAATCCCCTGGCAACTCGACTTTGTAAGCATTATTATTAATCCTTTCCAAAACTTCAAAGGGACCATCTGCTCGTGGCATCAGTTTATTTTTCCTTTTGGAAGGAAATCTTTCTTTTCGCAGATGTATCCACACCAAATCACCTGGCTGAAATACCTTCTCTTTCTTATGTCTGTTGGCGTGGGCCATATAGTTGTTGGTGACTTTCTCGATCCTGGCCTTTACCAACTCATGTAATTTCTGGATTTCTCCCACTCTATCCGCTGCGTCTGCACTTGGCCGTTGGTCTAGTGGTCGTGGTGTAAGATCAAGGGGGGTCAATGGATCAACTCCATATACGACTTTAAAAGGAGATAGACCAGTAGCCTTGCTGGGCGTTTTGTTGTAGGCGAACTCGGCATGTGGAAGTAATAAATCCCAGGCTTTAGCTTGGTGCCTAATCAGGACTCTTAGTAGGGTACCAAGGGTACGATTAGTCACCTCAGTCTGTCCGTCCGTCTGGGGGTGGCAGGTAGTACTATACTTCAGTTTAGTACCCAACTTCTTCCATAAAGTAACCCAGAAATGACTCAAGAACTTGGTATCTCGATCAGAGACTATGGAACGAGGAATCCCATGCAGTCTCATAACTTCTCTAAAGTAGAGCTCAGCAATGTGAGTAGCATCATTAGTCTTCATACAAGGAATGAAATGAGCCATCTTTGAAAATCTGTCTACGACCACAAAGATAGAATCCTTACCCCTTTGAGTCCGTGGTAAACCAAGTATGAAATCCATACTCACGTCTAGCCATGGTTGAGTTGAGATTGGCAGTGGCGTGTATAATCCTTGGGGTAACAAATGGCTCTTAGCAATTTGACATGTCCCGCACCTTTTAATAATATCCTGGACGTCCTTATTCATCCCTGGCCAGTAATAATGTTCCCTAAGCATGGTTAGGGTCTTGTCTTCTCCAAAATGACCAGCTAACGAACCACCATGGACTTCCCGGATCAACAACTCACGTGTGCTGCACTTTGGGATGCATAATCGAGTACCTTTAAAGAGAAAACCCTCCTGTAGCAAGAAATCCCTTTTAGGCCGTTTTTGACACTCCAAAAACAACGACCTAAAGTCTTCATCATCTTGGTATAATGCCTTTAGATGCTCCAACCCCAGGACACAAGCATCTAACTGGAATAATAATCGATAACGTCGAGATAATGCATCGGCGCCCTGGTTCAGCTTCCCGGACTTATGCTTGATAGTGAAGTGAAAGGACTGGAGATACTCCGCCCATTTGGCGTGGCGAGAGTTCAATTTATGCTGGCCCTGAATATACTTCAAAGCTTCATGATCTGAATGTAAAATGAACTCAGTAGCAATTAGGTAATGACTCTAGTGCTCCAAGCTACGAACGATAGCATAGAACTCCTCATCGTGAGTTGAATATTTCCTCCTGGTATCACATAATTTCTCACTAAAGAAGGCAAGTGGTCGACCTTCTTGAGTAAGAATCCCTCCAATACCAACACTAGAAGCATCACACTCAACCTCAAAAACTTTATCAAAACAGGGTAATGCTAAGACAGGTGCCTGAGTCAACTTTTCTTTCACTTCTTCAAAGGCGGCTTGGGCTTTAGGATTCCATGAGAATGAAGAACCCTTAAGCACCTCAGTCATAGGAGATAAGATGGTACTGAAGTTACGAATAAATCTCCTATAGAACGAGGCCAAACCATGAAAGCTACGAACATCATGAATACTTTTAGGGACAGGCCACGTCCGAACGGCCTCTATTTTGCTTTCATCAACCTTAATCCCTCTTTCAGAAACAATATATCCTAAGAAGGTAACTTCACTGGTGAAGAAGGTACATTTCTTAAGATTCCCAAATAACTTTTCTTTTTCAAGAACGAGCATCACCTGAGTAAGATGTTCTTGATGCTCATGCTTGTCTTTACTAAACACCAATATGTCATCAAAGTATACAACTACAAATTTTCCAATAAATGGTCGAAATACTTGATTCATCAACCTCATAAACGTACTAGGGGCATTTGACAAACCAAAGGGCATGACCAACCACTCGTATAACCCTCCGTTGGTTTTAAAGGCTGTCTTCCACTCGTCTCCTTCCCTAATACGGATCTGGTAATATCCACTTCTCAAATCAATCTTACTAAACACCTTCGAACCATGTAACTCATCTAGCATATCTTCAAGCCTAGGTATGGGATACCTATACTTGATAGTGATTTTGTTTATGGCTCGACTATCGACACACATCCTCATACCACCATCTTTCTTTGGTACCAAAAGAGCCGAAACCGCACAAGGACTTAATGACTCCCAAACCAATCCCTTAGACATAAGCTCTTCAACCTGACGTTGAATTTCTTGGGTATCTTTCGGATTGGCTCTGTAGGCTGGCTTATTTGGTAACATTGCCCCAGGTATAAGGTCAATATGATGTTGGATGTCACGTTTGGGAGGCAAACCCGTAGGGATTTCATCGGGAAATAGGTGACCAAGCTGACTTAATATGATCTTGGCTATAGGATGGGATGGTAGGGGTGTTTCAGGCTCAGTTTGCACTTTTAAGATCCATTCTTTCAAGGCTTTAAACTCATGCTGAGAAGCCTTTAGGACTGGTTCTCCAAGTGACAACAATAGGTCGGATTGATTTGGGTTTTTTTGTGGTTTCTTTTTGTGGAGTTCGAATGGGGCTAATGGAGTAAGGGTGATTTTTTTGCCATCTTTTGAAAAGGAATATGTGTTTAGGAAACCATTATGCATAACCTTTCGGTCATACATCCAGGGGTGTCCTAACAGAATATGGCAGGCATCCATGGGGACAACATCACACCAAACCTCATCTTGGTAATTCTTACCAAGAGTAAATGAAATCAAGCATCGAGAGTTAACTTGAATCCCTTTACTCTGGTTCAATCACTGAATATTGTATGGGTGTGGATGAGCCATAGTTTCTAATTTCAATTTCTCGATCACCTCCAAAGAAACTACGTTGGCACAACTTCCTCCATCGATAATCACTGAACAAATTTTGCCTTGGATGGTACAATGTGAATGAAAGATATTTTCACGTTGCTCATCCTTAGCTAATTTTTGAACACTCATCACCCTCCTGATTACAAGCATCTCTCCCTCATCTGCTTGCTCCACAAACTCTTCAGTTTCACTTTCCAGATCTTGCACATCTTCTCCCTCTTCTTTTTCCTCTCTTTTTTCCTCCACATACTCATCCTTTTTTGACTCCCACTCAACTAAAGAAATAATTTTGCGACTTGGACAATCAGATGCGATATGTCCGAAGCCCTGACACTTATAACACCTCTTTTGGCTAGTTTGGCTTGGATGATTTGGGATCTGCTGGAGCCTTTGTGGAGTTGGGGTTTTTTGTGGAAAGGAAGGGGAAGGTGGTGTGGGTTTAATGGGTTGAGGCGTGTAGCTCCCCTTGTTAGAGGGTTGCCTACGGCTTGGTGTTGAAGAATATGGCTTGGGAAAATCACACACATAGGTTCTAGATTTTCTCTGCTGCTCCACTTTATGTGCCAGAATACAAACTTCATCGAATGAGGTTTAAGCTTGCAAATCAACTATGTTGGCTATTCTAGGATCAAGCCCTCCTAGATAACGAACAATAGTTTGCTCCTCAGGCTCATGAATGTCGCATTTAATCATGAGTTTTTCGAACTCACGTGTGTATTCTTCAACATTCATTTTGCCTTGTTATAAATGATGAAAGAGTATGTACTGATCTTGAACATATGTGGAAGGCAGGAAACGTGCTTTCATCTTGGCTTTCATTTTATCCCAAGTACTAATTTTACTCTTTCTCTCCCTAGTTCTCTTGGCATTGAGGTTCGTCCACCATAAGGAGGCGTACTTTCTCAATCTAAGAGCAACTAGCTTCACTTTTTTATCCTCAGGTATTTCCTTGAACTCAAATACTCTCTCTACAGTCTGTAACCATTCTATGAACTCATCAGGGTCTAACTTTCCTTCAAACCCAGGAATCTCAACTTTGAAATCTCCTAAGTTAGAAGTAGGTTTAGGACCCCTAATAGCCCTCACAAATGGCACTTCTTCTTCTTCTAACTCAAACAAAGCTCGATTAATATCTTCCTCATTCTCACCGCTCATTCTTCTTGGTCGTTCACTAGGTTCCTCTATTCTGATACCTCCTGATCCTTGCATCTTCTGTTTTTGCTTCATACTATCACCAAGTTACTTCTTCAGATATTCATTTTGAGCCCTGAGTTCTTGATTACTCAAGACCAATTCTTGCATTTGATTGGTAATAGCTTCAAGTTTCTCATCCATTGACATACTAGTACTCATTTTGTGATCGAGGGAAGGAAAGGCTTGAAGTGTGGATTGAGTTTAGAATGAAAAGGCAAGGATTCTTCATGTAGCAAAGTGGCACGGTCGTGCTTGTGGACACGGGGTACCCGTGCCAACTTGCTGTCCGTGGAAAAAAGGAAGAGCCGGTTTGAGTGTTTTGGAATGAGGGATGTGTTTGATGACTTGCTTTGTATTTAGCTTTGGTTCAGAGTATAAGCTGGGGTAACGTGTGGTCCAGGCAAGGATCTGAACTTGCTCTGATACCAAAAATGATGTAATCCTTAGAGAATCACAAGAATTAGGTGAAGAACACTTATGAAAACAAGAGAAGGGATGTGTGTTTCTCAAGTTTAGATTAAGTGTTTAGGTTTGTTTGTGATGGAATTAAGTTAACTGATTAGGAATCCACCTAATCCTTAACTTAGGGTCCTTAACTTTGACTAGGAATCCACCTAATCAAAGATTAAGATTTTCAAGATCACCACCTTAAGTGACCAACTTAAGGATAAGCGAGGAAGGGATGAAAGATTAAGACTTCAAGTCTTAAGCTTAACACAAGTTTTTGTATTCAAAGTTGAGTATTCTTAAAAAGAAGGCTACAAGGCCATTAAATAGGCAAGGATGGCCGGTCATAAGAGGTTTCCTCCCTAGGAGGGTAACTTTCTATGCTACGTCAAATAGCTTACATCCGATTCTAATAATCCTAAATAACCGGTGTAATACCTTGACAAACAACTGAATACTAACTTTGCTAGCTAATTAATCAAGAATACAAGCTTTCCTTTTGCTGAAGGAAGTCCATTTCGGCGCCCACCATAGGGAGAAGGGAAAAATCTGAAGTTAACATGTGTCCTTGAAGTGGTCAAATCCAATTTTGCCTTGTGTTCTTCTCCCATTGGTTCACATGCTTCACATTCATTGGACCACCATGGAATACGTGTGTAGGCTTATGACTGGACCCAAGATGTTGTTTTGAGGCTAAGCAAATCCTCTTTGCTAGGTAAAAACAGCCGGCTAAGCAAGGGATATGATTGGACCAAAATAAAGGTCCATTCTTACAGCGACACTCAGCTGCTTGTCGTGGTCCAATCAGGGTGATTTTTACCTTGTTAGAAAGCTGCTGAAGACTAGTTTAATCTCCAATTTGAATCATCTCATTTGGGCTGCTGTAGCTCCCGTGATTAGCAAAACATTGAAGGTATATCACTGCAGGACAAAATCTGGATAGCCCGTGAAGATGCTTGAATTTCGTGGACCAAATGAACTCCAATTAACTTGAAACCACTTGGAATTGAAAGCTGAAATCTAGCTCTTGAAGGGCAGCAAAAAAATTGGACTTTTAAAACATATTTAAGCCTCCATAATTAAGTAAACAAAGCCGGGCTTAACATCGGATGATATCCCGGGTAAAGCAAAATGATCTTGCCTTGCCAAATGACTTTGGATCAAAGATTGAACTGATTTTCTGGGATCATTTGAGACCTCATGGACTAGATGATTAATCGTAGATGGTCCTCCATCAAAGATAGCCCTAAACTATTGATGATGTGGCATTGCAAAAAAATGACACGGCTTAACATTAGACAAAATTGCTAACATGTTGTTGTAGTAGTAGTAGTAGTAGTAGTAATAATAATAATAATAATAATAATAATAATAGATTTTTTAAAATAAACTTGGTAAGGCTAACTAACTTTTTTTTCTAGTAGAGAACGACTGAAAGGCATATATGTTAACAGCTATAAGTGTAAGACTAGCGTTAACCCGAATAGTACAAATCGAAATGCAACACATGATCTGTTAGCTTGTACAGATAATACAAACCATTTTTTCAACTTGAATTCACATTGTGCTGACCCAAGTTAAAGTAAATATTTCAAAGTTTATTCACCTCATATCTACTGAATTTTGTTGATTACATACTTCTTATTGGATGGATTGATATACACCTTATTGCGTACTAACTCGACTTATTGACACTACTTTGATTGGAATCTAATTAAGGTGAAACATTTATAAATATGAGTTTAACCTCGTAAAATCAATCTAATCCTAATACAAAACTCTACCAACTATAGTCGATAAGACAATATACATAGAATGAGTTATTGTTCCATTATTGACATCGGACAATATAATGAAGGGATTTTTAACATAAGATTGACAATACTACTTCTAAAGGTAGGTTGTGTACAAATTTTAAAGGAATAATTATCCAAGTTAATTTCATGTCAAATTGATTAATGGTATTTTAAATATATCAGTATGTTTTGATTGGACTTACTTTGACTTCATTTTATAAAATGAAGTCGGTTTTATTTGAATCATATGGAGTTGGGTTTAAATCAAAAATACTAATATTATTGTAAGAGTAATTTGAGTGGTAAGCTTAGGTAATGAGGTGTACATTAATTTTCCTATATCATTATCTTAGATAATTAGGTAGGGGTGAATTTTTCAATTTTTTGCATATAACGTTTATCAATCTATGAATACCAATTTATGCAACATGACTTGTAATTAAACCAAGCCATGCAATTTCTAACCAGATAAAGGGGAGAAAAAGTGATAAAAATCATGTCATTTTTTCACAAGCAACGTAAGCAAATAGTACATTAGAGAAAATAAAGCCTAACACAATTAAAGGGTATTTTCTTTAATTTTATGGTTTAGGGGTGTCTTCTACCATTAACAGAAAGTTGAAGGGCATTTAATTTTCAGCGCTCCCTCTTTGATGACCATCCTTCATATGGTGTTCGACTTTCATCAATTTCTTCTACTATCAGCTCGTAGACGGCAGCTGACAATCAGAGAAATCAGATACTTAATAGGAGAATAACAAATAAGTAATATATCATTCCGCTCGTACCACTCTGGCTGCCACAAGATCTGCACAATTCATGGATAATCACAAAAATAATTACAGTTCGTTCAATGGATTTCAGACCTTGCCATTTAGTTTCAAATACAGAAAAAAGAGAAGAACAAAAGGCATCAGATCTTGAACATTGACCTAAAGGACTGCAAAATTGAATCTTCCCTTCAACAATAGCATCTGAACCCACTATTTGTAGACGTGCTGCAATTGTGCAAGCATACTTCTCTTCTCACCCATTCCTTTCTGTGGGAGAAGACGGTAAAATGTTCACACTAGGCATGATCAAAACAAAGCGAGCTGTGACGAAGACTATCTTTCACAATCCAGAATCCTGATGATTTGCATGCTTACACAGATGCAACCTTCACAATTAATAGCATAGAAGCAGAATATTCATACCTTGATTATCATTTTATGTGTGAATCAAGCCATTGAAAGATCTCATTAGATTGCAAGCTTGTCATCTCATGATATCCATAAGCAAGATTTAGCTCTTCTTGAATGTACTGCCTCACAGGAGGCATAAATGGTAAAGCAATGTTATTCTCCTTCAGCACTTCTCTCCAAGGTGTCACACGCCCATCATTCTTCATGTACCCATTTGGATCAATGTAACCTTTCTCAAGGAAAGCTTCGAACAGCTTCGAAGACATCTTCCGATCAAGGCCGGGAACTCTTTCAGCAAGCCAATTAGTCGTAAGTGGAATTTCCATACACTTGATCTCTTCAACTTCGACGCCCGCCTTTCTTAGAATTTTAATATGGCTATCAACCTTTATTGCTCTTTCGAAATCCTTTGGCATGTGGACAAAAAGGGTAGGCGGGTAGCCAGATGGAATACTATCCATTTGGTCATACAATCCTGAAGCAATCATAAGAACAATACCTCGAAAATTTACCTCTGTTGCAAGTATAGAGAGAAAATAACCACCTGAAGAGGCCCCTAAGCCAACTAGTGGGACTTGAACCAAGCCATTCTTTTCCAGCCACCATCTAATAATATCACTAACCCGTATCGTCTCCTGCCCATATGTCCAGCACGGTTTGGTGCTAGATACAACAAGAACAGCATATTTATGAGCAAGAGCATCAAGCACAATTTTGCTTTCTTCAGGCAACCCCACACATTTTGGACATGTAAGACATCTGACCCAAAAGTTACGAGGGCTGCCACCACACCCATGAGCAACAAAGAGCACTGCCTTTGGATCATCTGGTGTTTCCCATATGATTTCTGTTCCATTTACAATCTCAACAGTTGGCTTAGGGAATTTTGCAAATCCAAGGGTTTCTGATGCATGAGTGTGTCCTCTTTCAGTGACAGGCCTTTCCACAGCATGATGACTAGATAGTAAAGTGACAGCAACAACTAGACCCAGGGTGATGACCAGAACAGACAAACGGAAATTCTGAGCAGCTCGCCGTAGAAAGGGTGATTGATTCGTTTTTATTAGCATGGTTTGCTGCTGTAATGGGACCACCTTTAGACCAGATCAATGGAGGCTCACCAAAGAATGTCAAAGATTCATCTATACAGACGATGAAACAAACAATGGCTTTTTTTGTTTGGGGGGGGGGGGGGGGAAGGGTTCGCATATTTCTAGGCATCATGTTTTGTATTGAATCAAAGCAATTAAATGAAAGTAAGTAAGCGATCACATTTATCGGCACTTGACATCAAAAGTGGACGAGAAATCCTCATCGCCAAGACACCATCTAACTGGACAGATCTTCACTACATCAATAGCTAATACAACAATCGAATCAAATATCACTTTTTGCATCCTCTGAATGTCAGATTATCTGAACAAAACAACGGAATAATATGAACACAGCGAGGAATTTACCGGAAATTCCAATTAAGTCATGGAATATAAAAGGCAAATCTGAACCAATGACAGCACCCCCTTCCCCCTTCGAGAAATGAACAAATGACATTATTTTTCACTACGAATATCAAAATATAATGCAATGAAATTTTTGAAGATTTCCCATCTAACGATCCTTTTTTTTTTTTTTTTTTTAAAGTTCTCCACATAGATATTAAGCAAAATAGAAGGGGCAAAAACGCGACCAAAAACTAGGGTTGTAGATTACTAGAAAGAAACGGCCAATCTCAAGAGTATTGAACAAGGTCAAGAGATTGTACCTGAAATGTGCCATAAGCAAAACGAATGGAATCACTAAATCTCTGCCATAAACGATCTCTTCCCCTCCGTCATCATCTAATCGCCACAATTTGTTCGTCACCCGATTCGAAAATAAACAACAGAGGATTGTGAAATTGTCAAAAATACAACCCAATGTAGAAAGAGAATGTCCGACTACAAACGAAAAGAGAGGGAGAAAACAGGGAATGGAAAAGAAAATATGAAGATGATCTTCAAAGTAGTAATTTATTAATTACTAATTCCTCCTAGTTAGTTGAATTCAACTTTTCTGAATGCCTGCTTGCATTTAACTGGAGCTCTGCTCACCTTACACTCGACATCCCACATGCCTATGGTTGCCGCCGGATGGATCTCTGATCGGCATATTCTGTTTCTGCGTTTTAGAAGAAAACAAAGTAAGAAATAAGAGAAACAAGACGAAAATAAGCAATATTCCCTAAAAATATCTGTTCTCCCCTTTATTTTTATTTTTTTAAATAAAGTTTCAAAATAATGTACTTTGTTGTTGTTGTATTATTATTAGTATTATTATTATTATGAAACTTCTCTATCTTCTAAAATCAATAGAAAATAGTGTATTAAAAAGGCACTCTTAAGAAATTTTCATTCTGTAAACATGATAAATTGTATGGGACGGAAGAAGTAGTAATTAAGGCCTAGTCAAGTTCGACTTATTTTTTGCACCCATAACTAAGGCTCTTTTTTTTAAAAAAAAAAATAAAGTTTAGCTCAATCTAGTTCAGAAAAAATAAATTCTAGAATAATAATTCAATTGAGAAAAATAAGTTCAGTTTAGTTCAATTTAACAAACATTAGTTCAAAATTTAATAGAAACAGGTTTGGTTCACTTTAGATAAGTTCATTACAAACACGTTGAAAAGAATAGGGTCCAAATAATATGTGCCATGGCAAACACTATTTGTATTAGGGAAATTGACATCATGACATCAAGGGCCTCATCAAAGTCTTTGGTAAACTAAACATACTTTTTTCTTTGGACCGATAGGCTTGAGGGGGAAAATTGGGAAAAAAAAAAGTTTAAAATATCCAACACATAAAACCTTAAACAGTGTACACGTAAACACTTTTTTTTAGTGCTGAAATGCATACAAATGTGAGGCGACTATTTAGCCAATAATTGGTGTGTTTGCTATCACCTAAACCTGATCAATGAATCGGGACCTCGCTTAGGCTGACCTGACCCGACCTGACCCGAACAGAAAAATTGAGGGCTCAGACAACTATTTTTGTCGTTTGACCCGACCCTACCCGATCCTTAATACAAAGGTACCCACATATGGTAAGGACCGGGATCGCACAGAGGTTCCGACCCTCTTACCCAACCCACGACCCTCACCTAAGAAAAAAGGAAACATTGAATTTGAAAAATCAAAGTCATTTGGCATCTAGGCAGCCCTTAGTTAGCGTTTTAGGGTTTCATTTGCTAAATTGCTTTGCCTCAATCTACTGCTTTCGCCTTCCCCACTCCTCCGCTCCAGATCTGATCCAAACACCCGACCGGTGACTCCTCTTGGTTGCTGACACCGGCGACAACTCGAGTCTCGCTCCAATCTTGCTTTGCTGCTTTTACTCGAGTCTTGCTCGAGACCTCGAGTCACGTCTTCCTCTCTTGGTCCTACTGCTGTAGTTCGCTTGGTCCTGCTAATGTGGTTCACGTTTGCTTTGTTTGGTTCACTCAGACAATTATTTTTGGCCTTTGACCCAACCCTACCCTTAATGTGGTGAGGGCGGGGGTTGGGCAGAGGTTCTGACCCTCTGAACCAACCTGCAACCATCACCTAAAGAAAAAGGACAAATTGAATTTGAAAAATCAAAGTCATTTGGCATCTGGGCAGCCCTTAGTTAGCATTTTAGGGTTTCTTGGATCGTCTACCTCTTATTCGGGTGGTAACTTTTCTAGTGATGATAACTAAGCTAAATCGGATGGTTAGGCTATATTTGTCACTCAAGAGACAAGACATTCCAAACGGGTAAAAGTGAGCTTGATTTATATTTGGGAGAACCAAACCATTCGAGGATTGAGGATTTGGACATATTAGATTATTGGTTAAAGACTTCTACTAGATATCTCATGCTTGCACTTATGGCTCGTGAGCTTTTGAGTATTCTAGTTTCAATCGTAGCCTATGAATCTGGTTTTAACATTGGTGGGAAAACAATAACACCCACAAAAAGCTCTTTGAAACTAAAGACTGGCCAAGCTTTGATCTGTCTTCAGGATTGGATGCTAGCGATGGAGGAATGTATTACATTTATTTTCTGTGATTCATTTACAAACATAGTTAATGTTTGTGGTTTAATGGATATCTCTATCTTATACTGTTACTTTTTTTAATTTTAAATGATTTTTGGTCCAATATGCTTGTAATGCAAAAATGAGCAACTTTGTAAAAAATTTCGGGTTGGGTATGGTTCGATTTTGGTAAATTCAAGTTTCGGATCCACTTTTGGGTGAGCATATTTCAAATGCCAGGTTAGGTATAGGTCTGGGTCGTTTAGTTTGGGTTTTAGATCTAGGGTAAGCTTTGCCAGTTGTAAGCTCAAGTGATTAAGATGATTAAGAATATATGGATGGAGAAGATGATAACATAATTCTTTGAAAACATCAAAAGGGGTATGTTTTGAATATCTCATTTTTGTTTCTTATTTAAAACCTCAAAACGTTTCAAGATCATGATTAAGGTTTGCTTTTTTTTGTCTACATTGAAGAGCTAAGTGTATTTTGATGGTTTTTCTGGTGCTAATTTTGATCATTGTGGTGCTGATTTTGGCGTTGCTAGGTGTCGTGTTCTTATTTTGTGTTACTGTTATGCTGCTATGTTGCTGTTGTGCCACTATTGCGCTGCTACTGTGTTACTCATGTGTGACTACTATGTTGCTACAGTTTGGTGCCGTATGGTGTTCGATGAAGTTGTCTAGATGTCGAGAATAGTTATTTCAAGTGAACACAATGTTGTAGTTACTAAATTCAGACACTAGAATTATTGTAATAATCATTGTAAATGTTGGAACATCATCTTGTTGCTAGGGCCTTTGTTCATGAAGGTTCTTTGACATTGAACTTTATGTGAGGGAAAAAAGCGCTTTCAGAAAAATCTCATTTTATATAAAGAGGACTTGAGGGTCAGGTACGACCCACTGACCCGAGGTTATCCGCAAGGTTAAGGTCATGGTTGGAGATGTGCTGACCCATATGACGGTCTGGTAGGCCTAGGGTCAAGAAACCCTAACTACCGACTCTCATGACCGGACCCTTAGTTTGATCAGGTCTATTATTGCGCTTTGTTATTGAGGCCGTGAGCTTGAATTTGCAACATGCTAACTTTTTTGTTTTCAATTTTTTTTGAATTTTATTTGTTTCTTATTTCTTCAATTTATGGAGTTGAGCATTGTATTTTATATATTCGAGCAATGTATTGTATCATATTGAACATTTTGTTTTACTTATTTGAGTATTTCCCAAGTCTATGGACATGGACTATAATATAAGCACCGTAAAAAATGCATATATTAAAAATGGGTGTAAAACGTTGAACATGGTATGCAGATATTAAAGTGAAGAATATAAAACTTCCAACATAATATGGGAAAAACTTTAGCAGGGATCAGTGCCATTTTTCATTCAAGTAAAAAATGGATTAATTCAAGAGGAAACTTGGATCTGAAAACATGAGACATATGGCGTCAATTCTCCCATTTGTATTTGGAAGTTCAAGCATAAAGGAGTCGAAGAAACTTTAACTCGAATATAATCCATTTAGGAATAATTTGGTCGAAAATCCGTAGCTCGCACCTAATTTAATAAATTGGTATCCTGCTTCTAATCCATTTAAAGTTAGCCATTGAGATATCCCCTTGATAATTACGACTAAAGATTCTATATACATTAAGTTATAGGTACAATAAATCCTTTCCTCATTGTATCATACATACTGCATTTGTACATTATCTGGCCCTAAGAAAAGCTGCAAGGTTATAAATATGCCACATTCAAGTTAATTTACACCTGTTTATTAGAACTGACTTTGTCATGAGGTATGCGCTTGTAAAAAATTTATTAAGGAAAAAAAGTTCAAAAGTTTTATAACAGAAAGCATGTTGAACGTATTAATAATTAACCAACAAAATTGGAGAAAAAGATTCCCAAGTTGCTAAGAATTTAGTTAATAAATTGATCCGAGGATGTTTTAATTTGGGACAAAATATCCATCTTAACGTAACTTATTATGTGCATCAAACCTTCATAACTAAACAAATTAAGATTCTTGACCCCTATTTTTTGTTGAATTTATTTCATATTATATTGTCATCTCAACTTTTACTAAATCTTTCCTATGGCAATCTAGTTGCCATCAGAATGGCATATTGTTTACAAATAGCAATTAAAAAGAATTTTGTTTTCCGATTATTAACTCGGTACCAAAGAGCATGAATTGCCAATGGCAAATTACAAATAATCGTTGGATGAACCACTAAGTTCTCTACAAAGAGAGATGAATATTCTAAACTCTGAGAATACCATCGAAGGAGTGCTAGTTCTCTACTAACGTCAATGACCACAATTGATCAAAAACTACATGAAAAGACTTCATGCCGCTAGACAAATAGGCCAATTAGAGGCACAAAGAAATGCATCTATGAGACATCATGCTTACTTCCTTTGATCGAGCTATTTTTTTCAAATTTCTAGTGATCCTTCGAATGATTGCAGTTTTGCTCCCAATTAAGGAAATGCTAGCACACCCCAAAGTTTCTCATGCGATTTCTATGAAGGTGGGTGAGTTAGACCTTGCTTTGGTAAGCAACTTATGTTGAACATTAATGCTTGGTGTCATATTCACCATCTCAAGATCCTTTTCTCTTTCACCCGTTGCTCAAGTCGTCTTGAAGTTTTATAACCTCATTGGTGCCAGATAAGTTAGCATTATATGGAGATACATAAGAGGGTACAATTCACAAGAGCAATAGAAACCTACTTTAAAAAGATAGAATTTCAATGAATCAATTTAGTGGCTGAAATCTAACTTCAAATAACAACCAATCTTATAAGAGCAGAAGTCGTTATGCTATTTAGTTTCAATGACAAAATCAACAAACAACTAAGGTAGATTTAAAGGAATTTAAGATTGCAATCTTCCATACCACAAGATGTGCCAAAGAGCATTTGGATCTCAAAATGCCTAGAATTGTAGATCCTTTGCTAGCATGTATCTTATTACTTAATCCATTCTATAGGAAGGTAGGTGAAATTATCCTAACTGGTGATTAAGAAAACAAGCAAGCTATTACAAAGGCCATTATAGCAACTAGAACTGCATGCCTAAATAGTTGGCATTAGAATTTTGTAATGATAAAAGTGGAATAGTTGCACATTGACAAATTAAGAATCCTTGTGCATGTTCATAAGCGAATTAATGAGTTGGTCCAACCATTGTCAATTAGTTTCGGGTTGAGATCATATGGACTTTTATCCATTGCTTACTTTGTTCAAGGCTAAATTTCTGAAATCTAATAGGAATTTATAAGGTGTAAGCAAAATGCTATCATCTTAATTACTATTTAATGTGCGAATCAAACCATTCAAACATCTTCTACGATTGAAAGCTTGTCATCTCAAGAAATGCATAAGTAAGATTTACGTCTTGTTTAATGTACTCATCATTGTATTGTGTCAAGGGAGAGTCATCTGGCAAGGTAATGTTATTTTCCCAGAGAGCTTTTCTCTACTCGTCCATCATTTTTCAAGTACCCATTATCATCAATGTAGCCTTTGTCATGAAGTTCTCCAAAGACCTTGGAAAATGTCATTCCATCAGACCTATGAATTCTATTAGTGAATCAATTCGGTGTTATTAGGACTTCCATCAACTTCAACACCCACCTTTCCTAGGCTTTGAATATTGGCATGAACCTTCTTCATCCATCAAGTATCTTTCGGCATTTAGACAAATAGGGTATGAGCGTAATCACATAGAATGTTTCCATCTGATCATACAATGCTGAAGCAATCATGACAACAATACCTGGAAATCTCAAATTTATCATATGGAGAGAAATAACCGCCTGATGAGGCCCCTAAGCCAAATAGTGGAACTTTAACCAGGTCATTCCTTTGCAACCACCATATGATAATACAAATAACACTTAGCCTTTCCTTGCCATATGCCCAGCTCCATTGATAGCTTGATACAACAACAATAACAACTCCTGAGTAAGTACCTCATGCACAATTTGGCTTTCTTTAGGTAGCTCCATGCAGTTTGGACAAGAAAGGTATCTGACCTAAAGTTATAGGTGCTACTGCCACACCTATGAGCAACAAAGAGCACCACTTTTGAATCATTTGGTATTACCCATATGATTTTGGTTCTACCAACAAACTCAGTAGCCAAGCTAGGTGCTTTTTCAAATTCAAGAGTTTCTGATCAATGAGTGTGTCTTTCCTTAGTGACCATAATAACTATGCTCAGCTAAATAATAATGACAGATAATTGAAAATTCTGAGTAGTTTGGCCTAAAAAGGGTGGCTGACCTGATTATTGGACTTAGAGCATGATACACCCATAAGACATGTGGGTCCAATAAGCATAATAAGTTGACAGCTTAGCCACCTTAAAAACACAGGACACCAACGGTTTCATAGAGAGAGTTTTCTACACAAAATCCTTCGGCTCTTAGGCTGTGAGATCGTGAAGTTTCTCCAAACAGGGAGTTCCTTTCTTGACAAGTGATTCAAAGCCAAAATTCAATCGTCTTCCATTGCAGGATTCTGGTAAATCTGTTTATGTTCATTCGATGTATTAATTCATTCACTGGCATTAGAGCCAATCGCCTAGTTTCCTAGTTGGATGTACTTTCGTAATTCATGCCCTAAACATGCTAATAGCTGCATGCTTGTTTTTAATTTTTGCTTTGTTGCTTCACAAACTCGAAAAGTTCATGCTATTATTTAATGTCTAATTTATTGATGGATTTTCATGAAATTATGGATTCTAATAGTGTAACAGCCCCGGCCCCAAGGGCTAGAAGCATTACGTTTTCTTAACTTTTTACTTAAATTTTAGGGCGAAACGGACAGAGTTTCCCCTAAAAACTGATCGTTTCCAGGCTAAACGCCTTACAATAAATCCCTGTAAATCAATGGAAGCGTAAAATATTTAAAAGAAGTTCAATGGCTACACGCTGGAGTTCATAACTCAACGAGCCACCCGCTAGGAGTACACCACACAGAATAATTCATTAATAAAGAAGAAATGAAAGATACAACTCAACGGTTCACACAACTGGAGTATTGGGGTTTACATCCCAAATCATAACTAAGTTTGACCAAGAAGACATATAACTAATTAGATGGTTGGCTCGTACGGCTATACAGAGCGACCTTCAGACCATATGCGATACATGAACTAGAATGCTTGGTTTACATGTGTTTAGAAACTAAGAATACATTACATGACTTCATTAAAGATGTAAGTAGGCACACATGACACCCTGCAAGCTAGAATAGACTCCATCTTGGTATAGTTGACTCAACTTCTTCCTGCACAAGAAAACCTGGGGAAAAGGGGAAAAAGTAGTGGGATGAGCAACCACACGCTCAGTGAGTATCTCCCGACCCCCTTAAAATAAAATCGTTGCAAGCAATAATATCTTTAATAGTTACATATCACGTATTTATACTTCACTATCATATTAGGCATTCATAAAACCCTTATGGAAGGATCACTAAACATACACTTCACTTTAAGCACTCAAACACATTTCTATGTCTCTAAATGACCAAACTTCTTTACTAACAGGCAGTCAAACACTTAAGTAAGCGACGCGGCGCGGCTAAGCACAGAGGCTTTCTTTTTCATAAACATAACTTCTTAGCTTTCTATTCGAACTATGTATGAAACCCTATTCATATGATGTGCACATAAAGTTATCTCTTTTCATAATCATACTGTTCTTGACATTTCATTCATATGATATGCAAAAGGCACACATAAATTTCAAATCTCATTCAAATCTCATTCATAGGTTATGCGTGAAATATGACATAAGGCTTTCTTTTTCATGATCGTATCTTACTTAACATCTCATTCAGAAGTTACACTTGAAATGTTCACATAAAGCTTTATTTTCATTAGCACACTTTACTTAGATCTCATTCAGATGATATACACAAGCATCTGCCTTTCTTCTTGTGAAAGCCCTTCACTTAGCCTTGCTTGAAATCTCATTCTCATTTGATTCATGAGAAAGGCACAGAACATACATAGAAATCTTTTCTTCTTTCCATGAAAACACTTTGCTTAGCCTCTTGAGGCCCATAAAAACTCTTTTCTTAGCCTCTTTGAGGCTCGTTTTCATTAAAGGAAGCTTCTTTCGTATTGGTCGCATAATGGCCCTTATAACTTTTCACATTTCATTTGACTGGCGTCTTAGTGGCCCTTGAAACTTTCTTTCTTCTGAAATACTTAAAATGGCAAAATGCCAACTACTTTTTTTTGCTTAAAAGGAAAAATACATCTGGCGTAAGATCATTATAGGGTACTGATTGGGTGAAATCTATTCTCAAACGCCATAGTGAGACCTAATGCTCACGCTTAAGCTCTTACTCCCGGGATGGCTACATAACATATCGGACCATTACATTACCCTCGTCAGGTTCTTCTAGGTCCTCCTAGTACCAGGACTTATCTCCTAGGCTAACATCATTCATAACATATTGTTTGAAGCACATTATCTTAGCCAATTGAAAGCGTATCGGGCATAACGGCTAATAATTTGCTGCATCTCACAGCGAAATCATTTTTCATACATCGTACTTTCTTTTTAATCAAATTCTTTAGGAATTCCCCCGTTCAAGTGAGTTCACTCCCAAAACAAAGTTCGTATAGCTAAAATAGGCCATTGATTATTAATAGTCATGGCTGCTATTGCTTTGAAACACGAAAAACATCCTTTTTCAAAACAATACCTTCACAGGCATAATACATCTTAATAACATAAAAGGGAAGGGATGCACACATAATACATTCCAGCACTTCATGAGCCACACATGGCTTCGCAATCCACAGGATTGTGGTTAATTCACAACGCAGGCTCCCTCCTCACACGCACCATACCACAAGAACCTCGAACAACTCATAGTTCTTCCTCAAACCATCCAACTGCCATCTCGGTTTTGCAGTTCATTAATCATAACATATTATCATGCTAGCTTATGAGGAGGTAGGGTTTAGGTACTTACCTGGGCAAGCAACATCATTCAGTGGTGCATTACAGCAAGCATACATACGTATATATACAATCACATCCACATGTATAACTGTAGTACCTTACTTAGCAAATCAAGCATGAATTGACTCTAAGCATTTGTAGTTCACTTCAAAGTTATTAAATGAACAAGAGTTAACTAATCGTACATATATCAACCCTAAACATTTATGGTTTACTTCGAAGTTATTAAACGAACGTGAGTTAACTAATTGTACACATTTCGATTCTAAGCATTTATAGCTTACTTCGAAGTTATTTAATGAACAAGAATTAACTAATCGTACATATATCAATCCTTGACATTCATAAATCATTTCGAAGTTAATAAACAATTATGGAATAATTAAACATGCATACATTAATTCTAAGTATTTATAATTCATTTCGAAGTTAGAAAATGATTATGAATTAACTAAACGTACATACGTCGTTTCTAAATATATTTAATTTACTTCGAAGTTAGTTTTCAGGCATGTATTAGCTTAATGTATTCGAATCGAATCTACACATGCATAATTCACTTCGAGCTAGATTTTCAGGCATGAATTAACTGAATAGGTTCGAATAGGATCTAAACATGCATAATTCACTTTGAACTAAATTTCCAGGCATGAATTAATTGAATAGGTTCGAATAGAATCTAAACATGCATAATTCACTTCGAACTAAATTTTTAGGCATGAATTAACCAAACTAACATGTATCGATTCAAGCCACTTTCGAGTATTAATCAATTAAACTAACGTTTAACGATTCGAAGTCATTTTCAGGCATAAATTAACTAAAATTAATATGCATCGCAACTTAAAGCTTAAAACGATTTCGAAACTACTAATACTTAGGAGGCGAGAAAGACCCACCTCGATTCCATGCTAAAGGACTCGTTCTAAGGGCTTTGGCTTGAATTTGAGGGCCGAAAAATCTCAATCATCGATCCACTTAGTACCAAACGCACGCCCAACTGATGAACCCGAAACCCTAGTCCGTTGCCTTGCTCGAACTGAACCCTAGCTCTCGAATTTGGTGATGTTTGTGGCTGATTTGGGTCGAATTCAACCACTCAATTTATGGGGGAGGTCGATCACGGTGAGGTTGGCCGAATTCCAGTATATGGGTGGTGCTTCGAGGCTGCCCGAAGTGTCGCTGCCCGGCTCTGTTCGCGGCAAGAAGAGGAGAGAAGAGGGGGTGGTGAAGGTTGGCGAGGCGTTGGCTGCACACAGGGACCACCGTGGTCCCTCCTTGACTCACCGGCGAGGCGTGGGCATGAGGAAGGAGGTGGTCGGCATTGTGGTCACGTGTGGGGGAGATGGGGCAGAGGAGAGAGAGAGAGAAAGGGGTCAGGGGTTTTCGTGTCTTCCTGCCCCAAAATTCACCCCCCTTTTTACTCTTTCCTCTTTCCCTTTTTTTGGTTCATTGGTCAAAAGCTCAGTCAACTAAAGTCACCAGTCCAATCCCGTACCTCTTATTCTAAGCCTAATTGTTAATACGGCCTTCTATCGGCTATTCGCTCCCAAATATATATAAAGGTTCGATTTATTAGATATCGAAACTAATTCTAAGGTTAATAACCTACTCGCATTCGGGAAACGATTAAATAAATCGAATAACGACTAAATTAAACTATCGATATAATCTAAAGGCACAAATAGCACGAATTAACTTTAAAATCAATAATAACAATAATAATTCCTTTTTTAAAAAAATTATCGTTCACATGAGCACATATGTTAACAATTTAACTCGTAAAGTTAATGAAAATATGAATTTATAATGTAAAAAGGTAATACAGTTAGCTTAACGGAAAACAAAGAATGCGGGTCTTATATTCTTCCCCCTTTAAAAGAATTTCGTCCTCGAAATTCTAAATCTAAGTTCGGTCTTTCCTATAATGTACACACACAACTAGGATATATGCGGTAGGCTTTCAAAAGGTTTCATTTTGCTGACACTACTTCTTTTAAATCGAAAGAAATGGCTCATGGTATCCAGTCTCCTCTTTGCCAATCCTCTTCAAGCATTTGCACACTCTATTTAGGCGCCGAGGGCAAATCGCATCAAAGAGGGGCAATCAAGTTGGTGGGGAAATCCATATTGGGTTTGTTTTGAAAAATGAACAAAGGTTTTCGATAATCTAGACTCAGTTCACATGACAAGCACTAATTCTATGCATATACTTCTATAAGTGGGCATTGAAATGCATGACAATTGAGACAATGACATCTTAAAGTTATACACCAGCAGTTTCATTCTAAAACATGAATTCAAGTCATTTTTGGGACCACAATGATTAACATGGAGACTCCTATAACACATTTAGAATAACAAAAATGTCACATAGCACCACATAGCATCATTTAAGCATAATAGCGTCACATAGCATCATTTAAGTATAATAGCATGACATAGTATTGCATAGTATCAGCACTTCAGCATTCTCAAGTTTAGGAATTGGAGGTAACATGAAATCGGTTGATAACATGTAGCAAGCAATTCACAAAATGAAAGCATGTATGATTGACATTCCTATGTTCTTACATCAATTCCAGCTAACTTATGGGCCTTACATTCATGGTAACTTAAACAGGACATGTTAAGGTCATATGAAGGGGTTATACTCATCTAATAGCTTTAATGTTTGATTCATTGCAAGAATATGTTAGTGTAGGCTTCTAAGGTCGTCTCATCATGCTCTGGATATGTGTGTATGCAGTTATTCAGCTATAATATGGAATCATAGAATTCACAGAATGCAGATAACGTGTTAGAGGTCATGTCATGCCCTTATTTACAAAACTTAAATCATTGGCTAATCAAGCCACATGCCAAGCCAACTTAAGTCAAGCAAATACCAAGATACACATTTACTAAGCCAATCATTCACAAGATACTTGAAAATTGCGCATGATGACATGACCCCGAGTATTCTACCATGTTACTTTCTTACACATGAGATATATATCTCTATAGACGTGATTCATGTAAATATAGCTCTATTGTCATCTAATTATGCATTACATATATCGAGTTCAACTAGTCCAATTATAACACCAGAAAACAGTATTGATGGGCTGTACATAACGATTCAAGAGTCATGTCGTGTAACTAACTACATAAAGTCAAATTGTTCTAACTAATACAGTTGCAAGTTTAATCAAATTCAAGCAAGCAGTTGCCGAAACTCATTTTATTGGCATTTGATCACAAACACATTGATGGCCTTATAGGTATGCGTTAAGGTCTTATGAGGTGCAGCTGTCTCAAAGGTGATCATAGGAGTCCTACTGCTTATGTCACTCACCTTCGTAGGGATTGTTTACTACGTACAATTCCAAAGTCTGCCAGGTTCTTTCTCTTTTATACTTTCTAGGTATATCCGGGTTCATTTGAGCCTAAACATTGTCACCCCATTCACGAATAACAATCCATATAATAAAAAAAAGAACAAGTGATGCATGGTTTAGGCAATAGTGGCAAAGAAGGGAAACAGTAGGTACACTATGCAATGTTTAACGAGGTCCTATCATTAGCATTTAGTTTTTTAAGCATGCATGCGAAAATATCTCCTAATTTCACTCAGGCAATTCAAAATTCACAACAACAAGGTACCATTTAGTAGGATTATCAATTATAGCAACTAATTTCCAATCATTCCTTTCCCAGGTCAATACGAAGGATTCTATCGACGTACACATCTTAGCACATACACACTTACAAGCACCATTTGATGAACATAAGGGTGAGTATTTGTGAATCTAAACTACCTCATCATCACTAACGGAACGTTAATCGTTCGGTGTAAGATAAACCTGGCTCAACTCTAACTCACTAATCAGAAGACTTTAACCTGCAAGGTCCTTAGGTTTTCAAAAGGAAATGGTTTAACTACTTCTACCTCTCTCTCTACTAACTTTTGAGTACGTCTGCTCACTCCATTATGGGGCCTGAGGAGCAAATCATACTTTAGGGGCAAAGATGGGCTTTAGAGTTAAGGCTTTCCAATCATTCAATTTCAAATCGTCAAGGCGTATAAGTAAACAAGCAAACAACGTTCGATTGAATTAACATTTAAATCATTCATGAGAATACAAGTCATTCGACTTACACCCTTAACAATTCGTTCGTTCACTCGATTAGTGAGCTCACTCGAGCAGCATCTAGCTAGCTAAATATGCCAACATTCACATTAAACATGCATTTGTAGACCTAGTAGGCATATATCACATCATTATGAACGCGTTCCTATCGGACTATATGAATGCAAGACTCAGATCGCGGCCTATGGTCGCAGGACCATGCTCTGATACCATGAATGTAACACACCCAGCCCCTAGGGCTAGGAGCGTTACATTTTCTTAACTTCTTACTCAAATTCTGGGGAAAAGCAGACAGAGTTTCCCTTAAAAACTGATCGTTTTCAGGTTAAACACCTTACAATAAACCCCTGTAAATTAATAGAAGCGTAAAACATTTAAAAGAAGCTCAACGGCTACACGCCGGAGTTCATAACTCAACGAGCCACTCGCTCGGAGTACACCACACAGAATAGTTCATTAATAAAGAAGAAATGAAAGATACAACTCAATGGTTCACACAACTGGAGTATTGAGGTTTACATCCCAAATTATAACTAACTTTGACCAAGAAGACATCTAACTAATTAGATGGTTGGCTGGTACGGCCATACAGAGCGACCTTTGTACCATATACGGTACATGAACTAGAATGCTTGTTTTACATGCATTTAGAAACTAAGAATACATTACATGACTTCATTAAAGACGTAAGTAGGCACACATGGCACCCTGTAAGCAAGAATAGACTCCATCTTGATATAGTTGACTCAACTTCTTCCTGCACAAGAAAACTTGGGGAAAAGGGGAAAGAGTAGTGGGATGAGCAACCACACGCTCAGTGAATGTCTCCCGACCCCCTTAAAACAAAATCGTTGTAGGCAATAATATTTTTAATAGTCACATATCACGTATTCATATTTTACTATCATATTAGGCATTCATAAAACCCTTATGAAAGGATCACTAAACATAAACTTCGCTTTAAGCACTCAAACACATTTCTAGGTCTCTAAGTAACCAAACTTCTTTGCTAACAGGCAGTCAAACACTTAAGTAAGTGACGAGGTTAAGCATAGAGGCTTTCTTTTTCGCAAACATAACTTCTTAGCATTCTATTCGAACTATGCATGAAACCCTATTCATATGATGTACACATAAAGTTATTTCTTTTCATAATCATACTGTTCTTGACATTTCATTCATATGATATACATAAGGCACACACAAATTTCAAGTCTCATTCAAATCTCATTCATAGATTATGCGTGAAATATGATCATAAGGCTTTCTTTTTTATGATCGTATCTTACTTAGTATCTTATTCAGAAGTTATACTTGAAATGTTCACATAAATCTTTATTTTCATTAACACACTTTACTTAGGTCTCATTCAGATGATATACACAAGCATCTTTCTTTCTTCTTGTGAAAACAGTTTACTTAGCCTTACTTGAAATCTCATTCTCATTTCATTCATAAGAAAGGCACAGAACATGCACAGAAAACTTTTCTTCTTTCCTTGAAAACACTTTGCTTAGCCTCTTAAGGCCCATAAAAACTCTTTTCTTAGCCTCTTTGAGGCTTGTTTTCATTAAAGGAAGTTTCTTTCGCATTGGTCGTGTAATGGCCCTTATAACTTTTCACATTTCATTTGACTGGCCTCTTAATGGCCCTTGAAACTTTCTTTCTTCTGGAATACTTAACATGGCAAAATGCCAACTACTTTTCTTTACTTAATAGGAAAAATACATCTAGCATAAGATTATTACAGGGTGCTGATTGGGTGAGATCTATTCTCAAACCCCATAGTGAGACCTAACGCTCACGCTTAAGCTCTTACTCCCGGGACGGCTGCATAACATATCGGACCATTACATTACCCTCGTCAGGGTCTTCTAGGGTCTCTTAGTACTAGGACTTATCCCCTAGGCTAACATCATTCATAAGATATTGTCCGAAGCACATTATCTTAGCCAATTGAAAGCTTATCGATCATAACGGCTAATAATTTTACTATCTACCGCAGTGAAATCATTTTTCATACATCGCACTTTCTTTTTAATCGAATTCTTTAGGGATTCCCCTGTTCAAGTGAGTTCACTCCCAAAACAAAGTTTTATAGCTAAAATAGGCCATTGATTGTTAATAGTCAAGGCTGCTATTGTTTTGAAACACAAAAAACATCCTTTTTCAAAACAATACCTTCACACGCATAATGCATCTTAATAATATAAAAGGGAAGGGATGCACACATAATATATTTAAGCACTTCATAATCATTTCAACACAATAAGCCACACATGGCCTCGCAATCCATACGATTGCGGTTAATTCACAACCCAGACTCCCTCCTCACAAGCACCATACCACAAGAACCTTGAACCACTCATAGTTCTTCCTCAAACCATCCAACTACCATCTCGGTTTTGCAGTTCATTAATTATAACATATTATCATGCTAGCTTATAAGGAGGTAGGGTTTAGGTACTTACCTGGGCAAGCAACACCATTCAGTGGTGCCTTACAGCAAGCATACATACATATATATACAATCAGATCCACATATATAACTATAGTACCTTACTTAGCAAATCAAGCATGAATTGACTCTAAGCATTTGTAGTTCACTTCGAAGTTATTAAACGAACAAGAGTTAACTAATCGTACATATATCAACCCTAAACATTTATGGTTTACTTCAAAGTTATTAAACGAACGCGAGTTAACTAATCGTACACATTTCGATTCTAAGCATTTATAGCTTACTTCGAAGTTACTTAATGAATAAGAGTTAACTAATCGTATATATATCAATCTTAGACATTCGTAAATCATTTCGAAGCTAATAAATGATTATGGAATAATTAAACATACATGCATTAATTCTAAGTATTTATATTTCATTTCGAAGTTAGAAAATGATTATGAATTAACTAAACATACATAAGTCATTTCTAAATATTTATAATTTACTTCGAAGTTAGTTTTCAGGCATGTATTAGCTTAATGTATTCGAATCGAATCTACACATGCATAATTCACTTCGAGCTAAATTTTCAGCATGAATTAACTGAATAGGTTTGAATAGGATCTAAACATGCATAATTCACTTCGAACTAAAATTTCAGGCATGAATTAACTGAATAGGTTCGAATAGAATCTAAACATTCATAATTCACTTCGAACTAAAATTTTGGGCATGAATTAACTAAACTAACATGTATTGATTCAAGCCACTTTCGAGTATTAATCAATTAAACTAATGTTTAATGATTCGAAGTCATTTTCAGGCATAAACTAACTAAGCTTAACATGCATCGCAACTTAAAGCTTAAAACGATTTCGAAACTACTAATACTTAGGAGGCGAGAAACACCCATCTCGATTCCATGCTAGAGGACCCATTCTAAGGGCTTTGGCTCGACTTTGAGGTTCGAAAAATCTCAATCCTTGATCCACTTAGTCCCAAACGCACGCGCAACTGATGAACTCAAAACCCTAGTCCGTTGCCTTGCTCGAACTGAACCCTAGCTCCCGAATTTGGTGATGTTTGTGGCTGATTTGGGTCGAATTCAACCACTCAATTTATGGGGGAGGTCGATCATGATGAGGTTGGCCGGATTCCAGCACATGGGTGGCGCTTCAAGGCTACTCGAAGTGCCGCTACCCGGCTCTATTCGCGGCAAGAAGAGGGGAGAAGAGGGGGTGGTGAAGGTCGGCGAGGTGTTGGCTGCACACAGGGACCACCGTGGTCCCTCCCTGACTCACCGGCGATGCGTGGGCATGAGGAAGGACGTGGCCGGCATTGTGGTCGCGTGTGGGGGAGATGGAGTAGAGGAGAGAGAGATAGAAAGGGGTTGGGGGTTTCCGTGTCTTCCTGCCCCAAAATTCACCCCCTTTTTACTCTTTCCTCTTTCCCTTTTTTTTGGTTCTTTGGTCAAAAGCTCAGTCAACTAAAATCACCAGTCTAATCCTGTACCTCTTATTCTAAATCCAATCGTTAATATGGCCTTCTATCGACTATTCGTTCCTAAATATATATAAAGGTTTGATTTATTAAACATTGAAATTAATTCTAAGGTTAACAACCTACTCGCATTTGGGAAACGACTAAATAAATATAAACGATTAAATTAAGCTATCAATATAATCTAAAAGCACAAATAGCACGAATTGACTTTAAAATCAATAATAGCAATCATAATTCTTTTTTAAAAAAATTATCATTCACATAAGCACATCTGATAATAATTTAACTCGTAAAGTTAATAAAAATACGAATTTATAACGTAAAAAGGTAATACAGTTAGCTTAACGGAAAACAAAGAATGCGGGTCTTACAAATGGAGCATGATGAGAGCTCTAATTTGATATATTTTATGTATGATTTCGTTGAGCATATTGTACATAATTATGGAATGAAATCACAAAGTTTTTTGCGTGTGCAAAACCCAATTCGATTCTTGAAAAGTTGATTTCATTCAATTTCTTCCAAATTGATACTTAAATGATATTACCTAGTTAATCTATAAGAGAAGCCCCCAGCTTATTAGTTTCTTTGATCGAAACTTTGGATAAATTTTGCCAAAGAAGTTGCCACCTATTTCTAGGGTTTAAGTCGACTTGTAGAACTCAATTCTGGGTTAGACTTAGTCTAATTTTTGATCAATTGATTCTTGATTAATGTTTGGCGTATGATTATGTGGAAAAGCCCAAAAATTTTGTGGAATCATACCAATTTTTTTTGCTGAATTTGGCAAATGTTTTGTCGAAACCAAGGGTTAGGGTTCGTATTTTCAAACCCATTTTTGATAGATTTCGATAATCATTTCTTACAATTGATTTATGTCTTTTATTACCCATAACGATTTGACCCAAAGCCCTCTAAAATCAGCTGCAAATTCACCTGAATTCGACCGAAATTTGGCAAACTATTGACGAAAATTTCGGGGGTTACGATTTATATTTTGAACTCGTTTTGATATGTTTTTGGTCATTTTCATTTGCAATGGGTTTTTGCATTTTGTTACCCTCAAAGTTCTGAGGAAAAGCCCTCTAAAAGGCGCTATAATTCACCTAAACTTGGCCAAAATTTTGGCGACAAGTCGATGGCAATCCATCACCAAATCATGCAGTTTTTCGGTCAATAAAACTATTTTTGGGGTCTTTTTTACCATGTTTTTCACAAGCTGATGATCCAATCAACCCTAAAACAAGTTTAGGATAGGTCACAATTACTGAATTGCATCATTTAGGCAAAAAGGGTGAATTAGGATGAGTTTTTTTTGCCACGGGTCATGTGGACTCGTTCTTTGCGTTAGTCGGGTCTAGAGCAGCTAGAAGGAAGTGACGACGACCCCGACATGTGAGGCACATGACTATTTTTTGATGTGGATGATGAACATGTAGAATATAACTTGATTAAAGCTTCAAAATTTTCTTTTTCCTCTGGTGAGTGTCATTGGATTGATGCAGTGGATAGTTTGGTACAAAAGACCATTTCTAGTAATGATTCTCATAGTCCACTTGAGTGTTGTTTATTAAATGATGGTACTACTTGAGATGAGAACCCGAAAATAGTAATCTGTGCTCAATTCCTGGAAGCTTCCCCATTAGTTAACTCATCCCTTGCCAAGGTGGAAATGCTAGTACCTGATGAAGCACCCTTGTCAGATGGGAAACGTGTCCCCAAGGTAGAATTAAAACCTCTTCCTTTTTCTTTGAGGTGTAAGTTTCTTGACTCCAATTTTACATATCCTGTGATTGTGAATACATGTTTAAATGCATCTCAAGTGGACACTTTGCTAAGAATACTTAGGTTTCATCATAAGGCCATAGTATATACTCTTGATGACCTTAAAGGAATTCACGCTTCTATGTGTATGCATCATATTTTGATGGAAGATGACGATAAACCCGCAATTGAACTCCAAAGGAGGTTGAACCCCAATATGTAAGATGTGGTCAAGAAAGAAATTTTAAAATTGCTCAAGGTCGGCATTATCTACCCCCATCTCTAATAGTAGGCGGGTAAGCTCGGTTCATATTGTGCCTAAAAAGGGGGACTGACGGTGGTAAAAAATGAGAATAATGAGCTAAGACCTACTAGGACAGTTATGGGGTGCGTATGTGTGTAGACTATAGGAAGTTGAATAAAGCCACTCGTAAGGACCACTTTCCCTACCCTTCATCGGCCAAATGCTCGAGAGGCTGGAAATGAATCCTTATTTTTGATGCTTAGATTGCTATTCAGGTTACCCTAGTGACTAGGAAAAACCATATTTACTTGTCCATACGGTATATTTGCTTATAGGAGAATGACATTTGGGCTGTGTAACGCCCTTGCCACTTTTTAACGACGTATGATAACTATCTTTTTTGACTTTATTGAGGACATAATGGAAGCCTTTATGGATAATTTTTCTATGTATGGTAGAACTTGTGACTATTGCTTGTGTAATAACCGAAATTCTTAACCTGGGGCTAACTGTTTGGGTTAATGTTTTCAATAACTGTGCTCAATTTAATTAGCCAAGTTAGATTAGTTGTTTGCGCACTAATTAGGTATAATACTTATAAGGAGTAATTTTATTAATTTTTCCAATTTCATTACACGATTATATGAAATTAGTGGGCTCGTAAAAAGTTAAGTCGAGGCGTAATTACGTGAAATTAACAAGTCGTGTAAGGACATTTGGGATTGAGATTGAGCAAGATTAGATAATTTGGGACTGAACTTGGCTAGCAGGCAGTATTAAACCACCAAAATAAAAAAAAAGAAGAAGAAAGAAACTAGGGGGGCCGAAGCCCCCTTCTTCTAAAGGAAACAAGTAAGGGGGCTCTACCTTCATCCACCTTCTCCACCAGCCTGACGTAATCAAAGATGTTGAAAAAATCATGTGTAAGGTTTTGATGATAACAACCCAAATGTACCAATCAATATGCTATTATGCTATGCTTGAGTAGTGTGCTAGAATTGTGTGTTGAGACAGATTGCAAACATCCTGGAGAACAGTTCGAAGAAGCGTGGAACACCAAAGTGAATATGTATGCACAACATCAAGGAGGTCAAAGGATCACAAGAGTCTTAGGGTTAATTACTGGTTGCATTCATCTAGATTCTTGTTAATATGCCCATCAGAAGATCTTAACTTAACACTCACGTTGAAGGAATTTCCCGTGCTAACTCAGAACACTGCTTAGAACAGTTTAAGCAATCAGGTCTGTAGTGTTCCGAGGGTAACATATAAAACTCTTGTCCCAAAGATTTTCAAGTATTTTTCTTCTGCCAAAATTCCTAACATATTTAGGATCGATTTTCTGATAATATTTTGTCTTACAAAGAGTCCTTCACTAAATAATATTGTTTTCCTAAAAAGATACTATCAAAAGACTTTATCTTAGCCTTTAAGATGTGATTTCCAAAAGAAAGATAATGTTGAGAGATTCAATTCCGTTTGGAATACTGATTATTTTTGAGAGTTATTGCTAAAATCCAAAACCTCCCATATACTTGCGACACAAGTATTCCGTGGGTATATAATCTGTTGCCTCTTAACGTTTTCATTCAAGGTTTTCTAAGGGTTTAAAATTGTCTTCGTGAATCTGAATTTTCTGAGAGAAAACCTTCAAAGGGAGTGCTAAATCGAGTCTTTCATATTAGTATAATAGGGATTGTATTGTACCTTAGATTTAGCTTGCCTAGAAGCATTCAAGTAAGGTGTCTTGCAATTTCTTTCTTTCATCATTGAATCAAGAAATTGTCCAAGTCTTAGGAGACATTGGATGTGGTCTCCTAGGAGATGTTGGACGGGTTATCTGTGTTGTCCAAGTCATTAGACGTGGTCTCTTAGGAGACGTTGGACGTGGTGTCCGTGTAACTAGGGTCTCGGGGTAGACTAGTTATGTGTGTTACGTGTGTAACGAATTCGGCCCATTTAGTGAAAGTGTGCTGAAATCCTACAGTGATAGGCCGTGGTTTTTACACCTCAGTTGGGCTAGAGGTGGTTTTTCACATAAAAATATTATGTCTGCTTTGCTGTTTCCGTGATTATCCTTGTCTCTGCCTTACTGCAAACACGCGTTCCAAACAGTGCTGATGAGTGTTTTGAGAAAATCGAAAAAACTGGTAGACACAATTCATCCACCCTCTTGTGTCCTTATGTGAGTAAATCTAACAAGTGGTATCAGAGTAGAGCTCTCATATTTAGGTTAACACCTTGAGAGATCCTGAAAAGATGAATGCTCTACAAGGAATCTTAAAAGGTCAATATGTATCCAAACCTCCGTATTCAATGGACAGCACTACAACTAGTGGAAAAATCGAATGGAGAACTATATCCAAGCTGAGGATTATGAGTTATGGATACTCATTGTGAATGGTCCTTACATTCCAGTGAAAGTCACAACTGATGGGGAGACTGTTCCTAAGGAGCTGAAGGAATCCGATTCAGACGACTTTAGGAAGATGGAGAAGAATGCCAAGGCTAAGAAGCTGCTGTATTTTGGACTCGGAGCTGACGAGTACACTCGCATCTCAGAGTGTGAATCCGCAAGGGAGATATGGAATGCCCTTCAAGTAGCTCACGAAGGAACCAATCAAGTCAAGCAATCTAGAATTGAGCTATTGGTGACGAAATATGAGCTATTCGAGATGAGCGATAAAGAAACAATCATGGACATGTATACTCGGTTCACTCATATTACTAATGAATTAAAATCGTTGGGAAAATCCTTTACCACTGAAGAGTTGGTTAGGAAGATCCTACGACTTTTACCTCATTCATGGGAATCAAAAATCACTGCGATTCAAGAAGCAAAAAAGATGAATGAGATCTCCTTGGATGAGCTTATTGGGAATCTACAAACATATGAGCTAAGAAGAAACTCCCAGATAAAGGAAGAGGGGAATAAAGACCGAGGAGTTGCGCCAAAAGCTAGAGAAAGCAATAGCTCAGATTTTGATGAAGAAGGAATGGCCATGATTGCTCGAAAATTCAAAAAATTCTTCAAGAAGGTTGAAAGCAAATACAAGAAGGGCAACACCAGCAGGACTAAGAACCGTGATCATGATCAGTTCTCAGGATGCTTCAAGTGCAGAAGGCAAGATTATGTTGTGAAGAATTGCCCCTTCTTGAAGGAAGAACAGGGGTCAGAACAAGTCCGAACCAGAGGCAAAAAGACGCAGTTAACTAATGCTAAAAAATAGTTCACTAAGGCAATGATGGCAGCCTGGGGTGGTACCTCAGAAGAAGAAGAAGACTCTCAAGATGGAGAGGAAGCAGTAGCTCTTGTGGCCCGAAGAGAATCTGATTCAGATTCTGATTCGATCGAGAGTTTGTCCTAACTCAAGGAAGAGGTACGTAATCTTAGTAAGAGGAAACTTGAAAAGTTAGTTTTTACATTGATGGAAGAATGTGAGATAGTAAATTCTAAAAATTGCATGCTTAAAAATACCTGCTTAGGATTAGAAAAGGATGTTAAAAGACTGGAAAGAAAGAAGCAAGAACTTAATGAGGTTCTCACTTATGAAAAACTCAAAATTGGTGAAAAAGTTCTTGTTTTATGTAATGAACTAGACACCCTTAAGGATCTTATAAACAAGAGAGAAGAAGTGTTTAACACTGATCTCTCAAAGCTAGAAGAAGAGTCCTGAGAACTGAAACTTAAGATAGAATTATTGGTGAGGGAAAACAATCAGTTGCTTGAAAAGGTTCGAAAAGCCGAAACTGACCTTGTTCAAAATAGGCACAAGAACAGTTCCATAGAAACACTCAGAATAGAAGCCCTGATAAATAAAAATAGTCAGTTGCTTGAAAAGCTCCATAAGGCCGAATCTGACCTTGTTCAGAACAGGCGCTGAAATAGTTCCTCAGAAGCACTTAATTGGTTAAACACTCACCATAATCATAATAGAAAGGGACTAGGATTTGTGAGTAGGCATGTCACTAAACCAGTAAACAAAAAATATGTTAGACTTCCAGAAAATATAGTATGCTTTCATTGTGGTAAGACTGGTCATTATCGATATGATTGCTCCTTGAGAAATAGGGCTGTAGAGAGAAACTCAGTGTATGTTAAGCAAATATGGATTAGAAAAGATGAGTTAATGTCCATGTCAAAGAAAATGGGACCTAAGTGGATCTGGGTTCCCAAGACAAATACTTAGCTATTTTGCAGGCTAAAGTGAGAGGAGGCAATCAACTATGGTTCTTGGATAGTGGTTGCTCAAAGCATATGATGGGAGATAAATCAAACTTTCTCCCACTTACAGCCTTTGATGGAGGGAGAGTGGTATTTGAAAATGGCAAATCTGAGAAAATTGTCGGTGTAGGTAAGATAGGTAAATCACTCTCTCACTCTATTGATAATGTACATTTGGTTGATAGGTTACAATATAATTTGCTAAGTGTATCTCAAATTGTGTGATGGAGATAATCATGTTGAATTCTCTTTAGATCAATGCTTGATTACCAATGTTAATTTTGGTAGTTTTATGTTCAGGGGGAAGCGACACAACAATGTGTATAAAGTGTGTGTTCTTTTACGTCCCAAAATCATTTGACTTGTTTAAGTTCCCTTGATGACGATGTTATGCTTTGGCACAAGAGGCTAGGTCATGCAAGCCTTTCTCTTTTGAATAAACTTGTTTCTAAGGACCTAGTAGTCGGACTACCTTCCATCAAGTGCAATGATGACAAGGTGTGCGATGCTTGTGCTAGAGGAAGTAAGTTAGAGCCTCTTTCAAGTGAAAGAACTGTGTTAGTACTTCCTAACCTCTTGAACTACTACATCTTGATTTGTGTGCTCCTATGAGGATCATAAGTAGAGGAGGAAAGAGGTATGTATTGTTTGATGAGACTAACTCTGTGGTTGAGCATGATACACAGGAAGAAGAGTTTGAACTTGGTCTTATGAGAAAAGACCTCTCACTCGCTCAAAGCTCCATAGTTGATAAAGGTAAAGCTCCTGAAGGTGAACCAAGTCCTGGAACTGATAATTTGGAAGGTGGGCAGGGAGCAAACCAGTCAGGAGAAAGCACCGCTGAACCTAAACAGAACCAGCCCACTCAACCCAATTATTCCCGAACTGATATGGGAACAGGCACCAGAACAGTTCCAGAACCTGTTTTACCAAGTATCCAGGAGAGATTGATAAGTGTATCTATGGATCCATTTATTCCACGACCCTAGAAGCACCAGAGCTCGCACCCCCTTGACCAGATCATGCCTGACATTAGTACAGGGTGCAAACCAGATCTAAACTTAGAAACTTATGTGCTTTCTATACTTTTTATCTAACGTTGAGCCAAAGAATGTTTATGAAGCCCTTGCAGATTCTGACTGTTTTACTGCTATGTAAGAACAGCTTTATCAGTTCGAAAGGAACAAGTTTGGCACTTGAACCAAGGCCAAAGGACAGATCGATAACTGGCAATAAGTGGGTGTTCAAGAACAAACTGGATGAGTTTGGAACAGTCACTTGAAACAAGGCCAGGCTGGTGGTTCAAGGTTACAACCAAGAAGAGGGAATCGACTATGAGGAAACATTTGCACCTGTTGCAAGGATCGAGGCTATCCGCCTTTTGGTGGCCTTTGCAACTCACATGGAGATCAAGCTATATCAAATGGACGTCAAGAGTGCATTCCTCAATGGATACCTTAAGGAAGAGGTATTATGCTGGATTCTTGGTTGATAGAAAAAGCACCTCAGGTATGGCTCATTTTCTTGGATCCTGTTTGGTCTCTTGGGCAACCAAGAAACAACACTCCGTTGCCATGTCTACAGCAGAAGTCGAATATGTAGTGGCAGCTTCTTGTTGTGCTCAATTGTTGTGGATAAGACAACAATTCAAGGACTTTTCTGTTGACACAAGATGCATTTCCATATTTTGTGATAACACAAGTGCAATTAACATTGCGAAAAACCCATGTCAACATAAAAGGACTAAACATATTGACATACGTCATCATTTTTTTTTTTGAGAGATAATGTTAAAAAGGGCTTAATTCTAATGAATTTTTGTGCCAATGATAAGCAAATTGCTGACATCTCTACCAAGGCACTGAGTAGAGAGCAGTTTGACAGAAATAGACTTGAATTAGGTATGACTAAAAGAACTTGAGCATGCTTGTTTTACCCCAATGATTAACGAGTTAAGGGTTTTTAGGCCAAATAAATTGTTATAATAGATGCATTTAATTTTCATGCTTTTACTGGCATATGTGTGGAATGTACTATGCTGACACTAGTTGAGGTTTAATGATATTGCCCTTAGTGTCTTGAGACACCGAATTTTTAATGGTAAGAACAAGCTCTAGGAATATACCTGACTACTGTTTGTATCATATGCTGACCAAGTGGCATTATTAATGGAATGTTGGAAACCGAAATTTTCTTTTTTATTATGCCTAACCTATAATTTATACCATACCTAGTGTAATGATGTGCTGCATACAAAATATTCTGTCTCTAAGAAGGACTGAAATAAACTCTCCTAGAAACTTCCTTGATTTTCGGGCCACTCATACACCATTAAATCCCTACACACACTCTCTCTCTATAACACATCCATCCATCTCTCTCTCTCCACCAAGAACCCAATTTCCCTTTCCTTCCTTAAACCCCTTCAAAACCCTAAATCACCTCAAATCCTCAAATCCTCAATGGCAAGAACTTGTGGTGGTCAAGCATCCTCCAAGCACAAGACTTCTCACCCAAGATCACTATGAGACCAACTAGCAAGAAAAAGGGGCGAAATTGGGATGAGTTTTGAGGGAACATCACTGGCACCTTCATCGTCATAAACGATCTGGATTGGTATGGGAATCCCTCCCTCACCTTCCTTTTCGATTGCTCCCTCTATTTTTGGGTCCTTGAAGAGCTTGGACTTAAGATCAGTAGACTTGAACCCTGCTATGGTACCTTTGGTACACCCAATTACGGGTTGAGACATTGTGGTGTATGATCCAGTTGTGGTTGAGTCTAGATTAAGGGGGAATGAGGATAAATCAGTTCGGGAGTCAAAGGATTATGATGTTGAGTATGTTGATAATGAATTTGTTGTTGAAGATGCTAGGGATAGTGATGACGATGAACCAATTTTGCGGATTCAAACGAACTGCTCCAACCAAGTCCCAAAACATCCACCAAAACACTCTTCAAACTAGTTCCATCCAAGAAACCTGCCCAAAAACGAGCTGCCCCAGAATAAGTATCTGAATTAGTTGAAGAATCTAATGTACCCAAGAAGAAGAATATTAAAAAAACTATGACACTTGCTGAGAGATATGAGCATTTCCTTCAGAAATTTGTGGTTCGGGGGAAGGTAGTTAAGGTGTCATACTTTCAGGAACAGGGGCTAGGGGTGTTCTTAGAGAAGTTGGAAGCTCAAGGATGGTTAGACCTGTTCATTGATACTAAGAAAGGATGGTCAGTTCCAGACTTGGCTGAGTTTTATGCGAACTGTGTTGTCACCAATGAGTGGTGACAAGCACAGTTAATGATCATGACCTATGATTTAATGCTAAGAAGTTAGGTGAAATGCTTGGGGTACCTTCTGATGGTTTTGATGTGTATGTTCGTGATGACAAAAGTGTGCTTGGTAATGAGCGGATGTTAGAATTGACCCGTAAACTAGCCCTAAAGCCCCACCTGACTGAGTCCTGATCTGTGCGAAAAGGGGGAAATGATGCCAATGCATCGATTGTTATTTTGGTTTGTCATTAAGAACATCATTCCCCGAGGTCAGGGATGTAACCTTGTTGATCCTAAGGACATGTGCTACACTGATATGATGGATAGGGGTGAGCAAATTCACTTGCCCGCAATCATGATTAGCCATATTGGGAGAATTGCCAAAATGTCTAAGGATCATGACATGTGGTATGGATTCTTAATAAAGTCAGTGTTTGAGAAACTTGGGATTCCCTTGCAGAAGATAATAGGCTTTCGGGTCAGTGATGAAATTAGCAACAGCACGTTGATTGGGTGTGGTTTTAACGTGACAAAAGGCGGCAGTGCAACTTCAGAACATGGGCTCCAAACACCACTTGGACCTGTTCCCAGTGAAGCCTCCACATCCAGCGCTCCCACAATTGATACACTGTTTTAGGACTAGATTACATTGAAGGGGGACATAGCTGAAGTAAAGCAGGCGCTTGCAGAGAAAAAGGCTCTCAATGTCAAACGTCACGAGGATCTGCTGAGTGCCTTTCTTGCCCTCACAGCCAAATTCCCTCCTCCACCTTCCTCTACCTGAACCTGTTCCTTTTCCTATTTCCAACACTATTTTTCAAACATTTGGTTATATATGTGACTACTAATGGTTTATGGCTGTTTTTGGGTGGTTAATGCATTTACGCTATAACTCTGCTTGTTGTATGTGTTATTTGTTTGTGTGTGACTCGGATGGCCAATATCATTACTGTATCATACACTTGAGTGTATCGTTGTTGCTTCTCATATTACCGCTTTGGTGGTGATTGCATCCATATTGGGTTTTAATTCCCGACCTCCTCTCTCTTTTCGATGATGTCAAAAGGGGGAAGATAAGTATGACCATGATTTGATTGGTCTGCCTGTTTTAAGCTGATTCTTACTCTTGCTTTATCTCATGTGTTTATTAGACTCCTTAAATTACTATTTTTGCATCAATGTTCTTGCCCTTTACTCTATCGCACTTTGATGGCCATTTGGTTCGTCATCATCAAAAAGGGGGAACTTGTTGAAACAATCATGTGTAAGGTTTTGATGATAACAACCCAAATGCACCAGTCAATATGCTGTCATGCTATGCTTGAGTAGTGTGCTAGAATTGTGTGTTGAGACAGATTACAAACACCCTAGAGAATAGTTCGAAGAAGCATGGAACATCAAAGTGAATATGTATGATGACATCAAGGAGGTCAAAGGATCACAAGAGTCATAGGGTTAATTACTGGTTGTATTCATCTAGATTCTTGTTAATATGCCAATTAGAAGATCTTGACTTAACACTCACCTTGAAGGAATTTCCCGCGCTAACTCAAAACACTGCTCAGAACAGTTTGAGCAATCAGGTCTGCAGTATTCTGAGGGCAATGTATAAAACTCTTGTCCCAAAGATTTTCAAGTATTTTTCTACTGTCAAAATTCCTAGCATATTTGGGATTGATTTTCTGATAATATTTTGTCTTACAAAGAGTCCTTCACTGAATAATATTATTTTCCTAAAAAGATACTGTCAAAAGATTTTATCATAGCCTTTAAGATATGATTTCCAAAAGAAAGATAATATTGAGAGATTCAATTCCATTTGGAATGCTGATTATTTTTTAGAGTTATTAGTAAAATCCAAAACCTCCCATATACTTGCGGCACAAGTATTCCATGGGTATATAATCTCTTGCCTCCCAACGTTTTCATTCAAGGTTTTCTAAGGGTTTAAAATTGTCTTTGTGAATCTGAATTTTCTGAGAGAAAATCTTCAAAGAGTGCTAAATCAAGTCTTTCATTTTGGCATAATAGGGATTGTATTATACCTTACATTTAGCTTGCCTAGAAGCATTCAAGTAAGGTGTCTTGCTATTTCTTTTTTCATCATTGAATCAAGAAATTGTCCAAGTCTTAGGAGACGTTGGATGTGGTCTCTTAGGAGACGTTGGACGGGTTGTCTGTGTTGTCCAAGTCGTTGGACGTGGTCTCTTAGGAGACGTTGGACGTGGTGTCCGTGTAACTAGGGTCTCGGGGTAGGCTAGTTATGTGTGTTATGTGTGTAACGAATTCGTCCCATTTAGTGAAAGTGTTGCTGAAATCCTACAGTGGTAGGTCGTGATTTTTGCACCTTAGTTAGGCCAGAGGTGGTTTTTCATGTAAAAATATTGTGTCTCCTTTACTGTTTCCTTAATTATACTTGTTTCTGCCTTACTGCAAACACGCATTCCAAACAGTGTTGACGAGTGTTTTCAAAAAATCGGAAAAACTGGTAGACACCATTCACCCCCCTCTTGTGTCCTTGTGTGAGTAAATCTAACAAAAAAAGATGAAGAGAGAGAGAGAGAGAGAGAGAGAGAGAGAGAGAGAGAGAGAGAGATTGGGTGAGAGCGAGGGAGCAAGATGAGAGACAATTGGGGCTGCCCGGCGTCGGCGTCGGCGTCGGCGACGGCAGGTCTGGCGGCAACAAGGTGCCTTCGCTGGTGGGCTCGAGTCTGATAGGCACCAAAGTCCACGAAGACCAGGCACTCGAGGGTTAGGGTTTTGAAACCCTTAGCTGCCACCACCACTACTGGCGTCTAGTTTGAAGCCAGGAGGGCATGAGGGAGGAAGGAGGACAAAGCAGCGGTTGTAGGAGAACCAAGCTGCATGCATCCAAAGCGGACCCTGGGTCAGTTCATTAGCTTGATGTCCAGGTGGGTTGTTCCTGATCCCTAAACCTACTACTAATTTGTAAATGTTTTTGGAACATTTGTGGTAATTGATTAAGTGGTTAAGTTAGAACTACAGTGAGTTGAGAAACTATAAGTAGTAAGTGAATTGTTTGGGTTTAACTGAAATGGTTTTCAGGATTGTTGTGGTCAGTGCTATGAGGAGGGAGTTCAGGTTATGCGAAATCCATGTATTACAAAGTGCAATGTCGTGTTTAATGCCGCATTATACGCATGAGGTGCTGAAGCTTAGTCGATGTGCGTTAATGAACTAGGTGTGATATCTTACCCTTAGGTCCGCGCATGCATTAGGTGTGTATGCCTGAATTGAGCTTCATGCTAAATTGATTCATTCATAACTGTTTAATTGCTTGGCGTCTTAAGCAGACTTAAGCAAATAGACACATAATTGTATTTGAATGAACCCTGTGTCATACTGAGAATAGTTTCCTTTATTCAATCGTGATGGCAAGTCGTCCCGAGTTGAAATGTGTAACTATCTATGATAGGTAGGGCAGATGTTGGCTAGGGCTGGTAGTGATATACAATGTAAATCACTTTCATGACCGGAACGACATCTCTTGAGCATGTTTAGAATTACATGTCATTAGATGAAATGTTTGTGTCTGAACTGTGAAAAATCAAGATAATTATGTATGAATGCAATGCTACCTTTAAAACGAGTTTCCATATCACCTGTCTTGAAGAGTGAATGAATATGTAGTCATTAACTCATTTTAATGACATTTTACCAAATGAGTGGTTTTATGCTTTTTAAATCGATGTGAAATTATTAACACTTCTAGCCTCTTGAGAATGAGAATGTCATTGTTTATGGTACAATGAAAATTGTAATGTAAGTGCATTTAATGTGAAATGCATCTACAATGCTTTCGCTGGGAGAATGGTGCTAAATGCTTGGGCAAATGATTAGGGAATAGATCTGGTTTGGAGGAACCCTAATGCCCTAGGAGATATATCCAGAAATGCGAACCTTATGAGATTTTGACGAGGGTAATGGTCCGCTAATGTCCTCGGGGCTAATACGAAATGTGAGTAACGATCTCATCGGTACAATGAAACATGAGTGATGACCTCACCCATGCCAAGTACAAATATGAGATTCTGATGCCTTGTACAAATGATTTCGCACTTGTTATGGATGTAAATGCCTCATTCGAGGGTGATGTTAGTGCAAAGATTTAAAATGATGCATAACTTCTTGAAAAAAGTATTTATCTAGCTCCAATTATCTGCCAAGTGCATGACGATGGTTTTATAAGAGTTTTCATTGGTTTAAGCGAAATGCATTAATCTCACTTTCTTACTAAAAGGAGTCTCACTTGGTGATTTTGCTTAAGCTCCTTGATGATGGGTGTCTGTATTGGGACTAAGTGTTATACTGCATCCAATACCTAAATTGTTGCATGAAATAGCTTATTAATGAATCATGTGTACGTGTTATGGGACATTTTGCTTGTATTGTGTGATGGTATGTTGATATAACATGGGATTACCACTAATAAATTACAAAAAAGTTAGGTCCGATAAGTAAGTACCTTGTGCTTGAATTAGAAGGAGAATAAGGCTACCATCGTACTAGAGAGGTCATTGAGGTGATGATAAATGTGGAAGATGCTACATGCTTATTATATGATATTATATATCAGATTCTATGTGTTCTAGCGAAAGTACGACGTACAACTATTTTGTTTTCTGGGGGTTGGGAAACATTCGCTAAGTGTGTCACAACTCATCCCCCTATCTTTTCCCCTTTTCCAGAAATTTGGTTATGACAGGTAGAGTCTGTCCCACGCAAGTTGAACCAGAGGCTTCTTGTGTTTTGGAAAGATGTGAAGGGCTTATGTAATGTAGATTTATGGGTTTGTTAATGTTGTGTAATGTATTCATAAGTATGCGAGCGGTGTAAATTAATTATGCTGGCTTATCTATAGTATATTAAGTAGTATTCAGTCTAAATGGTTGTGTGGGCCAACCATCTATACGGTCAGTCATTTACTTAGCGGTTTTACTTATTATGGAATGTAAATCCCAGTGCTCCGGCTGTGTGATTCGTTGAGCTGATCTTTATTTTTCTCTCTATTTATTGAACATTATTCTTGGTATAAGGTCTGTGGCCTATAGGGTTGTGATCTTCGCCGTGTAGCCGTTGAGTTAGGAATATATATTTATGCGTTTGTCGAATGTGAGAACCTATTGTAAGGCTTTTAGCCTGGGTTTAGCCTATTTTTAGGTGAAGCTCTGTCCGTTTTACCCCAGAATTTAAGTAGGATTTACATAAATCATTAATACTCCTAACCCTAGGGGTTAGGGGTGTTACAGATGGTTTGAGAGCAAGGTTCTGCAACCACAGGCAGTGACCTAACTCTTGCATTTTATATAGTTGCCTAGGAACACTTTGTGATAATGTGATGTATGCCGTGCTCCATGTGCAAGTGTACCTTATGGCATGGTCATTTGCTACTTATGTATGGCCTGAGTAGGTTGGTTGATTAAAAGGGGTGAGTTGTGCATTAGTATAGATGCTAAATGGATCCCCATGCCTTGAGCTAGCATTATGGATGCTTCATGGGTACAATGTGTTCCTAATATACTAATTGACTTAACTAATTAGCTGTTATGTGATTCGGTTAAGCTGATGGGAATGTGAGTCGTGTATTAGAATTTGAACGCAATTAACTTGCATATTCTTGCGTGACCTAAGTGATGGTTTGGATAGTAAATATTTTATCTATACTCCCTTGTAAAACAATCGAAAGTTAAAGCATGTTAGTTTAAACTTAAGCTATTGGAAATATTTTTCCAAGCTCGTTCTTTACCCCTACATGTGGGTTGCTCCTTGGGCTATACAATAGGGAGAGAAGAGTGCTTAGAGGCTGTAGAGGAGAGGCTAAAAATAGATAAGTTATTTTCCACCTTTGAAATTAAAGATTTTAAAATGTTAATGTCCTTCTGGCTATTAAATTAAGTTTTAATTTGCACTAAAGGACTTGCATTTCTTTAGCAATGATGAGTGAGTTTAGGTTTACAAGTACATTTCCTTATGCATGTCGGAATGTCACTGTGATTGTGTACGTGCTAAGCTGTGTACATCAATGGAATCGTTTGTAATGGACTAGGAGAGGAATGATTGGAGATCAGTTGCTATTATCAATAATCCTACTGAATGATACCTTACTTTTATGAATTCTAAATAGCCTGAGGAAATTAGGGGATATTTTCGTATGCATGCTTGAAGGATTAAATGCTAGCAGTAGGATCTTATTGAACATTGCGTAAGTGTACCTGCCGTTCCCCATATTTGTCGTTGTTACTTGCTTTCTATCATATGGACTATTATTCATGATGTGGAATGGCAATGTTTTGGCTGAAATGAATCCTAATACACCTAGAAAGCACAAGGGCGAGAGAACCTAGCAGACTTTGAAATTGTACGTAGTAAACGATTCCTATTAAGGTGAGTGACCTGCACAATAAGACTCCTATGATCACTTATGGGACGGGTGTGCCTCATAAGATCTCAACGCATACCTATAATACCAACAATGTCAACCATAATCAAAATGATCATAGCCTGTTGGTTGCCAATCTCTCCTAAATTTGGACGAGGTTTAGGGCATATCGTTAACCATAGGTTACAAATGGGCATTGTATGCGTGTATACACATCTAGGTGTTTTTCACATGTGACAACTCCACAAGTCTGCATGTCTTAAGGAATGATTATGGCATTATGTGCTGTGTGAAGCCATGGGAGTACCTATAGTTAGGATTGTTATGAGTGGCCATCGATGTGTTAATGGTCGAATGCTAAGAGAATGACTTTTCAGTGGTTGCTTGGCTTGAACTTGATTAAACTATGACTATATTAGTTGAGCAATTTAATTTATGCAGTTAGTTGTATAACATGACTCTTAAATCATCGTTTACAGTCTATGAATTCTGTTTTCTCATGTTATAGTTGGAGTAATTAAACACGATGTATGTAATGCGTAACTTGATAGCAATAGAGTTATATTTGCATGTGTTCACATCTATAGATGGGTATACCTCATGTGTAAGAAGGGTAGCATGGTAGAGCATCCAAGGTTGTGTTAGTATATATATAGATACTCACGTTCATTATGCATGGTCATTGATGCATTATAGGAGTTAGATCACTAACTAGTTGTGTGAGTGAAATGCTAAGTGCATGAGCTTCTTGGTGCCTGTTTCGAGCCTATATAGGATGCAATTGACTTAGATGGATGGTCTAATATGTGTGGCCTATCGCGTGATAATATTATTGGGGTGTTACTTGCATTACATGAGTCCTATTGCTTCATGTTATAGCTTGATTGGCCGGATGCGCATATATTTGATACATGACCTAGTGACTATCAGAATTTGCATTCACATGTGCTCACCATCGTATATCTTGTGTTTGCTAAGGATAACATGGTAGTACCTTGCATTTTAGGGGCTATCCTCTATTTGGATACGTAAGTACCTATGTGCTTCATGTGACATGATGATGTGTAGGTGTACTTACGGTCATATGCGAGCCTTTACTGTATCACCTGGTCCTTAAAGTTGTGGAACGTGGCAGTTAACGTGTTTAATTGAAGCGTTCTAGTGCGGTTTGGCTATATAGTGGTATATACTTGTGCCATCCTCATTAGGACATGGGCATGTCAATTTACCTGCATGGCTTCAGGACTTAGAGAGAAACCAATGCCATATGGAAACTTGAGGGTAGAGCTTTACATTGGGTAAACCATTGTGATTAAGCTAATGTAACTACTGTGTCTATCATTACTCATTTAACTATACCTATTGGCGGAATATCCCTCATTGGGATGATTGCATTCACATGCATAATAGGGGGCATCAGTTTGAAGCTCTAAATTACTGCCTTGGTAACTCTCATACTGCTTGCCATACCGCTTTCCGTTACCTATAGGAACTAGTGACCACTTCAATGATGGTTCCTAGTTGAAAAAGACTTCCTCCAGTGGTTGAATTACTAATCACACTGTAGGTGCATCATTGGGAGTGGTGACCTTCCACCCACCTAACCTCATCACCCCCTTTAAACAATGTATGTATATTAGTGCCAAGAACCTTCCCTGTCATCGCCCAGCTGTTGAACCATGTTTTCTAAGCTGTTCTATGCTTAGTAATCGATGACTGCATGCATTACCCTAGTAACATGCCCCATATAGATTGAAACATAGATTAACTCCATGGATCATGCTTGATTTCAAAGTGTGACATTGTTGCGAACCAATGTGTCATTCTTGTGTGTTGTCATTGTTCATGTAATGCTATGTGATGTTGCGTAATGCTATGCAATGCCCTTTCTATTCCATGATAATCTAGAATTCGTGGTTGGCTGACTTAATCCTAAAATGATTTGATTCCTATATGCATTAGGACGGATTTGATGTAGCCACATGCCCTGACTCGACCTTCATTAGTACCACTAGTTGTCTTGTTTACAAAGGTTCCTTAAGTGTCAACTTATGTGCTTCTGTGTAAAGTGGTTCTTGTTTAACCCTTGTTCTAACGTGATTTTGAAAAGGGTATCCATGCCAATTTAATTGCCCTCTTCGACGAGACTTGCTCTCGACACCTAAATGGAGTGAGCAGACGCTTGAAGAAGATTGGCAAGGAGGAGACGATATACCATTGGCCCTTTTCCAATTTAAAAGATACAGTTCATTGCAAAATAAAATTTTTGGATCCAAGTGTAAGTCGTGTAGATCATATAATGTGTGTGCATCTCGTGTTTGACTAAACGATGAACTTTGGAAATTTGAGGGCGAAATTCTTTTTAGGGGGAAGAGTATAACAACCGAAATTATTAACCCGGGGCTAACTATTTGGGTTAATATTTTCATTAACTATGCTCGATTTAATTGGCTATGTTAGATTAATTGTTTGCGCACTAATTAGGTGTAATACTTATAAGTAGTAATTTTATTAATTTTTTCGATTTAATTACACAATTATATGACATTAGTGGGCTCGTAAAAAGTTAAGTCGAGGTATAATTACATGAAATTAGTAAGCCGTGTAAGGACATTTGGGGTCGAGATTGAGCAAGATTAGATAATTTGGGACCAAACTCGGTTTAATAGGCAGTATTAAATCACCAAAACAAAAAAAGGAAGAAACCAGGGGGGCTGAAGCCCCTTTCTTCTAAAGAAAAACACAAAGAGGGGGCTCTACCTTCATCCCTCTTCTCCACTAGCCCAACACAATTAGAGAAGAGGAAGAGAGAGAGATAGAGAGGGAGAGAATGGGGTAACGGTGCACCGTTGCCACACCGGCGCTTGGTCGATCGCCGTCGCACCCTGCCGGCCATTCCGTGCCACAGCCACCGCAATAGAAAGATAGAGAGAGATATTGGGTGAGAGCGAGGGAGCAAGACGAGAGAGGATTGGGGCTACTGGGCATCGGCACGACGGGTCTGTCGGCTAGAAGGTGTCCTCACTAGTGGGCTCGAGTCCAGCGATCACCAAAGGCCACGAAGATCCAGGAGTCGAGGGTTATGGTTTTGAAAGCCTCAGTGGCCACCACCACTACTACTGGCATCTAGTTTAAAGCCGCGAGAGCACGAGGGAAGAAGGAGGACAGAGCAGTGGTAGCAGGCAGACCAAGTTGTATGCATCCAAACCGAACCATAGGTCGGTTTGTTAGCTTGGAGTCCAGGTGGGTGGTTCCTGATCCCTAAACATATTAATATCTTACAAAATTTTTGAAATGCTTATGTTAGCTGATTAAGTAATTAGGTTGAAGCTGTAACAAGTTGAGAAACTATAACTAGTCGATGAATCATTTAGGTTGAACTGAAATGGTTTTCAGGACTGTTGTGGTCGGTGATGTGAGGAGGGAGTTCGGGCTGTGTGAAATTCGTGTATTATGAAGTGTAATGTCGTGTTAATACTGCATTATGTGTGTTAAATACTGAAGCTTAGTCGATGTGCGTCAATGAACTAAATATGATATGTTAGCCTTGGCTCCATGCATGCATTATGTGCGTATGCCTGAATTGAGTTTCATGCTAAATTGACGCATTCATAACTATTTGATTGGTTGGCATGTTAAGCATGACTTAAGCAAATAGACTTGTAATTGCACTTGAATGAACCTTGTGTTATACTGAAAGTAGTTTCCTTTATTCAATTGTGATGCCAAGTCGTCTCCAGTCGAAATGTATGACTATCTATGGTAGATATACCAGATGTTTGATAAGGGTTGTAGTGATTATGCAATGTAAACCCCTTTCATGACCTGAATGATGTCTCTTGAGTATGTTTGGAATTTCATGTCATTAGATGAAAAGGTGCGTCTGAAGTGTGAAAAATCGAGATAATTATGTATGAATGCAATGTTACCTTTAAAATGAGTTTCCATATCGCCTGTCTTTAAGAGTGAATGAATATGCAGTCATTAACTCATTTTAATGATATTTTGCCAAATTAGTTGTTTTATGCTTTTAAATCGATGTGAAATCATTAAGACTTGTAGCTTTTGAGAATGAGAATGTCATTGTTTGTGATACAATGAATGTTGTAATGCAAGTGCATTTAATATAAAATGCATCTAAAATGTTTTCGACTAGGAGAATGGTGCTAAATGCTTGGACAAATGATTAGGGTATAGACCCGGTTTGTAAGAACCCTAATACCTAGGGAGATAGACCCAGAAGTGGGAACCTTAGAAGATCCTAACGAGGGTAATGGTCCATAAATTTCCTCGGGGAAATATGAAGTATGAGTGACGATCTCACCAGTTTGATGAAATGTGATTGACAGCCTCGCTGGTACCAAGCACAAATATGAGATTCTGATGTCTTATGAAAATGATTTCATGCATGTTATGGATGTCGATGCCTCATTCGAGGGTGATGTTAGTGTAAATATTTAAAAAGCTACATATCCTCTTGAAAAGCATTTTTATCAAGTTCCAATTATCTTTCAAGTGCGTGACGATGGCTTTATAAGAATGTCTATTGATTTAAGCGATATGCATTAATCTCATTTTCTTGCTAAAAGGACTCGTATTTGGTGATTTTGTTTAAACTCCTTGATGATGGGTGTTTATATGCAGACTAGGTGTTCTATTGCATCCAATACCTGAATTATTGCGTGAAATAGCTTATTAATGAATACTGTGTGCGTGTTATGCGATGTTATGCCTATATTTTGTGATGTTACATTGATATAACATGGGATTACCTCTAATAAGCTACAAAAGACTTAGATCGGACAAGTGAAGTACGTTGTGCATGAATTAGAAGGAGAATAGGGTTACCATTGTACTAGAGGGTCATTGAGATGATAATAAATGTGGAAGATCCTACATGCTTATTATATAATATTATACTTCAGATTGCGTATGTGTGCTACCTAAAGCGTGATGTGCAACTGTTTTGTTTTCTGGGGGTTGTAAATCATTCACTGAGTGTGTGGTAGTTCATCACCCTATCTTGTCCCTGTTTTCCTAAGATTTAGTTATAGCAGGTAGAGTCTGGCCTATAGAAGTTGAACCAGAGTCTTCTTGCGCTTTGGAAAGATGTGAAGGGCTTATGTACCATAGATTTATAAGTTTATTAATGTTATATAACATATTCATAAGTATGTGAGCTCTGTAAATTAATTATGTTGGTTCATGTATAGTATATTAAGTGATAGATGATCTGAATAGTCATGTGGGCCGACCATCTATGTGGTCAGTTATTTACTCAGCAGTTTTACTTATTATAGGATGCAAACCCTAGTGCTCTGGATGTGTGAGCCATTGAGCTGTATCTTTATTTTTCTCTCTATTTATTGAATGTTGTTCTTGGTATACTCTGAGTGTGTGGCCCGTATAGTTGTGATCTCCGGTATGTAGTTGTTAAGTTATGAACATATGTTTATGGGTTTATCAAATAGGGGAACCTGTTGTAAGGCTAGAAGCCTGGTTTTAGCCCATTTTTAGGCGGAACTCTCTCCGTTTCACCTTAGAATTTAAGTAGAATTTAAAGAAATCATTAATACTCTGAACCTTGGCGGTAAGATGTTAGAGCTGGAATAATTTTCCTTAAGTTTGCAAAGGTGTGAGGCTATCAATTTGGTCTTGAACTGGGAAAAGTGCCATTTTATGGTGCATGAGGAAGTTGTTTGGGCCATATTATTTCAATTAGGGGCATTGAAGTGGACAAGGCAAAGGTAGAGGTAATAGAGAGATTACCGCCACCTTCTTCTATAAAGGGTGTAAGGATTTTTCTTGGACGCATTGGTTTCTATAGCTACTTCATAGAAGATTTTTCTAAAATTACAAAACGTCTCACCCATTTTCATATCAAAGATGCCCCATTTGAGTTTAATGAAGAGTGTTTATGTGCTTCTCATAGGTTGAAGGAGGCTTTCATTTTCGCGCCAATAATGCAAGCTGCGGATTAGGGATTACCTTTTGAGGTTATGTGCGATGCAAATGACTAAGCAGTGGGACCTGTTTTAGGGCAATGGAAGGACAATAAGCCCTATACCACCTACTATGTGAGCCGAGCTTTGGATTATGCTCAAATGAATCAAGCTACAGCTAAGAAAGAGATCCTATCCACTGTGTTTGCATTGGAAAAATTTCGTTGTGTTTGATCAATTCTAAAGCAATCATTTTCACTGATCATGCCGCATTTAAGCATCTCTTGAAGAAGTCTATCTAAGGCCCATCTCATTCACTGGGTGCTTCTTCTGTAAGAGTTTGACAATTAAAGACAAGGATGGTTATGAAAATGTAGTTGCGGATCACTTATCGCGTTTGGGTCCCAAGGCCATTTTGTACCATTTTTAGGGAGGATTATGCACTTTATGTTATCATTTATATTCCTATTCTCATTTTATACTTGGGTATAGTTCTTTGGTGCATTTTGTAGAATTTTGGACCATTTGACCTAGCAATTGACCTTCATTTGACTGCATATTGGCCACCACAGAGGTACCCTAAGTCCGTTGCCCGTGGAACAAGAGAAGAGCAGAAGAATTCAGTTCTAGCAAGAACCATGGTCTGCCCATGGTGGCTTCAACGAATCATGGTGATCCTGTAACTACTAACCTCTTCATCTTCCTTCATGGCGCGGCTGAAGATGCTCGGTTTTTGTGCTTGAAAGGAATGTTTTTCGGCTGAAAAGAGGAAGATCCATCATCATCTCACCATTACCCTCTCATCTATCTCTCATTAGTTAGAATTTTTAGTTTATTTTTAGGAGTAAAAAAGAGAAAATTTAGGTTTAATCTCATGTAGCTAAAGGTTTATTTTTAGTTTATTGTTAGAGGTACATTTAGGCTTCTTTTGACTTTTGGTTCCTTTTCATAGTTTTTGCATTCACTTGGTATTCTTATTAGGAGCATCTAGGGTTAGTTTCAATTACCAGAGCAAGTTGTTATTATAGCATGCATTCACTAAAAAAAACACAAAGAAAAAAAAAATGCTCCGATGATGAAAATTTTAAACTAGGTAGACTTATGGCTTTAGTTTGAGCATTTGATTTGCCAATTATGAAGAAAGGTGTTTGAAAATGAGTTTGTGAAAATGAGTCTCATGTTTTGACCATCTGTTGAGTGCAAATTGATTGGCCCATGATTCTTTATATGAATGTTGGCATGTGTCTCCTAATGAGCTAGATATGATCTTGGTAGATGTCCCATGAGGCTTTGAGCTTTTAAAGACTAATTCATCAATTTACTCTCTTACTAATTCATGGGCAACTCTTCCTCGATATCATTTCTTTAGAACTTACTTTGACTCTCATTCAAGATCACACTTAACATACATATTTAGGCAACATGATTGAGGCATTCTTTAACTTGTTAATCTCAAAAGACCAAATAGCCACCGTTGTTATGCATGATATATCCCTTGCTAGCCCCTTTGAGCTTATATCCGTTTTTATTCATTTGAACCTTCGAACATAGCCTTTGGCTAAATATTAATCTACCCTTAAGCCAAGACTAGAGAAGCATTTCATCCTTTTAAACTGAGTTTGATTGGGAGTTAGTAAGCTGCATTGAGATCTTTTTAGTGGATTTGGTTGGTCGGTTAATGAAGGGATTTGTGTTCTTATGTTTGTACAAGAGATCCCTTGTTTTATTGTGCAAAGATTAGAGTATAGTCGAGCTTCAAGTCTGATAAGTACTCCCTTGGCCAACTCTTTTGTGAGATTGAAAGAAAAACAACAAAAAGGAATAAAAAAACAAAAAATAAAAAAAAGAAAGAAAGAAGGAATAAAAAGAATAAAGGAGTGTTGGCTTTGTTTGGATTGTAAAAAGTATATTTGACTTTCAATTGTTTTTCTCTTCATTTGGTTGTGGAAAGGGATGTGTTTGTTCTTAAATTGTATTAGTTTGAGGAGAGTGTTACATGAGAGCATTGGAAGAGTTTAGCTCGTAGTCTATGGCTTCTAGCTCCATATTTCCAAAATTTTCGTTCCCCTCCTACCTTTACTTATGGCCTCGTTACAACCTCTAAAGTCCTCATTATTGCCTAATGTGTATTGCATACTAGTGATGACAAATTAGAGAGTTTTATTAAGCTTATGGTAGATTTGAGTCTATGGGATGAGAATTGAGGGAACCTTCCTATATTTTCAAACACATAAATAATGAGTGCCACATAACTACAGTGAGGTTCTACAGACATTACTAGCCCTATTTGTTTTATATATCGATGTGATTGTATTTGATGATTTGGGAGGGTTGATTCAGACTTGACATTGTGGTCTATCAAACAATTTCGAAACTTCATTTCCTAGCCTAGTTGTTAAAAGATTTTAGCACTTTTGGGGTAACTTTGTATCAGCTTTGGCCATTGAGCTATCACCAATGTTTTTCCTGAGGAGGTTGTGAATAATTTTTTGGCCTAGTGTTGCTTAGGGACAAGCAACAATTTAAGCATGAAGGAGTTTGATACGTTCTTATGGTGATTACTCTATTTTGAGGTTATTTTGTACCATTTTTAGGGAGAAATATATGCTTTATGTTATAATTTGTATTCCTATTCTTGTTTTATGCTTGGGTATGTTCTTTGGTGACTTTTGTAGGATTTTAGATCATTTAACCCAGCAATTAACCTTTATTTTAGTGCATATTAGCAACCACAGAGGTATCCCAAGTCCTATGCCCATGGAATAAGAGAAGAGTAGAATATTTCAGTTCCTGTAAGAACCATGGTCTGCCTGTGATGGCTTCTACGGACCACGGTGATCCTGTAACTGCTAACCTCTTCATCTTCCTTCATTGTGCGGCTGAAGATGCTTTGTTTTTGTGCTTAAAAGGGATTTTTTTGGCTAAAAAGAGGAGGATCCATCGTCATCTCACCACTACTCTCTCATCCATTTCTCGTTAGTTAGAATTTTTAGTTTATTTTTAGGAGCAGAAAAGAGAGAATTGAAGGGAGAATTTTGCTCTTGGAGGCTTGGAGATCATAGCTACATTGAAGGGCTGCCATTGTCGTGAATCTTTCCCCTCCCTTTGAATTTATCTTTGAACTCTTGTGCTAGTTGAATTTGAGATATGAGTGAGTAGTTTTATTTAGTCCAGTGATTTTTTAGCCATAATATTGTAGTTGGGTCCTTAATTTCTACAATCTTGTGCTTACACCGTGATTGGAATGTTTTATTTCTATCTTGAGATTGAGATGTTGTGAGTAAAGTTTAGCCAATTTTGTTTGCTTATATTTGGTAGTTAAGTGAAGTACTAAAAAGTGAAACTCACTATTAGATCACCTTAATAGAACCTAATCTAACAAAACTCGAGAGAGAATTGCATGTTAAGCGGAGACTCAGCATTCATAAATCTTTAACCTAGACTAAATCAAGGACACTTAAAAGAGTGTTAGTTGAATTTGTTAGGGCAATTTAATTTATTTCAAAAGAAAGGATTAAATTTAACTCGATCGCAATTCCTTGAATAATCTAATTGATGAAAAGTGCATGCTTAACTCTTTGATCTAACTCTTTACTTGGCGAATCCGATCCCTAGATGCTTGACTTTGATTGAATTTCCGATTAGATAGTAGGTATATTTAAATTAACTCATTCAAAAGATTGATTGCTTACATTAACTCAATAGATTGCTATGGCCCCTGAGGACGATCTTTAAGTCTAAACTACAACACCTATACGCTTGCGGCGTGCCAAGTTTTTGGCGCCGTTACGGGGGACCAAATTGTTAACTATTGAGCTAATCTTATGAAATTGACTCAGTGTTTTACTTTATTTTTCTTTTCTTTTTGATTGTAGTGGTAGTGTTGGTGATTGTGCTTGTAGGGATTTTCCCTTTTATGCGATGTCAATTTCAGTATGAACCCGATCCTGAGATTGAGAAGACTTTTCGGTTGAGGAGGAAGAAGCAAAGGCTTGAGAAACAAAGGCGCAAAGCTCGAGAGACCTCACTAACTGTGGCAAGAGGAGGAGGTAAGCAAAGAAGGACGCTTAGGGATTTTATTACCCTAGGAGTCCAAGGCATTTGAAGCTCAATGGAGTCCTGACTAATGTTATTCGATTGTGGCTATTTCCCTTTTCACTCAAGGACAAGGCACGAGCATGGCTTCATTCTTTGCCTCTTGGATACATCACCGTATGAGATGAGCTTATTAGATCCTTTCTTGCCAAATTCTTCCCACCAAGCAAGATAGTAAGCTTGTTGATCAAAATCACTACCTTTACCCAAGGGGATGATGAGATGCTCTTTGAGGCTTGGGAGCAGTTTAAAAGCTTGTTGCAGTTTGTGCCCTCACCATGGCCTTCAAAGATGGATAATAATTCAAGCCTTCTACAATGGAGAAACCCAACCTGTACGGTCTACAATTGATGCGGTGACAAGAGGAACCTTGATGAATAAGACTGAGGATGAGGCTTGAATTTGATGCACTTACTTTACTTAATGCTAAAGTAGATGCTATGACTTAACGGTTAGAACAATTGAATGTGAATGCTGTGAATTCTAGTGCCCCTCCCCCATCATGTGAAATATGTGGTTCCATTGACCATTTGACTGAGAATTGCCAAGTTGGAGTCTTTTTGCCCAAAACACTAACAACCAAGTCAATTATGCCAATAATTTCAACCTGAGATTGATTAATAACCCTTATTCTAATGCTTGCAATCCGGGTTGGAGGAATCATCCAAATTTCTAGTATAGGTCTAACCCTTCCATCATGGCCCAAATGGATGCCAAGCAACCCCTCGGATTTCGAAGACCTCCCTTTCCCCAACAGGCTCCTCAAAAGTTCAACCTAGAGGGCATGATGGAGAGTATGCTTTTGGCATAACGAAAGCAATGAGTATACAAAGCAATTAGCCTCTAAAGTTGATGTGCTTACTACTCATAACAAGATGTTGGAAGCCTCAATTGCCCAATAAGCTAGCTCTTCATATACACCTCCGGGTAAACTTCCTAGTAAACTTAAATCTAACCCCCATGAGCTTTGTAATTATATTACCTTAAAGAAAGGCGTAGAGGACCCTGAGGACCCTGAGGACCTTAAGGACATACCACTTGTGGAGGGTAAACCAATGATCATGGCTGAGAGTAAGAAGAGAAATGATGGTGGCGAGCCCATGACTTTTATGGAAAATGATAGCTTTGAGTTTCCCACAGTCTTTCCACCTAAGCTTCCTAACCCAGGTAGCTTTTCTATCCCCTGTGTCGTGGGAAAAGTGGGAGTAAAAAGAGCCCTATGTGACCTGAGCACAAGTGTCAGTTTGCTTCCCTACTCTATGTTTCATCAGCTTCATTTAAGACCATTGCGACTCGCACCCTTATCACTCCAATTAGCAGATGGTTCTGAAACGCAACCTTTGGGTACATTAGAGGATGTGCCCATAAAAATAGGAGATTTTTGGGTGTTGGAAGATTTTATCAATGCTGAGATAGCTGATGCCCATATTATTCTTGGTAAGGGCTTCTTGGCTACTTCAGGTTGCAATATTGATGTAGAAGGGGGACGAATAACATTTAAAGTAGAGTGGTGTTATGTTATGTTTTGTTTTAAGGATGAAAAAGTGGTTTTCCCTAATTCTTTCACATTTGATGTACTTTCCCTTTCTCCTGAGATTGAAATAGAGGACGGTCTGAATTGTCATGAACCTTTCGATTTTGATTGGATTTCTACTAAGAATCCCGATTAAGGTTATCTTAAGGTGGAGTTTGCTGCTCCCCTACCACCTAGCATACCCAAAGTTGGGGCATATGTTTCTAATGAATCTCCCATGTGTGATTATTGCACGTTCGCCCAAGTGGTCTCTTTACCTCCTATGAAAGGAATTGATTTAGACTTTGATCTTAGGATTGAACATGATGATAGTTGCCTACCTGATGAACCATGCTATCGATTTATCTTGTACACTAATAATTCGTTATGACGTCATTTGATGATGACGAAGGACCTCCAACCTGAGCGTTTGAGGTGGTTCTTTTAGTTGAAATATTACAATTTCGTGGTTCGCAATAAAAACGATGCCCATATTTTCACCGATCTCAAGGGCACATAGAAGCATGGTGAAGCTCTTGACCTGAAAAGAGCGCTTCTTGGGAGGCAGCCCAAGCCCTTTCATGGCTTCAATTTCCATTTTTGGGTAGTTTTTCAAAAGAAGAAAATGGAAAAAAAAAGAAAAAAACGAAAAAAGAAAGATGGTTAAGGGGCCGAGCACGGGTGGTTTGTATTTTCCAATATGGTCCGTGGTTCGGCTTGCCCAGCAAAACAAAGAACAATTCCACTAGTTGCACCCATGGTCAGACTATGGTGTGGCCCACAGATCGTGGTCAACTGTTGTAGGCAGCGGTCAACGGTTTTGACGGTGGTGACCCTTCATTCTCCCCCATTTTCTTCTTCTTCTTCCTCGAGGCATTCTCTCTCTACCTCCCTCGTTCTCTCTCTACACACTAACCTTCAATTTCTCCCTCATTTCTTCCCATTTTCACTCTATTTTCATTCAAAATCTTCCGTTTTCTCTTAATCCTTCTCTTTCTCAAACACATTTCATCTCTTTCTACCATTTCTTCCCGAAGTTCATCTCTCTTTCTCCCTTCCTTCATAACCATCTTCTTCCACCTCAAACTTCTCCCCTTTTACACTCAAGCTCTTCATTTTCCTTTCTTATACCTCATTCTTGAGGTTTTTCTTCCAATTTCTCACATTTTTACGTCCATGGTACCTAACAAGAGACAAAGGAGCATTAAGGACGTGGGGACATCCATCTAAGCGCCACCACGGACTCAACGGACCTTCTGCACTTCCACTAATGCACAAACCTGAGGTAATGTTCTTCATCCCCTTGGTTTGACTGACCCCGAACATATTGCTAGATATAATTGCTTGAGTGAAAGAATTATTGTGGCAACCTGTTATTATGACGAGGAATTGTTGGGCTACTTAGGATTGTTCGATGGCTTAAGGTAGTTATTCGCATAGGGGGATATGGGGCACATTATTAAAATGAAAGGGCATACATATCGGGACCTCACACTTGAATTTTTGAGTACTTTACATGTTGAGGTCGCTCAAGGACCTCAATATCAAGCAGGATATATTTCATTTTATTTGCAAGGGCAGATTTATGAGTTGCACCTAACTGCCTTTAATAAGATCTTTAGTTTTCCACCTGGCTTGGACTTACCAAACCGTCAAGTTCCACGTGAATTTAACTCGAATGGATTTTATAGCAAGCTTTCAGGGGATTTTAGGTACAACACTAGTTCTTCCAAGTGCACCCATATTAGGAACCCTTGCATTTGGGTGGCTCGGTGTATTCTCACTTATTGTTTCTTTGCTCGGGATGATAGTTTGAATGTTCCTAGATTGCTTGAGTCATACCTCCTGTCTTGTATGCCAGATGGTGTCCAAATTGATCCTGGCATGTTCTTGGCCTGATAATTGTATAGTGCAGCTGTTATTACTAAGGGTAGAATGGTCATTGGGGGTATTATCACCACTATTGCTAGAGTTTTGGATGTTAAGCCCAATAATGAGGATCGAGTTTCTAGGTTCCAGCAGCTTGATCAAACCATTTTTGAGCTGATGAATTTTTGCAAACTAGAGGCTAGATATTTGTGCTGGATTTATCCCGGGGATCGACTTATGTCGCTTCCTAGTGTTAAGCAGACTACCTTACTTCACTGAGCTAACCTTCAATGGGTATCTGGTGATTCTGAGGCTGTTTGCCCTGCACGTCCTCCACCCCTATTGACTTGTTAAGCCAGACCTATTCCTCCTCTCAACCATTGTCCCTTGACTATAAAAAGGTCCAAGCTACCATTAGGTCCACTCAGGAGGAGCAATTGTCCCTTCGATCCTATGTTGCCTCTGAGAACGCTGCTCTTCGTGATTTTGCCCAAGAATGGCACGTCAAGTTCTGAGGGATGCTTGCTACGTAGATCCAACATTTTCAAGGCTGTAAGGCTTGCCTTAAAACCTAGAGAGATTGGCATATCTCTTATGGCCAACCTTTCCACCCTCCTTCCCCACCTCCCTTCTGATTGCTTCTTGTTACTCCCTCTTCCCTTTTCCACATCTGTGCTCACATTGAGGACAATGCTTTGCTCAACCATGGGATAGTTAGTCAGTTAATTGATGGCATTTAATACCTAATTTGGTTTGGTGTGTACATGTATATGTATTGGATATATCGTTCTTGACTGCATTTAGAGTTGCATTTTAGGTTTAATCTCTTGTAGCTAGAGCATGTTAGAGGTACATTTATATTTCTTTTGACTTTTGGTTCCTTTTCATAGTTTTTGCATTTTCTTGGTATTCTTATTTGGAGCATCTAGGATGAGTTTCAATTACCATAGCAAGTTATTGTTAGGAGCATGCATTCATTAAAAAGAAACGCAAACAAAAAAAAGTCCTTCGATGATGAAATTTGTAAACTAGGTAGACTTCTCTGGTCTAGATTGACCCTTTGATTTGCCAATTATGAAGAAAGTTGTTTGAAAATGAGTTTCCGAAAATGAGCTTCATGTTTTGACCATTTGTTGAGTCTGAATTGATTGCCTCATGATTCTTTATATAAATGTTGGCTTGTGTCTCCCAATGAGCTAGGTATGACCTTGGTAGATATCCCATGAGGCTTTGAGCTTTTAAAGACTAATTCATTAATTTACCCTCTTGCCAATTCATGAGCGACTCTTCATCGACATCATTTATTTGGAACTTGCTATGATTCTTATTCAAGATCACACTTAACATATGCATTTACGTAACATGATTGAGGCATTCTTTGACATGTTAAACTCGAAAGACCAAATAACCACCCTTGTCATGCATGATATATCTCTTTGCTAGCCCATTTGAGTTTATATCCATTTTTGTTGATTTGAACCTCCAAACATAGCCTTTGGCCAAACATTTACCTACCCATAAGCCAAGACTAGAGAAGCATTTCATCCTTGTAAACTGAGTTTAATTGGGAGTTAGTAAGGTGCATTGAGATCTTTTTAGTGGATTTGGTTGGTCGGTTGACGAAGGGATTTGTGTTATTGTAATTGTACAAGAGATCCCTTGTTTTATTGTTCAAAGATTAGAGAAAAGTTGAAATTCAAGTTTGATACATATTCCCTTGGCCAACTCTTTTGTGAGATTGAAAGAAAAGTAACAAAAAGAAATTTAAAAAAACAAAATAAAAAGAAGAAAGAAAGAAAGAACAAAAACAATAAAGGTGTGTTACCTTTGTTTGGATTGTAAAAAGTATATTTGACTTTCAACTGTTTTTCTCTTTATTTGGTTGTGAAAGGGGATGTGTTCATTCTTGAATTGTATTGGTTTGAGGAGAGTGTTGTATGAGATCATTAGAAGAGTTTAGCTCTTAGTCCATGACTTCTAGCTTCACATTTCTAAAATATTCATTCCCCTCTTAGCTTTACCGATGGGCCCGTTACAACCTCTAAAGTCCTCATGATAGTCTGATGTGTATTGCATACTAGTGTTGGTGAATTAGAGAGTCTTATCAAGCTTATGGTAGATTTGAGTCCATGGAATGAGAATTGAGGGAACCTTTCTATATTTTCAAACACATAAGTAACGAGTGCCATATGAGTACAGTGAGGTTCTACTGGCATCACTAGCTCTATTTGTTTTATATGTCGATATGATTGTATTTAATGATTTGGAGGTTTGATTCAAACTTGACATTGTGGTCTATTAAATGATTTTGAAAACTTCATTTCCTAGCCTATTTGTTAAATGATTTTGGCACTTTTAGGTAACTTTGGATTGGCTTTGCCATTGAGATACTACCAGTGTCTTTCCTGAGAAGGCTGTGAGTATTTTTTTTGTCTTAGTGTTGCTTAGGGACAAGCAACAATTTAAGCATGGGGGAGTTTGATAATTCCTTAAGGTGCACTCTATTTTGAAGTCATTATGTACCATTTTTAGGGAGAATTATGTGCTTTATGTTATAATTTATATTCCTACTCTCGTTTTATACTTGGGTATGTTTTTTGGTGACTTTTGCAGAGTTTTAGACCATTTGACCCAACAACTGACCTTCATTTTAGTGCATATTGACCACCACGAAGGTGCTCTAAGTCCTATGCCTGTGGAACAATAGAAGAGTAGAAGATTTCAGTTCCAGCAAGAACCACGGTCTGCCCGTGGTGGCTTGCACGGACCCTGATGATCCTGTAACTGCTAACCTCTTTATCTTCCTTCTTTGTGCGGCCGAAGATGCTTGGTTTTTGTGCTTAAAAAAGATGTTTTCGGTAGAAAAGAGGAGGATCCATCATTATCTCAGCACTACTCTCTCATCCATCCCTCATTAGTTAGAATTTTTAGTTTATTTTTAGGAGCAAAAAAGAGAGAATTGAAGGCAGAATTTTGCTCTTAGAGGCTTAGAGATCATGGCACCATTGAAGAGCTGCCGTTGTTGTAAAGCTTTCTCACCCCCCTTTGAATTTATCATTGAACTCTTACGTTAGTTGAATTTAAAGTATGAGTGAGTAGTTTTATTTAATTTAGGGATTTGTTGGCCATAGTATTGTAGTTGGATCCCTAATTTCTACTATCTTGTGCTTACTCCATGATTGGAATGATTTATTTCTATATTGAGATTGAGATGTTTTGAATAAAATTTGGCCAATTTTGCTTGCTTATATTAGGTAGTTGAGTAAAGTACTTAAAAGTGAAACTCACTATTAGATCACCTTGATAGAACTTGACCTAGCAAAATTTAAGGGAGAATTGCATGTTAAGAGGAGACTCAACATTCATAAATCTTCAACCTTAACTAAATCAAGGACACTTGAAAGAGTGTTAGTTGAATTTGTTTGGGCAATTTAATTTATTTCGAAAGAAAGTATTAAATTTAACTCGATTGCAATTCTTTGAATCATCCAATCCATGAAAAGTGCATGCTTACCTCTATGATCTAACTCTTTACTTGGCGAATCGAACCTTTAGATGCTTTACATTGTTTGAATTTCCGATTAGATAGTAGGTATATTTAAATTAACTATTGAAAAGATTGATTGCTTAGCATTTTCAATAGGACATTAAGTCAATAGATTACTATGGTCCCTGAGGACGATATTTGAATCTAAACTATAACGCTCTTGTGTTGGCGACATGACACTTCTCGTAGATGACTCTTTTCCAGATGACCAACTCCTTGCAATATCTCATCGGGCCGCACCATGTATGCAGATTTGGTGAATTTCAAGGTGTATGGAGTGATGCCATCTGGGTTACCTTATCAATAGTGGAAGAGATTCCTTTTTGATGTGAAATATTATCTATGGGAGGAGCCTCTCCTCTACAAGTTGTGTGGAGTTAGCGTTTATAGAAGATGTTTTCCAGAAGAAGAGGTTCCTAATGGCTTCCACCATTGTCATGTATCAACTTCTGGTAGACACTTTGGACCCGACAAGACCATAGCTAAGGTGCTTCAGGCCGGCTTCTATTCACCCACTCTCTTTAATGATGCAAGAACCTTTGTTTTGACTTAGTATAGAAGCCAATGGGCAGGTAACATTTCCAAAAGACACGAGATGCCTCAAAGTTGGATTCTTGAGGTAGAATGTTTTGACATATAAGGGATTGATATTATCAGACCATTTTTTCCATCTCACAATAATCTTTACATCCTCATGGCAATTGATTATGTTTCCAAGTGTGTAGAAGCTATTGCCTCTCCTACCAATGATTCCAAATTGGTAATAAAGTTTCTTAAAAAGAATATATTTACAAGGTTTGGCATGCCGAGAGCACTTTTGAGTTATAGCGGGACTCATTTTGGTAACAAGCCACTTGAGTCGCTTTTAAAGAAGTATGGGGGTTTTCATAGGATTGCAACGTCTTATCATCTACAATCAAGTGGTGAAGTTAAGTTATCTAATTGAGAGTTGAAAAATATTTTGGAGAAAACGGTCGATCGATCCCAAAAAGATTGGTCTAAAAAGCTTGATGATGCTTTTTGGGCCTATCGGATTGCTCATAAAACTCTTCTCGATACTATTCCATACCTCTTAGTTTTCGGAAAGTCTTTCCATGTGCCAGTTGAGTTAGAACACAAAGCATATTGGGCAATTAGAATGCTCAATTTGATCTTAAAATGGCCGGTGAGAAAAAGCTTATGCAATTGAATGAGTTAGATGAGCTACATCAGGAAGCCTATGAAAGCTAAAAAATGTATAAGGAAAGGACCAGGCACTGGCATGATAATCATGTTATGAAGAAAAGATTTGAGCCTGATACTCAATTCCAAGTTACAGATATTTCCTGGTAAGTTGAGATCCTGGTGGTCAGGGCCATCTAAATAATGAAGGTCTTTCCTCACACAGCTGTAGATGTCCAGAGCGAGACAACTGGTATATTTAAAGTCAATGGGCAGTGTTATAAGCCTTATTATGTAGGGGACCCTATTGACAAGCCTACCATCCATCACCTTTCTGATCCCGAGTCCTCCTAGAATAGACGGTCGAGCTCCCAACCCTAAAAGAGTGCTTCTTGGGAGGCAACCCAAGTTGCTTTTCGTTTTTTAGTTTTTCTTTTCTTTGATTATATATGCGGTTTTATTTTTGATTAAAAGCAAAAAAAAGAAAAATCATGAAAAAGTAGGAAAAAAAGAAAAAAAAACAAAAATAAAAAAAGAACGAATCAAAATCAGACTCAGCAAAGAGGTGATAAGAAGAATGAAAAATCATTAGAAAAAATCACAAAAAAATAAGAGAGTTTTAGCCTATTTTCCAGAGCTCTCCACGGACCCGTCGTGGTGTCCAATCCGGTCCGAGGCGAGGCTACTTGACAAACTGAAGAAAATTTAGAGACAGAGCTTATCATGGACCGTCTGAGTGGAACCCACGGTCCGTGGTGAGACGCCTGTCCGCGGTCAAGGGTTTTTCATGCCCTTTTGACCGAATACCCATTCGTCTTCCTCATTTCTTCATCCCTTCTCTCTCTAAACTCTCTCTTTCTCTGTCCAAAACCTCCATAACATCCTCTCTAAAACCTTCAATTTTTCATCAATTTTTTCTCAAATTTATCTGCGTTCTTCTCATTTCCTTCACTTTTTCACTAAATCTTCTAAAATTTTCTCATTTCTTGCTATCTTTCTCTCACATTCTACCCATCTTCATACCCCAAGTTGCACTAACTCTATTTCAACCTCCATTCTTCTGAATTTTCTCTTTTTCGTCCATATTTCTTCCTATTTCACCTTCTCTTTCTCAAATTTCGCATTTTTAGTCCTTTTTCCCTGCATTTTTCACTTAGTTAGGTTTTCAACTTTTCACCCATCCATTTTACCATTTCAATGGCACCCAAAAAGAAGGCAAGAACCACCCAAGAGATGGGAACATCTAGTCAAGCACCTCAAAGAGCATCCCGGACTTACCGAACCTCAACAAACGTGTGAAGCTAAGGTAATATCCCTAACCCCGCTAGTTTAACGCATCCTAAGCATATTGCTAGATACAGTAATTTAAGTAGTAAGTTGGTAGTTGCTACTCATTATCATGATGAGGATTTGTTGGATGACATCCGTTGGTTGTTTACTATGGGAGGTATGGGGCAATTTCGAGAGACTATAAACCACATTTCTTGTGACCTCACCCTTGAATTTTTGAGTACATTGTATGTGGAGGTCACGAGTGGGCCATGTTGTTAAGAAGGATACATTTTCTTCTATCTAAATAAGGGGTTTTATGAACTGAATTTAAGTGCCTTTAATAGTATAATCGATTTTCTACTGAGTATAGACTTACCAAATTGCCATGTCCCTAAAGAATTTCACTCGACTGCATTTTGCCATGAACTTTCTGGGGATCATAGGTATGATATAAGCAACTCTAAAGGTACTGTAATTAGAAACCCCTATATTTGAGTAGCTTAACGATTGCTTGCCTGTGGTTTATTTGTGAGGGAGGGTAGTTTAAATATGCCTCGCCTGTTTGAAATGTATTTCTTGTATAGTATGCTCCAAGGTGGCTGACTTGACCCCAGTTCCTTATTACCCCCATAGAGGATTGTTATTGGGGTCCTTATTAACCCCATTCTTAGGTCGGTAGGGATAGATCAGAACCTTGATGATAGATTTCCTGGTTTTGAGCAATTAAACTTAGCCACTTTTAAATGAATGAAATTTTGTAAGGTAGAGGTTCAGTGTATTTCTTGGATTTACCCTAAGAACCATCTCATGCCTCTACCTAATGTCAAATGAACTACTCTATTGAACCGTTCCAATCTATACTTTTTGTCGGGTGGTCAAGAGTTGGCGCAACCCACCCCACCTCCTCCCCCACCACACCTTAGGGCCTCTAGTTCATCCCAACCTTCCTCCTCCTCTGATTATGCTGGTTTGCATGCTACCCTTCAGTCTGTTCAGGAGGAGCAGGCGTCCCCGTAAGCTTACATTCAAATGGAACATACGCACTCTGTCACTTTGTTCAGGAGCGGCATGGTGAGTTCCACGGGATGATTGCCTCTTAAAACAAAGACTTTTAAAACTTTAGGGCTTCTTTAGAGACTTGGTGCGACTGGCCTATTTCCCATCCCCACCCCTTTCTTCTCCCCTTCATCCTTCTTTTTAGTTTTGCTCTTTCTTCCTGATTGATTTATATGCCCTTGCACTGAGGACAATGCTTTGTCCAAGCATGGGGGTGTTATGTGTGCATATGTATATGTGATGTGGATGTGTGAGCAATTTGCAATTTAGTGTTGCATTGAGGAGTAGTTTGCATTTTTATCTTATTATTTTGTTTTTCTTTTTATTCTTAGGTTTTTTTTAAGATTTAGCTTTGTTTTGGTATTTTCAATTTCTAGTTGCATTTAGTGTGTCAAAAAAAAAACCCAAAAAAAAAAGAGCAAAAAAGAAAACAAAAGAGAAAAAGTAATACAATCCTCCGATGATGAGTCTTAGCTAAGTAGCTTTCTTTCGCTTATTTTGACCTTTTTGATTATGCCCATTTGTGAATAAATGTTTGACTATAAGTCGTCGAAATGTGTTTCATGTCTTATCCGTCATATTGACTATGAGTTGATAGCTCAATGAATCTTTGCATGAATATCTGGCACATATGATCTAATGAGCTAATTGAGCTTTGGTAGTTGTCTCGTGAGACTTTAAGCCTTATATGGACTAATAATCATTTTAGTCTCATATTCTTTTTCATGTATGGCTCTTCCTTAATTTCAAATCTCTAGAACTTGCTTTGACTCTTGTTCAAGATCACCTTTAGTAATCATATTTAAGCGATATGATTGAGACATTCTTTGAATTAATAAGCTACTTGGACTAAAAAGCTACCCTCTTTATGATTTATCCCGTGCTACCTCCATTGAGATTTGACCTTTTTCTTTTCTTGATGCAAACCTATAGTATTTAACCTTGGCCAAATGCATATCTTACTATTTTAGCCAAGATTGTAGAGTTTCACTAGTGATTGGGAGTAGTTGGTGGGTAATAATGACGTTGTTATTGGGTGTGGTTTGCTTGAATGCAATGAGGGATTAATGTGACATTTTCCTTGGAGTTATTTTGGGTTGAATTTTGTGAGTTGTTAGAAAAAGTGTTGAAAAGTGCACAATTTCTCTTACCATAATCCTTCTCTTACCCAAAAAAAAGAGAAAAAAGGGGAAAAGTTAGATAATAAAAAGAAAATCAAGAATCAAAAGCCAAAAAAAGAAGAAAAAAATGTTAAGATGTTTCGAATGTATTGGTATTTGGAGTGAGGAATATTTTTTTTGAAAGTTGGGTAAAGATGATTCATACTCATAGTCTTTGGCTTTGAGCTCCACAAATCCTAACATATTTGTTCCCCTCTTACCTTTACTCACAGCCCTGTTACACACCTATCAAAGTCCTCACGATTGTCTAGCATGCGTTACATTTTCGAGGTGGCAAATTTCAGAGTCATGTCAAGCTTATGGTCGATTTGATTTCTTTGTAATGTGTTTTGAGTGAATTTCATTATATTTTTAAACACATGAGTAATGAGTGCTTCATTCCTAAAGTGATGGTCTATCCGTTCTTTTAGCTATCCCGAATGCATGTGCCGATATGATTGTTTAAGCCGATTTGAATGATCAAATTAATGCTTAATGAGATAGTAATTGTTCTATTTTGGAAACTTCATTCCCTCAGCTGTTTTGCAATATTTTTCATCACTCTTGGGCTAGCTTCTTGGGTTGATCTTGATGTCGCTACTTATATTTACCGGAGGAGATATTTCATTCTTCATTTCTGGTTTTCGCAATGGCCTGAGGACAAGCAATGGTTCGAGGATAAGCAATGGTTCAAGCATGGGTGAGTTTGATAGAGGCTTAGATTGCACTCTATTTTAGGGGTCATTTTGCTACATTTTTAGGGAGAATTGTGTATTTTCTGTTACAATCTATACTCCTTTTTCTGTTGTACACTTGGGTATGGTTCTTTTCAGTGTTTTGAAGGTCTCTGGACCTTTTTGTCCTTGCTTTGACCCCGATTGAGTGCATGGTGACTCCTCATGAACATTCCTAAGTTGCCATGCCTGTGGAGAAGAAAGAAGAACCAAGGAATGCTAAGCCAGAGGAGACCACGAACCCTCTGTGGTGATGGCCTTGGTCCATCGTAAGCCTGAAACTATTGCCTCTTCATCTTCCTTTGTCTTGTGGCTGAGGATAGTTGAGTTTAAGCATAAATAGGGTTCTTTTTCTGCTGCAAAAGGTGAGAGCATAAAAAACAAAAGCATCCTACTATAATTTTTATTTTTAGTTTTAGGGTTTTCTCTTGATTTCTTTAGAGTTAAGAGGATTTGGAGTGGAAGATTGGCAATTTGGAGGCTTGGAGTTTGGGCAGCCATGAAGACACCATTGTTGGTACGTTTTTCTCCCGTTCTATTTTGTTCTTGAACTTTTGTTTAGATGTTGAATATTTCCACTATGTGTGAGTAGTTTTCCTTAATCTAGGGAATTGTTAGCTAGAGTATTGACATTGGATCTGTAATTTTCAATATTTGTACTTTATCCAATTGGTTTGATTGAATTCCATCTTATGGGTGAATTATTGTTAGTAAGTTTTGGCTAGATTTGCTTGCATACACTTGATTGTTGAGTGAAGTACTGAAAGAAGAAATTCACTATTAGAACGACAAGTTAGAACTTAATTTAACGACTACTTGAAAAAGAGTTGCTTCATAAGAGGAAAATATTGGCAATTAAGAATCCCTAACCAAGACAACACTGAGGATGTTTGATAGAACGTTAATTGGGTTAGTTTAGGTAATTCAGTTTGCTTCGAAGGAAAAGATTGAATTCTTTACTTGATTAAACTCCATTTAATCACCAATGTAAATAAGGTGCATAACTATATCCAATGATCCAACTCTGTACTAAGTGAAGTAATTCCCTGCATACCTTTAATTTGCTTCAATTTCCAGTAGTTAAATAGTGATAGTAGAGACATCCAAGTAAAAATTTGGTTGTTTACCCTTTTATAATAGTTTAAAACTCGATAGACTACACTTGGTTTCTGTGGGATCGGTGTTAGAACTGTACTGCAATAGCTGTGCGGTTGTGGTAGTAATCAGCTATCATCAATTGGCCAATTACCAAGAACCTAGCCCTTACCCATCAATAAGATGGCACGTGGCCGATAAGCATGCATGCAATTACTCGAGGGAGAATATAAGGCCTTTTTATTATTGGGAGTAGCTTCCGACACCTTGTCTAGTTCATTTACTTTGATTAGTAATGCTTCAGAATAGATCATTGGTCCAAACCCGCAAATGACCTATCCTGACCTAATAGAGGTCCAACATTATTTAAAAGCACTTTCAACTCCAAAGTTCTATACGAAGTTTCAATAATAGCAATAAAGCCTTAAGAACATGTCGAGTTACAAGAAGGTGCTCCGAACATAATTTAAAGTCAATGTAAAGAGATACCCCACATAAAGCACATTTTAAAGGGAAATTCAGGGGAATTAGGGTATGATTGTTACCTGACAAGATGTAATGCTTAAGCTTGAGCTCGACTTTTTCACTTGGGCCTATCTACTTTTCGAAACGGTTTTGTTAAAACTTAAACCTAGCTTAAAATCAAACA